>SJYX01018573.1:81397-103537 GCA_006410675.1 Oreotragus oreotragus | reverse complement strand
GTTCCTTACAACAGGAGTTTTCTCTCTTCCTTTTCTCGGTGGCGGTCTTTCTGTGCTGGAATCAGAAGGACCTTTGTAAAACATCAGTCATGTCATTCCTCTGCTTGAAATCCAGGAGGAATCGTTCCTCGTTTCCTTGGATATCAAGCTGCGAACTCCTTTGTATGGTATTCAAGCCCTGGTTGAACTTTCCTCCTGCCAATACGGTCTGTTCTCACTCAGTCGTGCCTGACTCTTTGTGACCCCGTGGACTGTAGCCCACCAAGCTCCTCTGTCCATGGGATTCTCCAGGCAAGAACACTGGAGTGGGTTGCCGTTTCCTCCTCCAGGGCATCTTCCTGACTCAGGGATCAAACCCTTGTCACTTTCGTCTCCTGCATTGGAAGACAGATTCTCTCTCTCTCTTTTTTTTCTTTTATTTATTTAAGTTTATTTATTTTAATTGGAGGCTAATTAATTTACAATATTGTATTGGTTCTGCCACACATCAACATGAATCCACCACGGGCGTACGAGTATTTCCCATCCTGAACCCCCCTCCCTCCTTCCTTCCCGCATCATCCCTCCGGGTCATCCCAGTGCACCAGCCCCAAGCATCCTGTATCCAACCTGGACTGGCGATTCCTTTCTTATATGATATTATACATGTTTCAGTGCCATTCTCCAAAGTCATCCCACCCTTGCCCTCTCCCACAGAGTCCAGATGACTGATCTGTACGTCTGTGTCTCTTTTGCTGTCTCTCATACAGGGTTATCATTACCATCTTTCTAAATTCCATATATATGTGTTAGTATACTGTATTGGTGTTTATCTTTCTGACTTATTTCACTCTGTATAATAGGCTCCAGTTTCATCCACCTCATTAGAACTGATTCAAGTGTATTCTTTTTAATGGCTGAGTAATACTCCATTGTGTATATGTACCACAGCTTTCTTATCCATTCATCCACTGATGGACATCTAGGTTGCTTCCAGGTCCTGGCTATTATAAACAGTGCTGTGATGAACATTGGGGTACATGTGTCTCTTTCTATTCTGGTTTCCTCGGTGTGTATGCCCAGCAGTGGGATTGCTGGGTCATAAGGCAGTTCTCTTTGCAATTTCGTAAGGAATCTCCACACTGTTCTCCATAGTGGCTGTCCTAGTTTGCATTCCCACCAACAGTGTAAGAGGGTTCCCTTTTCTCCACACCCTCTCCAGCATTTATTGCTTGCAGACTTTTGGATCGCAGCCATTCTGACTGGCGTGAAGTGGTACCTCATTGTGGTTTTGACTTGCGTTTCTCTGATAATGAGTGATGCTGAGCACCTTTTCCTGTGTTTGTTGGCCATCCGTATGTGGAAGACAGATTCTTAACCAGTGCACCGACCTGGAAGCCAGTGGGTTGCTATCACGTTTCTATACAGTTATCCATCTGTTACCATTTTCACTTACTGTGCTGCCTGGGAAAGACATTTCCCTCTGACTTTTTTTTTTAATCCTGTGTAATTCCTTCCCATCCTCCAAGCCTCTCCCTAGCCTTCTGGGAAGCCTTCACTCTTGCTACCTTCTGGGTTGATTACCTGCCTCCTCACGGAGCCCTTGGGAGAAGGAAATGGCAACCCAGTCCCGTAATCTTGCCTGGAAAAACCCCACGGACAGAGGAGTAAGCCTCTCCCTAGCCTTCTGGGAAGCCTTCACTCTTGCTACCTTCTGGGTTGATTACCTGCCTCCTCACGGAGCCCTTGGGAGAAGGAAATGGCAACCCAGTCCCGTAATCTTGCCTGGAAAAACCCCACGGACAGAGGAGCCTGGCGGGCTACAGTCCGTGGGGTCGCAAGAGTCAGACGTGACTTAGCGACTGAAGCATCACAGAGCCCGGCGCAGCGCTGGGCTTAGCCCTCCCTCTACCCTATGTTTATTGCAGCTCTGCCCTTAGATCTATGAGACCACATGCTCAATCCAGCAGAAATGATTTCTTGTCGAATTCTTGAGTCTTTGCCGCTCAGCTCAGGAACTGAGAGAGGTGGAGGGTGGATATGTGTTTATGCGAAACTCTCTTGGATCCTCTTTTTTTTTTTTCCTTTTTAATGTGTTGGCCAAGCAGCATGGTTTGTGGAATGTCAGTTCCTCAACCAGGCGTTGACCCCTTGCCCTCTGCAGCAGAAGCCCAGAGTCCCAACCAGTGGAGTGCCGAGGACGTTGCATCCCTTGGGCGCTAGTGACTGTCCTTATAGACTGCTCCTGTCAGCGCCCTGAATTCAGGTCATTCAGACCTCAACACTTTCTACTTCCAAACCAAAAAAAAAAAAAAATTCCTCTTTGCCTATATCGGCACGTAGATTCTGGAATCTGGAAAAACTGGAGTAGACGATCTCATTTGCAAAGCAGAAATAGAGACCCAGACTCAGAACAAATGCATACCAGTGGGGAAGGGGACGTGGAATGGATTGGGACGTTGGGATTGACACAGATACACTGCTCATACTGTAAAGTAAAGTAAAGCTATAAAGTAAGTAGCTACCGAGAACCGGCTGTCTAGCGCACGGAGCCCTACTCAGTGCCGCGTGGTAACCTGAAGAGGAAGGAGATGTAGAAAAGCGGATGTATGTATATGTATAGCTGACGCGCGTGATAACCTGGGGCTTCCCTAGTGGCTCAGCTGGTGAAGAATCCGCCTGCAATGCAAGAGATTGCCTGCAGTGCAGGAGACCTGAGTTCAATCCCTGAGTCACAAAGATCCCCTGGAGAAGGGCATGGCAACCCACTCCAGCATTCTTGCCTGGAGAGTCCCGTGGACAGGGGAGCCTGGTGGGCTGCAGTCCACGGGGTTGCAAACAGTCAGACAGCACTGAGTGACTAGCATAGCATAGCTGATTCACTTTGCCATGCAGTAGAAACTAACGCAACATTCTAAATCAAATACACTATACTCTGGTTAAAAGAAAATGTTTTAAATCCTCTCTGTCTAGATCAACACTGACAAATTCTGTATAACAATTAAGGACCTACCTCCCACCAAATAATACCACAAAAAATCATCTATTCAACTTCTGAAATACCAATAAAGCATCCCCTTACTGTCAAAGATCCTTTACAAAATGCTCTTCTTTACCCATTAATATGTTAAACGTATTAGGAACAGAACCTGAAGGTGTCACAGTCATCATAAGTCGTATGTTTTCGCGATTTACATCCGAATCCTTGAGTTTCGAATGAACCCTTGAAGGAGACCTGTTCACACGGATGAAACTTGCATTGCAGCTCCAGCGACGCTCTGGAAGGGCTAGGTCACGTTGGCGCTTTTCTGTAGTGTCGTCGCAGAGACAGAGAGCGCGCTAATGGCTTTTTAATTATTCTCAGCTTCTGAGAATAAACGGGAGGGAGACCAGTTCCCAGACAAAGGAAGAAAACCCTGGGAGCTGAGCAGAAATAATTACGCAGCCGTGCCCTAGTGACAATATTTCAGAACGGTCCTCTGCCGCCCGTCCACCCAGATGGTAGAACTCAGCCACGGTCCTTCTTTCCCCATCCTCGAAGGCTGGCGATCCTGGGAAATTGCGGAGAATTCAGAAAGCTGTTGGCCACATTTTCAGCGAAGCTGCTTGAGCTGGAGATGACATAGTCGTAGCAGCAGCAATTTGTCGTGTTTCTTTGTAGAAGTCACAGATTGTGTAGCTCTGATACAACGGCTTAAAAAAAAAATCCACAAATAAACATTGTTGGGAATAAAATGTTATAAACCTTGTGTGATAATTTGGAGCATTTTTTTTTTTTCTAGTTTGCTTGTCTTCATTGAAAAATCATTGCGTTGCAATGTTGGTTTAATTTCTCCTGTATTGCAAAGTGAATCTGTTTATATATCTATACCTGTCTATATTGGAGAAGGAAATGGCAACCCACTCCATTATGCCTGGAGAATCCCCGTGGACAGAGGATCCTGGAGAGGCTACAGTCCATGGGGTCACAAAGAGCTGGACACGGCTAAGTGACTAACACCCATCATAGTGTATCCCAGGAGACTGAATACAGCTCCCCGTGCTCTCCAGTACAGCCTCGTGCTTTATCCATTCCACATATAATAGTTTCTATCTGCTGATCTTGAACTCCAAGTCCATCCCTTCTCCCCTTCCTTTTCCCCTTGGCAACCACAAGTCTGATCCCTATGCCTGGGAGCCTGTTTGTGCTTCGCAGATAAGTTCCTTTGGGTCATATTTTAGATTCCACATGTGAGTAAAATCATACAGTATTTGTCTTTCTCTGTCTGCCTCATTTCACTTTGTATGATAATCTGTAGGTCCATCCGTGTGGCTGCCGGTGGCGTGTTGCATTCTTTTTTTTTTTTATTGGCTGAGTAGAAGGTTTTAAGCTTATGTCTTTCCAGGCATGTTTTGGGGAGAGAAGGCTGGCCATACTTCTGTCTGGTAGCACCGATTACCCTGTACCTGCCCCCTTCAACTCTAAAAGTGGAGGTTGAATAAAACATGCATTTCAAAGGTAACTATACTTAATGTGTGATCAATATTAGTTATAGAGTTCAAAGCTTGTTTGAGCACCCATTCCCTTGGAAAACATGTAACTTGGACGTTCACAAAGCAAAGGCGTGCAATGTCTCACTTCCCCAGTGGCTCAGACAGTAGAGTCTTCCTGCAGTGCAGGAGACCTGAGTTTGATCCCTGGGTCGGGAAGATCCCCTGGAGGAGGCAATGGCAACCCACTCCAGTATTCTTGCTTGAAGAATCCCATGGACAGAGGAGCTTGGCAGGCTTCAGTCCATGGGATCTCAAAAGAGTTGGATATGAATGAAGTGACTAACACTCTCACTGTCTTACCATTTACTGAATTTTTGTAGCAGGCGAGGGCCTAGAAATATGCTTCCGAAAGGGCTGATCTGAGGGACCTTAGAGACAAGGAGAGATCCCATTTTGTTTCAAGAAGAATAAGGACGAAGAACAGACGGAGGGGGAATTCCCCCTTGTTCCAGCGATGGAGTCTCTGTGCCTCCACTGCAAGGGACCTGGGTTCAATACCTGGTCCAGGAACTGAGATCTCAGAAGCTGTCAAGTGCAGTAAAAATAAATGAATAAATGTCAGTTAAAAAAAAAAAAAGAAAAAGAAAGGAACAAGGGAGGACCAAAGAGATACATTATGGAAGCAAGGAAGAATTATGTAAAGTCAAAATGTTGCTGTCATTCTGATGGATACAGCACATGGAGAAAATAATCAGCCTTTCTTCCAGCCATCCTCCCTTCCCTGTAAAAATCTTTGTAAAGAGAACCATCAGTGGATTCAGGCATGCACTGCTCTTTTTTGTTAAATAACGCAGTAGAAGCCAAGACCCAAAGTGTTAGTTTAATAAGAGAGGAAACGGTTGCCTTGGCCAAGAAGTTCATTTGGGTTTTTTTCCACATGATGTTGCCGCAAAGCTGGAATGAACTTCTTGGCCAACCTGATGGTTCAGCCGGCTGCAGTATGATGAAGCTACTGTTTTTGAATGCAGTTTCTCTTAAATCCTGTGTTTCTACCCAAGGCTGAAAGTTGTCTTTAGCACCAGCTTGGCCTGCAGTTACATATTTGCAGGACCTTCCTAAGAAATGTCTGAAAGTGTCAATTTTCTGACTAAAAGTACTAAGACTTTTGTTCCCTGCAAATGTCAATTCAATATCAGCAATGCAGGGAAAGGCTTAGAGTTATATAGCTTCATACCCTTGAATTACAGCCTTGAGGAAACAGTTGCTCCACAAGTGAAAATAACTATTCCCAGGGAAAGGAAAAGAAAATGTAACACAGTTAGAAGGTTCTTCCAACACCCAGTGACTGTTTTATTTAACCCACTTGTAAAGCAGAGACACTACTTTGCCAACAAAGGTCAGTCTGGTCAAAGCTTCAGTTTTTCCAGTGGTCGTGTATGGATGTGAGAGTTGGACTATAAAGAAAGCTGAGTGCAGAAGAATTGATGCTTTTGAACTGTGGTGTTGGAGAAGACTCTTGAGAGTCCCTTGGACTGCAAGGAGATCCAACCAGTCCATCCTAAAGAAAATCAGTCCTGAACATTGGAAGGACTGATGCTGAAACTGAAACTCCGACACTTTGGCCACCTGATGTGAAGAGCTGACTCACTGGAAAAGACCCTGATGCTGGGAAGGATGGAAGGCGAGAGGAGAAGGGGACAACAGAGGATGAGATTGTTTGATGGCATCCCCGACTCAATGAACATGGGTTTGGGTAAACTCCAGGAGTTGGTGATGGACAGGGAGGCCTGGCGTGCTGCGGTCCACGGGGTCCCAAAGAGCTGGACACGACTGAGCGACTGAACTGAACTGAATATTTAAAAGGTGCATGTGTGTTTGTGTGTTCATCCTGTCTGTCCCAGATTGTGAACAAAAATTTCTCCTAGTTTTATCTCTTGTCAAAAGCTCAATGCTTCATTTTTTTTTTTTTTAAGCCATTAAGCAGGTCTCTTTGGCTTCAGATATGGTGAATGGGACCACTGGTACTACAACGTTCTATTTAAAATAGATAATCAACAAGCACATAGTGTATAACACAGGGAAATCTGCTCAATATTCTATAATAACCTAAATAAGAGAAGAATTTGAAAAATAGTAAATGCAGTCATTGTGTATGTATAACCGAATGTCTTTGCTGTTACCTAAACTAGCACAACATTGTTAATCAACTACACTCTAGTATAAAATAATTTTTTAAAAAAAACTGCTGGTACTGGAAAATATTCACATAAATGTGGTCTCCGAAATGATCTTGAGGGGACTTCCCTGGTAGTCCAGTGGTTAGAAGTCAGCACGTTCTCTGCCATGGCCCAGGTTCAATTCCTGATTCTGACCCTGAAGGGATTTCCCTGGGAGTCCGATGGTTGGAACTGAGTGCTTTCTCTGCCATAGCCCAGGTTCAATTCCTGGTCGGGGAAGTAAGATCACGCAAGCCCCGTGTTTTGCTGGGGGAAAAAAATGGCCTTGAAAACCAGAGTCTTGGGATGCCGTGGACAGAATGCTATTTTTCTTCTCTGTTCAGTGCTTCGTAACACGTGCCATCACTTGAGAGTGATGACGGTATGGACAAAATTGATATAGAACGAGGTTGGACATACTTGTTTGCTCTACAGAGCATCTTCCTTCCATTGCGTTTGATCTGTTTCCACCTGGACAGCTTGGGTGTCGCGGCTTCTCTGGGGCCAGAGCTGTCATTTTCTGTCGCAGTCTCTCTCTCACCTCCTGTCCGTGCAGTAGGTGCCTATGCGAGAAGCTGTTGGAGGACAGCTTCGGTAAGGCAACCCTGTGCTGAAAAATGGCATAAACGTGCAAGGCGGGTCACCCAGCCATCGCTGGGCGGATGGCAAGAGAGGCCCGAGAAGGAGGCTGAAAGACCTGCAGCGTCGGCAATTCTTGCTATAAAAACGTCTCAAGAGACCGTGAAAGTAATCCCCTCTGAGCCCAATGGGAAGAGAGGAAGACTGAAATCAATTGCTATCATTTCAGAGGGACTCCAAGGAGGTCCGGGACCAGGGTCCTTTACGTCAGCAGAGAAAAGAATTCAGTGACGGCAAAACAGTAGATGAGACGTGGTTTATGAGAAAAGGATGCTTCTGAGGCTTACAGGCAGGCAGGCAAGAAATGCGGCAACCTGAGAGCTTACCTGGCTACAAGTTTTATAATCAAAGAAGAGTGGGGGAGGGGGAGAAGACCACCTTTTCCCTCATTCTTGAGTACATCTCAGGCTTCCCTCATCAGCTGGGAGTTTTCTTGTCCCTGCATGATCAAGCTAGGTCCGCAATTTTTTGCTTTTTAGCTGTTCAGAGAGCGTGCCCTAGGGACATTAACTTTACTGAATGCCCTGGATAAGATGTGGGCCTCATGCCACCACGGTTTTATTGTTTAGGGGCAGGTCCCACGCTTCCGTCATGGGCTTTTGTTGCTAAGCAAGCCTGCTTGGTGTTGTGGTGAAGCAAACCTGTTTTGTTGAGTTATCAGTAACTCACAGTTCAGTTCAGTCGCTCAGTCGCGTTCCACTCTTTGCGACCCCATGGACTGCAGCACGCCAGGCCTCCCTGTCTGTCACCATCTCCCGGAGCTTACTCAAACCCATGTCCATCGAGTTGGTGATGCCATCCAACCGTCTCATCCTCTGTCGTCCCCTTCTCCTCCCGCTTTCAATCTTTCCCAGCATCGGGGTCTTTTCCAATGAATCAGTTCTTTGCATCAGGTGGCCAGAATATTGGAGTTTCACCTTCAACATCTGTCCTTCCAGTGAATATTCAAGACTGATTTCCTTTAGGATGGACTGGCTGGATCTCCTTGCAGTCCAAGGGACTGTCAAAAGAGTCTTCTCTAACACCACAGTTCAAAGGCATCAATTCTTCGGTGCTCAGCTTTGTTTATAACTCAAAGGGCCTCCCATTTTTTGCTTCTTAAAGCTTATAGTCCACTAGTGGGATTAACTATTGAATCATCTATTTTATCCCTTCATTCTGTCCCTGTCAAGATGGTTCGATCCTTCAGGTTACCACACTCCAATGCTTCCCCACTACACTCTAAACCACACAGCATCCTAGCCACTGCTGGATTCGAAAATGGTCCCGTAGCATTGGTTTGTGTGGATCTGCAAAGTACAAGACATAGAGGGTGTGACTCACTTAAAGGGTGGTGTGAGTTGTAAGGGAATCACTCAGGAATCTAAGAGAATATTTATTGCCTCTTCCAGCAATGCTTAAAAATGAGGTTATGGGGCTTCCCTGACAGTCCTATGGTTAAGACTTTGCCTTCCACTGCAGGAGGGTGTGTGTTGTATCCCTGCTCTGGGACCTCAAGTCCCACATGATTTGACGCCAAAAAACCAAAACATAAAACAGAAGCAATATTGTAACAAATTGAATACAAACTTTTAAAATGGTCTACATTAACACAAATCTAAAAAGAGAAAGATTTTAAAAACAGGGAGCTCATATTCTTTGCTCACTTCCCAACTTCTGCTATTATTAAAAATTCAGATTATGACTTTTCAATTTTTTTTTTTTCAGAAATCCGAGATAGTGAATAATGCAGGAAAAGGGCCAAAATCCGTGGGAGTTAACGGCTGTATTTTTCACTAAACTTTATAATTCAGTGTACCGGTTTTATGTCAGTGGATTATATATTATGCACAGTTTACTAGCCATTGACTTATAAGCATTTTATAGTTTAATGGTAAAATTAAATGGCTATTCTCACGTTAATGGATTCAAGGCAGGTCTTTCCCCTACCCACATCCCATGATTTTGGTTGTCTAGAATTCAACTTCGATTTTTGGCCGCTAGTCGCATAATTAAAATTTCAGAATATGCAAGCTTCCTCTGCAAAGTCACACTTTTCCAGGTTTCTTCTCTAGTCCCCTCTGCTCTTTGTCACTTGTTGAAATTCCAGCCACACACACACACACACACACACACACACACACACACACACAGAAGAGTTCAGTTGCCTTACAATGTTGTTCCTATCTACTGTACAGCAAAATGAATCAGCCATTCGTATACACATATCCCCTCTGCTTTGGATTTCCTTCTCATTTAGATCACCCCAAAGCCTTGAGTAGACTTCCCGGTGCTATCCAGGAGGTTCTCATGAGTCCTCTAGTTTATACATAATAGTGTCCCTGGAAGCTCAGCTAGTAAAGAATCCACCTGCCCGTGGAGGAGTTGTGTGTGTGATCTCTGGGTAGTGTTACCGCTAAATCAGATGGCAAAGAATGTGCATGGAATGCTGGAGACCCAGTTTCGATCCCCGGGCTGGGAAGAGCCCCTGGAGAAGGGAATGGCCACCCACGCCAGTATTCTTGCCTGGGAAATCCTTTGGGCAGAGGAGCCTGGTGGGCTACAGTCCTTGGGATCAAAACGAGTCAGACAAGACTTAGCGACTACACAACAACAGCCACGTGTATATATGTCGATTCCAGTCCCCCAGTCCCTCCTCCCCCGTCAAACTCCAGCTGCATTTTAAGCCACAGAGCCATTCATTACTGGGCCATTCTTGGTTACTGCGATTCCTCTCCTGTGTGCGAACAGAGTTCCTACTCTTTGGAACTTATTCTGCTTTCTGACTTTTCATGAGTCTGTCTTGCATTTATACTGTAAGCCCTTAAGATCTTAACGTGGGCTCCATATCTTAACTATTAATTTTTTAAGACTCCTAGTACCCAGTAAAATGTATACGGTTGATTAAATTATAATAGTATCCAACCACATGGAACGTGGCTGCTTGGGAGGCGTAGAATAAAAATGAAATCTGGATAAATGAATATAATGACTAATAAATTAATACATTTATTTATTCATCTGTTTTTTGCCCTTTTACACTTGCTTCTGTATTTGCAAATGATTATGTGATTATGCATTTTTAGCTGTGGGATTACAGTACACATTTTTTTTTCCATTGAAAAATGGCATTTAATTAACAGTTAAAAGAAGATGTATCATTCATGGAGTCTAAGAATGGAAATAATGCTCATTGCTGAGACTAGAAAAAGCATTCTTATAAAAGTTAAATATTAATTACTGGAGGACATTGGTAGAAAATAATCTGTATCATAATTCCAGACATTTTGTAATTAAATCTCATTTTTTAAATGCACAAGGAAAATGGAATACAGAGAAAATGGCAACTGTTGAGTGATACGCTATTCATCACCATAAACTACTTAAGTCTAAGATTCATGTCCCTCTACAGATATAACTCACTGGAAGATACATGACTGAGATTAAAATTCCGTCTTTCCCTTGCCTCCCCAAAATGAAGAAGAAATCAAACTCAATTGCACCTTGGACATTTAATAACAAATAGCAATAGCAAATATTTATTTTATCCAGACACTCATTCGTCTGGGAAAATGAGTATGAACACCGATAAAGAACGATGTGAATTATGGAAACAAAGGAAAATGAGACTGCAGAGAGACAGACCGTTTGACGTGATTTATGCCTGCTTGGTATTCCGGTAAGGTAGACAGCTACTTGGCCTTCCCTAGTGGCTCAGACAGTAAAGAATCTCCCTGCAATGAAGGAGACCCAGGTTCGTTCCCTGGGTTGGGAAGATCCCCTGGAGAAAGCATAAGCTCCCCACTCCCAGTTTCTTGGGCTTCCCCTGTGGCTCAGTTGGTAAAGAATCCGCCTGCAATTCGGGAGACCTGGGTTCGATCCCTGGGTCAGGAAGATCCCCTGGAGAAGGGAAAGGCTACCCACTGCAGTATTCTGGCCTGGAGAATTCCATGGATTGTATAGTCCATGGAGTTGCAAAGAGTCAGACACGACTGAGCGACCTGCACTTCAGTTCATGACTTGCAGCCTTGGTATCACTCTCATGGTTATATTGGTATCACTCCCAAGGTTATGTTACGTTACAAAGGGGGGCTCTGTGGAGGTGACTGAGGTTACTCATCACCTGGCCTTTGTATTTCTGTTTGGCTGTGCTAGACCTTTCTGTCCTGCAGGATCTTTAGTTGCAGCCTGTGAACTCTTGTTCCGGCTTACAGGATCTAGTTGCCCTGACCAGGGATTGAACCCAGGACCCCTTTGCATTGGGACCATGGAGTCTTAACCACTGGGTCACCAGAGAAGTCTGTCAGCTGACCTTGAGTAGGGCGATTGTCCTGATTTATAAAGGTGGGCCCAGTGGAATCTCAGGAGCAGTTAGAAGCGGACAAGAAGGAGAGATGCGATGGAAACAGATGCCATGGAAACAGATGCCATGGAAACAGATGCCATGAAGTGTGAGAAGGACACGTGGTGCTGTTGCTGGCATGATGATGGAGCAGGGAACATGGTCAAGATGCGAGTCAGCCTCTAGAAACTCAGAGCAACGCCACAGTACAGCCAGCAGGGAAACCGGGAACTCAGTCCTACAACCGCAAGGAACTGAGTTCTGCCAACCACCACAATGAACCACGAAGCCATGCTTTCTCAGAGTCTCTGCATAAAAGCCTGGGTCGGCCAATACCTTTGTAGCCCTGTGGTGACGTGCACGGGTGAGTAAAATATTGAATGAGAAGACGGAGACACGTGATTTCCATGGAACAAGTACAAGATGACAAGAAGCTTAAAGAGCCCTTCGGAGGGAAGAAGCAGGCCAGGACTCCAAAGATGCTGAGTCTGAATCCACAGGAGGGAAAGAAAGGATACAGAAGGCAGAGGTGAACAGAAGAAAGAGGGAATGCCGGGGACGGCCAACGGGATTGGAGGGTCAGTGAGTTAAAGGTGACTTCTTCATTTCATTATGTACATGTCCGCACTGGCTCTTTGTTGAGGCAGGCAGGATCTTCCATCAAGTCACACAAACGCTTGGTTGTAGTACGAGGGGCTCGCTTGGGCCTCCTGCATTGGGAGCTTGGACCACCAGGGAGGTCCCTACGGTGAGCTTTGAAATGCATTTTGTCAGAGCTTTAGAGAGAGGCTCTAAAGGACCAGGGGTTAAGTAGGGAGGAGGTGGTGACATTGAAAGCGTGTTCTGCTTCCCATTGGGATGATGTAAAAAGCGGGGTTGAGTGGGACAAACACATGGTAAAAAAGACTTTTTCAAGTCTTTCTGAATAAGCGAGAAGCTTCTGTCTGAAGGTCGACAAGAGAAATTGATGGGAAGAGGCAGGGCTGGAGGTGCGGGTGGAATCCGAACACTTTCCAGTCATTCAGTCTGGTCTCATCTGTTCTGTCACCGAGGCATCCAGATGCTCTCTAGGCTGACTTCAAGTCCGTCCTTGTCTTGAATAACTGTCTTCATGCACTTAAGTACTGTGTGTGTCTCCTTTGCTTTCTGAGTCTTCGGATCAAGAGTTGGCTCTTCCCAGTGGGTGGCCAAAGTACTGGAGCTTCAGCTTCAGCATCAGTCCCTTCAGTGAATATGCAGGGTTGATGTCCTTTAGGACCACTTGAGTGCTGGCTGTTATTAGTTGTCAGACAGTTAATACACTTTGTTAATATTGGGAAATGCGTATTATGGAACTAACAGATGTGAGAGTTGGACTGTGAAGAAAGCTGAGCACCAAAGAATTGATACTTTTGAACTGTGGTGTTGGAGAAGACTCTTGAGAGTCCCTTGGACTGCAAGGAGATCCAGCCAGTCCATTCCGAAGGAGATCAGCCCTGGGATTTCTTTGGAAGGAATGATGCTAAAGCTGAAACTCCAGTACTTTGGCCACCTCATGCGAAGAGTTGACTCATTGGAAAAGACCCTGATGCTGGGAGGGATTGGGGGTAGGAGGAGAAGGGGACGACCGAGGATGAGATGGCTGGAGGGCATCACCAACTCAATGAACGTGAGTTTGAGTAAACTCTGGGAATTGGTGATGGACAGGGAGGCCTGGCGTGCTGCGATTCATGGGGTCACAAAGAGCTGGACACGACTGAGCGACCGAACTGAACTGAACAGATATCTTCTGTATTCTTTTGCCATCAAGAAAGAAGACAGCATTAGGAACACAGACTTTTATCGATTCCACCAAGTATACTAAGTAATTTCAAGAAATGGGTTTACCTCTTGAAAGCTAGTGTGTTGCCAATAGAGGCAGGAAGTTATCCTTTGGCCGTAGCCCTTGAAAAGATGTGAGACGAAATGGAAAGCTTCTTAAATAGGACAGTAAAATTGATAAGAACTCAGGAAAGTTGACAGGTAACTTCAGGTTTGCATAGCCTATCACAAAGATCATTTTTAATCTTATGAAAGGTATTTTACAGTAGGGTTGGTCACTGACTGTATATACTCCAAAATACCTATAAAA
Organism: Oreotragus oreotragus; assembly: GCA_006410675.1. NCBI lineage: Eukaryota > Metazoa > Chordata > Mammalia > Artiodactyla > Bovidae > Oreotragus > Oreotragus oreotragus. The sequence continues at coordinate 89,799 of SJYX01018573.1, read as the reverse complement.
TGACTTTTTTTTTTTTTTTTTTTTTTGCGGGAAGGTCAGTCAGTGAACATAGATATGAAGGAATGCATGCAATTAAGAAAAAAAAAAGTGAGTGAAAGACATCACCATATTGACTGAAAAGAGACTGGGAGTTGGAGATATATTTCAAAAGTTGCCCAATCTTTGAAACAATGACGCTTCAAGAAAACTGCAGTGAAAAATGCTTGTTGTAAGTATTCCTCTCTTAGCCTGAGCATACACGTGGTTTCAGCTTTTGCAAAACCAGAGATCCCAGAAACCATAATATAGGAATTCACGTAACTTTACGAGCTTTCACTGGACCTAGTCATTAGGGGACGTTGGTCCGGTCACACAAATGTGCTGTGGACTCAGTCGTTACTGAGAGATTGAGTACCTAAAGTACGTTGGAAAATATGCCACGTTGGTGAGCGCGTATCATCAGTCCTTTCAAGTTAGCTGTGTCGTTCCTGTTTGCAGAACAGAATAACTCCTCGTTATTTCTCTCTTATTGTTAATTTTTCTTGAAGTGTGGTTGTGTTATTTTCTGCTGTACAGACGAGTGAGTCAGCCATCCATATCCATATATCCTTTTTTTTAAAACTTTATTTATTTCCTTCCCGTTTAAGTCAGCACAGAGCGTGTATCTGTTCAGCGAGAGTTCCCTGTACCACGCAGCGGGTCCTCATTGGTTATCCAGAGTGTGTACGTCAACCCCAATCTCCCAATTCCTCCCACCCGCTCTTCCCCATCTTGGTGTCCATGTATGTGCTCCCCACCTCCCTGATTCTATTTCTGCATAGCACATAGGATCATCAGAACCATTTTTCTAGTTTCTGCGTATATGCATTATTATACGATACTCGTTTTTCTCCTTCTGACCTACTTCCCTCGGTATGACAGTCTCTAGGCTCCATCTTGAGCCAAATGATGCTCTATATTAAAAAAAAATTAGAAATTAACATGAAATTCACCCAAGTACGAGTGTGTCCTTTAGTCTGCAAGCTCGGGAAGGCATGTTTCCTTCAACCATTCCTTAATAGCGACAGCTAAAGCAAGTCAAGCAACTTTTCCTCTCCTTCCACATATTTTTATTTTTGGTTTTGGTTAATATCTCCGTAAGCATCTACTGCCTAACCCTAGGAATCTGCCCTTTGACACATGGAAAAACCTGTTTGTGAAAGAAAAGTGAAAAAGTGAAAGTTGCTCAGTCCTGTCCGACTCTTTGCGACTCCATGGACTGTATAGTCCGTGGAATTCTCCAGGCCAGCATACTGGAGTGGGTAGCCTTTCCCTTCTCCAGGGGATCTTCTCAACCCAGGGATCGAACCCAGGTCTCCCTCATTACAGGTGGATTCTTTACCAGCTGAGCCCCAAGGAAAGCCCAAGAATACTAGAGTGGGTAGCCTATCCCTCCGCCAGTGGATCTTCCTGACGCAGGGATTGAACCCAGGTCTGTCGCACTGAGGGCAGATTTTTTACCAGCTGAGCCACAAGGGAAGCCCTTTATATATAGACAAAAGCCTGTCTAATAATCCTGTCAACTGATACATCTTTAGGGATTTACGCTACAAAGTGTCAACCTGTCATACGTCAACCCTGCACACCACCTTGGACCCTCAACATCAAAAAACCACAGCAGAAGATGCTGACCTTTTGCACCAAAGGATTATAAATGCCAGCAGGATTAACCGGGCGATCTTAATTTGCATCATCTGCTCACAGTGTCACGATCCCATACAAAGCGAGTGCGTTTTGCATGTGAACATGTTCATCTCAAAATGCTAATGTTTCGAGTCCGGTAAAGCAAACCTGGCCTGTTTTGCTTCTTTCTTTTGAGATATATATTTGTTTTCAGTAACGATGCTGAGATCGGATGGTGTAAAAAAAAAATTATGCAGTTGCTATTATAATTTGAAAACTTTTTTTGGGGGAAATGTTTCATGCTGTAACTTTTTTCTTTTTAATGTAACGTTTCAAGAATTTACCATGCTTGCTCAGGGGCCATGCTAATCTTCTTTGTATGCTTCCAATTTTAGTATATGTGCTGCTCAACCAACCACCATGCTGTACTTTTGAGAGAGTATTACACGGCATTGAACGAGATGGTCAAAACACGCTTTATCCTCTGACAACAGATCCTATAATCGGTGTCCAACTGAGTTCCATCTTCTCCTGAAGAGATCTTGTCCACGTCTATAATCCCGCAAGCGTTATATTGCTTCAGTCACCACAGGACCCAATCTCAACACAACCGGGCAGGAAGAAACATCCCCGTTGGGATGGACCTTTCTGCATGAAACAAATCACGCTGTGTCCACTAAGAAAAGGAGATGGAGAAGGGAAAATGTAAGAAACTTACATGGCAATGCACTCCTAGATTTTTGTCTGTCTCTCGTCTCACCTTCCTGGTGGCGGTCACAAAATGTGATGTTCTTAAAACAAATAGGAGTCAGGGCACAGTTTCTCAAGAAGGAGATGAAAGTGAGATTCATTATTTTCGGCTTTCTCCCGCTGTCTCCCTTATAAAGTTGCCACTGTCACTCCAGAGATTTCCTGAAATGCAGGATCGGATGCATTTAATTAATGAAGATGACTTTAGACTGATTTCCACCCTTCCATAAATATTGTTAGTGACAGATGATAGAGGGCATTGCCGAGATTCAGCCAGGGCCATTTTGCACAGTTCAGCATCTCGTTGTATGAGTGAATAATATTAATTCAGAAGTGATTGATCCTTTGTTGTTGCTGCTGTTGTTTTAAGTAACTTATTTATTTTAATTGGAGAATAATTACAATATTGTGATGATTTTTTTGTCATGCATCAACATGCATCAGCCACAGGGATACCTGTGTTCCCTCCATCCTGAACCCCCCTCCCGCCTCGTTCCCCACGCCATCCCTCTAGCTTGTTCCAGAGCACCAACTTTGGGTACCCCACTTTGTGCATCCAACTTGCCCTGGTCATCTATTTTGCATATGGTAATATACATGTTCAGTGATAGTCTCTCAAATCATCCCACCCTTGCCCTGAAGTAAGGGACTTCAGGGTCAGTTCAGTTCAGTCGCTCAGTCGTGTCCGACTCTTTGCGACCCCATGAATCACAGCACGCCAGGCCTCCCTGTCCATCACCAACTCTGAGAGTTCACTCAAACTCATGTGCACCGAGTCGGTGATGCCATCCAGCCATCTCATCCTCTGTGGCCCCTTCTCCTCCTGCCCCCAATCTCTCCCAGCATCAGGGGTACTCATGTTTTATTTTTGCTATTGTGGTACAGGCATGCTGAATTCTCCTTACCCCAAATGTTGCTGTTCAGTTGCTCAGTCGTGTCCGAGTCTTTGGGACCCCAGGGACTGCCGCACGCCAGGCTCCCCTGTCCTTCATTACCTCTCTGAGTCTGCTCAAACTCATGTCTGTCGATGATGCCATCCAGCCATCTCATCCTCTGTGGCCCTCCTTTCCTTTTGCCTTCTGTCTTTCCCAGCACCGGGGTAGGCGTTATAAATATTCCTGCGTGTGGCTTCTCCTCTACTTCTGGAGCGAGAAGTCCATGCCTTTGGAGGTAGACTTGCCCAGGTGACTAGTGCAGACTTCACATGATGGAACCCAAGGGAGAGGTGATAAGACACCACTCTGGGCAGAGCTCATCACCTCTGCCTGCCTCTTTAGTTGTCCTGCTGCTACCGAGCCTCATTTTGGGACAGAGGCATCGTAAGAGCACAGAGCCTCCATCAGTCAGGTCTGTGAGTCACAAGGATTAGCTAGCTGAACCTGTCTGCAACCACACTGGGGAGAGAGAAGTAAGGGGGAAGTAATGAGGAAGAAGTAAGCATTTTGCACCAGTGAGATTTTAAGATTTTTTTAAAATATGACCCATATTAGAAGTCTTTATTAATTTTGTTACAATATTTCTTCTGTGGGGGTTTTTTTTTTTTTTAATTCTTTGGCTGCAAGGTACATGAGATCTTAGTGCCCCGACCAGGGATCGAACTCACACTCCTTGCACTGGAAGGCAAAGTGTTAACCACTGGATCACCAGAGAAGTCCCTACAGCTGTGAGATTTTAGAGTGGTTAGAGGCTGTCCTGTGAGCTAGCTTACTGGGGCTGCAGTATCTTTGGGGGAAATTGTGAAGGAAGGGAACACTCTCTAATGCTTTCTGTGGGCTATAAGTTTAAGGTCAGCATTTAGTTGCATGTAACTTGCAGGGCGAAGTGGACATTCCAAAATTGCTGGCTGGTCTCAGAGGTTACCAGCCATTAGAAATCCGATTTGGGGGACTTCCCTCATGGTTCAGTGGTGGGGACTTCGTCTTCCAGTGGAGGGGGTGCCAGTTCGATCCCTGGTCAGAGACCTAAGGTCACACATGCCTCACAGACCAGAAACATAAAGAGACGCAATGTTGTAACAAATTCAATAAAGACTTTAAAAACGGTCCATACATATTTTTTTAATCTTTTAAAAAAATAAATCCTGTTTTAAAGCATCTTTTCCTGGGAAGTTATCAAAGCTCTTGACATTATGAGTTCTTAAGTAGTTGAGTTTAATATATGACCACAATGGGTTTAATATATGACTACAGTGGGTTTCATCATATCACAAACCCTGAGATCTCTGCTACACAGTTCCTGGTGATGTCTGAGCAAGAAGGAACTATAGTTAAAAGCATCTTGAGGAAACTTCTCTGGTGCTCCAGTAGTTAAGTCTTAACCTTCCAATGTATGGGCACAGGTTTGATCCCCGGTCAAGGAACCAAGATCTAACAGGCTTGCATAGAGAAGCCAAAAAAAAAAAAAGAAAGAAAGAAAGAAAAAAATCTTGAGCATTTATAAACACTCCCAATATCACTAGATTAAAAAATAAATGGCACTCGGAGCTGACTCTCCAAAGTCAATACACAGAAATGTCATCTTTTTTGGAGTGAAGCTGTTTTGACATGTTGACTTCCAATATTAAACACAGCTGTCATTTCAGTACACACAGTTTGAGGACTCAGGTAAAATTAGGATCATGACCAAAAGGGGAAAATGAAGACAGGCTTGATGGAAAGATGAAAGAGCTGATCTCAGTAGAAAAATAGGAAAAAATATGAATTTATGCAGAGAATATCCTCCAAGTTGTGTCTTTTATCCCCCAAGGGGGGAAAAAAAAAAAAAGCTTTCAGCTAGTATATTTATAGGTACAATTATAAATGTAGTATAATCCTCTTTTGAATTTTAAGAAATCCAGGAGACAAAAATCTGACAACAAACACAATAGAAATAAGCCCAAGCTGCATAGTTTGGGGCAGATAAAACATTTTCCCACAAAACACACAGTAATAAACAGTATAAGCTTTGAACTATTTTTTGCTACTGTTTTAAAGCAAGCTGTAGATCTCACTGTCAACTTTTTTTCTTACATTCTTGTTTTGTGATGATAATGTCTATTGACAGCATTTGTTTCACAGCATGGCGTTATACCCATCTCATTTTAAAATAATAGTCATTTTAAAAAGATAAAGGAAAAAAAAGTATAAAATCAGCTAGGATTGTGTCATCTGGACAAAGAAACTGGCTTTCTTTTTCAAGAAATCTCATTTGACATAAAGAGAACTGTTTCTTTGAACAGAAATACAGGTTGAAAAAGCTTGAATTATTTGTGTCAAACTCAGGAAAAAAGTTTAGCTGACTCAAAGCTTTGGTTGATGTAAATTAAATGATTGCATCACCTTGGAGAGAGAGACAATTTAATGATCCCTTAAAGAATGCTAGTTCTGCATAGCTCTGCAAAGACTGGGCCTCCCTGGTGGCTCAGAGGGTAAAGCATCTGCCTGCAATGTGGTAGATCTGGATTCGATCCCTGGGTTGGGAAGGTTCCCCTGGAGGAAATGGCAACCCACTCCAGTATTCTTGCCTGGAGAATCCCATGGACAGAGCGGCCTGGGAGGCTGCAGTCCATGGACTCACAGAGTCTGACACGACTGAGCAACTTCACTTCAGAAGAATGCTAAGATGATGACATAAGATACAATTTGCCTTTTCTGTCATTCCCCTTCATTTCATGACCCAGCGTCTGTGCCTTAAGTGCTGGTTTAATCACTCAGACGTGTCTGACTCTTTGCAACCCCATGGACTATAGCCTGCCAGACTTCTCTCTGTGCAAGGGATTCTCCAGGCAAGAATACTGGAATGGACTGCCATGCCCTCCTCCAGGGGATCTTCCCGACCCAGGGATCGAACCCAGGTCTCCTGCATTTCAGGCCTATTCTTTACCAGTTGAGGCACCTGGAAAGTCCATAAACAGCTCAGAGGCCCTCAAAGCCATGTCTTCATGTCATGGAATCTGCTTCTCTGGTCTTTATTCTTTTCTACGTTCCCTCAGAGTCCTGTTTCAATGAGGATGATGAGAGAGTGGGGTTAGAAACAGCCTTCCTGATGAATGTTCTGCCAGGACACAATAGGGCTTCTCCCGGATGGGATTTGCCAGTCTTTGGAACTCTTGAGTGTTTAATGGGGGCGTTGGCTTGTGACAAGGAACTTGGTCTCAACTTGACGTCTGGTTAGTGATGCCCCGGTTCCCCATTGCCGGGAAGTCGACCTTGGGGATGGAGGAGGCAGCAAAAATGATCCAAAGAGATTTCCTCCTTGAATTTTTAAACAATATTGATTTATTTGGCTGTGCCAGGGCTTAGCTACAGCACGTAGGATCTTTGAGCATTGTGGCGTGTAAACTCTTGAGTTGTGGAACATGGCCTCTAGTTCCCTTTGTGTGCGTGCGAAGTCGCTTGAGTTGCGTCTGACTCTTTGTGACCCCGTGGACTCTAGCCCACCAGGCTCCTCTGTCCACTGGGACTTCCCAGGCCAGAATACTGGAGTGGGTTGCCGCTTCCTTCTCCAGGGGATCTTCCCAAGCCAAGGATCGAACCCCTGGGTCTTACCATCTCCTGCCTTGGCAGGCAGGTTCTCCACCACTAGCGTCACCCGGCCGGGGATCAAACCGGGCCCCCTGCTCATTTGTAGCTCAGCATTTTAGCCGCTGGATGAGTAGGGACGTCCCCTCTTCCTTGTTTTTACTTAAAGGAGCGTCTCTGTGGGTTACACACTGCTCTCTGTAACCCAAAGGCAGAGAGGTGAACAAGTCAATGGGGAAATAGGAAAGAAGATAATGGCTGTGCAAGCCTTGGCGAAGAATGAAGGACGTGTTCACTGACATCATTCATTGGCACCACCAGTGAATATGGGTGGATGGCACATGGGAGAAAAAGGAGAAAAAGGAGGGCCCAGATGCCCTGCAAACAGGTATGCAGAATACCTGGGAATATGCACCTTCAGTGCCCGGAAGCTGTCCGTGTCTTTTTCATATAATATCGCTTGGGCTTCGAAGTTTTTATAAACGGCTCGATTTAACCAGTAAAAACATAACATTTAAATCTAACTCCTTTCAACGCCGAGTGAATTCCAGTTGCCTAGCTCCTCTATCGTGCCTGTGTTCAGCCGCTAAGTCGTGTCCTTCTCTTTGCAACCCAACGGGCTGTAGCCCCGCCAGGCTCCTCTGTCCGTGGAATTCTCCAGGCAACAATGGGTTGTCCTTCGCTCCTCCAAGAGATCTTGCCAGCACAGGGAGGGAGCCCGCATCTCCTGCTTGGCAGCTGGATTCTTCACCACACAGCCCCCTGAGAAGCCCCGTCTTACCTAGGTTCCTCAAAACAGCGCTTTCTTTCATAGGAACGCTGGTCTTTTCCCATCTCTTTTCAAACGTCCTAACCATCAGTATGCTAAACATCTCATCTTTCCCTCCTGCTTGGTTTCTACGAAGGAAAATGCTGCTACTTTCAGTTCAGTTCAGTTCACTCGCTCAGTCGTGTCCGACTCTTTGCCACCAGGTGAATCACAGCACACCAGGCCTCCCTGTCCATCACCAACTCCCGGAGTTCACTCAGACTCACGTCCATCGAGTCCGTGATGCCATCCAGCCATCTCATCCTCTGTCGTCCCCTTCTCCTCCTACCCCCAATCCCTCCCAGCATCAGAGTCTTTTCCAGTGAGTCAACTCTTCACATGAGGTGGCCAAAGTACTGGAGTTTCAGCTTTAGCATCAGTCCTTCCAAAGAACACCCAGGGTTGATCTCCTTCAGAATGGACTGGTTGGATCTCCTTGCACTCCAAGGGACTCTCAAGAGTCTTCTCCAACACCACAGTTCAAAAGCATCAATTCTTCAACACTCAGCCTTCTTCACAGTCCAACTCTCACATCCATACGTGACCACAGGAAAAACCATAGCCTTGACTAGATGGACCTTAGTCGGCAAAGTAATGTCTCTGCTTTTGAATATACTATCTAGGTTGGTCATAACTTTTCTTCCAGGGAGTAAGCGTTTTCTAATTTCATGGCTGCAGTCACCATCTGCAGTCATTTTGGAGGC
>SJYX01018573.1:49815-78571 GCA_006410675.1 Oreotragus oreotragus | reverse complement strand
CCACTTGACTTCACATTCCAAGATGTCTGGCTCTAGATGAGTGATCACATCATCATGATTATCTGGGTCGTGAAGATCTTTTCTGTACAGTTCTTCTGTGTATTCTTGCCACCTCTTCTTAATATCTTCTGCTTCTGTTAGGTCCATACCATTTCTGTCCTTTATCGAGCCCATCTTTGCATGAAATGTTCCCTTGGTATCTCTAATTTTCTTGAAGAGATCTCTAGTCTTTCCCATTCTGTTCTTTTCCTCTATTTCTTTGCATTGATCCCTGAAGAAGGCTTTCTTATCTCTTCTTGCTGTTCTTTGGAACTCTGCATTCAAATGCTTATATCTTTCCTTTTCTCCTTTGCTACTTTACCGAATTGATTTCACTGAACATTTGATAAAGATCTGACATTTGATAAAGATCTATTCTACACAAAAAGCACAAGCTGATATAAATCTTAAGACTTGGCTAGTTGTTCCCCCCACCCCCCACCCCAGATTTACGTTAATCATCTTCATCTTCATTTACCCTTAGTAAAGATTAAGGGATAAAATCAATATGATATGATAGGCTTGAAAGTCAAGTGGATTTTGAATGTGCTCAAAGCATGAATGGGCTTCCCTGGTGGCACAGATGCTAAAGCATCTGCCTGCAATACGGGAGACCCAGGTTCAATCCCCAGCTCGGGAAGATCCCCTGAAGAAGGAAATGACAATCCACTTCAGTATTCTTGCCTGGAAAATTCCATGGGCGGAGGAGCCTGCTGGGCTACAGTCCGTGGGGTTGCAAAGAGTCGACTGAGCGACTTCAGTTTCTCTCTTTTCTCTTTTAAAGCATGAATGTGATGGTTATCAGAAATGACTTAAGTGGGTGCTGGTTTGAACAGCTTTACTAAAAAGTCCCAAAGTATGCGTATATATGAAATAATGACAATTTGCTCTCTTTGAGATTTATTTATTTGGCTGCTCCAAGTCTTCTTATTTGGGGCATGCAGGACCTTTCAGTTGCAGCATGTGAGAGCTGTCCTTTATCGAGCCCATCTTTGCATCAAACGTTCCCTTGGTATCTCTAATTTTCTTGAAGAGACCTCTGGTCTTTCCCATTCTATTGTTTTCCTCTATTTCTTTGCACTGTTCACTTAAAAAGACTTTCTCATCTCTCCTTGCTGTTCTCTGGAAGTCTGCATTCAGCTGGGTTTATCTTTCCCTTGCTCCTTTGCCTTTTGCTTCTCCTCATTTCTCAGCTATTTGTAAGGGCTCCTTAGACAACCATTTCAACATTTGGTATTTCTTTTCCTTGGGGATTATTTTGGTTACTGCCTCCTGTACAATGTTCCGAACCTTCGTCCACAGTTCTTCAGGCACTTTGTGTACCAGATCTAATCCCTTGAATCTATTTGTCACCTGCACTATATAATCAACCATAACGGATTTGATTTAGGTCATACCTGAATGGTGTAGTGGTTTTGCATACCGTCTTCAATTTGAGCCTGAATTTTGCAAAAAGGAGCTCATGATCTGAGCCACAGTCAGCAATAACCTCAGATATGCAGATGTACCCCTCTAATGGCAGAAAGCAAAGAGGACCTAAAGAGCCTCTTGGTGAAAAGTGAAAGAGGAGCGTGAAATAGCTGGCTTAAAACTCAACTTTCAGAAAGCTAAGATCATGGCATCTGGTCCCATCACTTCATGGCAAATAGAAGGGGAGAAAGTGAAAAGAGTGACAGGTTTTCTTTTCTTGGACTTCAAAATCACTGCAGACGGTGACTGCAGCCATGAAATTAAAAGACACTTGCTCCTTGGAAGAGAAGCTATGACAAACCTAGACAGTGTATTAAAAAGCAGAGACATCACTTTGCCAACAAAGGTCCATCTAGTCAGAGCTATGGTTTTTTCCAGCAGTCACGTATGGATATGAGAGCTGGACCATAAACAAGGTTGAGTGCCGAAGAATTGATGCCTTCAAGCTGTGGTGCTGGAGACAATTCTTGAGAGTCCCTTGGTCAGCAAGTAGATCAAGCCAGTCAATCCTAAAGGAAATCAACCCTGAATATAGGAAGGACTGATGCTGAAGCTGAAGCTCCAATACTTTGGCCACCTGATGCGAAGAACTGGCTCATTAGAAAAGACCCTGATGCTCGGAAAGATTGAAGGTGGGAGGAGAAGGGGACGACAGAGGATGAGGTGGTTGGATGGCATCACAGACTCAATGGACATGAGTTTGAGTGAACTCCAGGAGTTGGTGGTGGACAGGGAGGCCTGGCGTGCTGCAGTCCATGGGGTCACAAAGAGTCGGACGTGACCGAGCAACTGAACAACAATGTGGGATCTAGCTCCCTGACCAGGGATTGAACGCTGGCTCTTTGCGTGGGGAGCTCAAAGTCTTAGCCACTGGAGGACCAGGGAAGTCCCCCAAATAATGCCAGAACTCTGGGGAAAACAGCTCATAGCTCTTGGATTGTCCATGGCTGGGGGGTGGAGTGGGGTTAGGGGTTTGGTCAGCAGCTTCATTCCTAGGAAGCACAGAACTCAACCACAGGGCTCACCCGGGAACCTAAAATTTGAGGCTACAATTATGCAAATCCATCTATTGTGGACCCAAGTACAGGCTATTGATTGTTGCCCTTGGACTTTGCCTGTGAATCCTGAAGACTGCCTTCCTGGTGGCTCTGGATATCTACCTCTATTCCACGCTGGTCCTCCTAAACCCTTTCAAGCTAATTGCCTTGCTTGTACTATAATCTGACATCAGAGAATAATAGCTCGCGTACAAATTGCCCCACTTCTCAGGAAACCTGCGCGACTATATAATTGAAAACGTTTCAAGTCTCTTGCAAAGCTGTTAGGAAGCACTTGGGTTTGAACTGTTTTTGTCTATTGCTTGGGCCGGCACTTCTCTTTAAGAGGTTCCTNACTATAATCTGACATCAGAGAATAATAGCTCGCGTACAAATTGCCCCACTTCTCAGGAAACCTGCGCGACTATATAATTGAAAACGTTTCAAGTCTCTTGCAAAGCTGTTAGGAAGCACTTGGGTTTGAACTGTTTTTGTCTATTGCTTGGGCCGGCACTTCTCTTTAAGAGGTTCCTATATCCCCAACAGAAAGAGGGGTCGTTTTGCAGGAACCAAGAGGGCAGCTACCTGCAGTGTTGAGTGGGCATGCCAAAGGGCTTCTTCCCTGGTGAAAATGGAAGATGAGCTTTAGCAGCCGTTTCCCTGGTGCCTGGTGGTGGTGTTTTAGTCACTCAGGCGTGTCCGACACTTGCGACCCCCTGGGCTGTAGCCCTCCAGGCTCCTCTGTCCATGGGATTCTCCAGGCAACAATACTACAGTGGGTTGCCATTCTCGTGTCCAGGGGATCTTCCCCCAACCCAGGGATCGGACCTGGGTCTCCTGCAATACAGGACAATTCTTCACCTACGGAGCCGCCAAGGAAGCCCTTCACTGATGCCTAGAGTTGGTCAAAAGCGGTCAGAAATGGATGCTGAAAGCTCAGCTTTTCTGTACACCAGTGCCAAATCAAACATCAGAGAGAGAGTTTCGGTTGAAGGAGAGAAAAGAGTGGCTTTTATTGTTTGGGCAGGCAATGGGGGATACAGCAGGCTCCTGCCTTGAAAAAGCTATGTGTACCTACTTGGAGAGGACAGTGAGACGTTTTGTCATAATGTAGGAGGAAACAGACAGAACAGCCTCTGTCTTGAAGGCAGAACCCCATCTTGGGCCGGACTGTGGACTTTGAGCTCTATGCCCCTCTATGGAAACGAAATACAACTGGAAAACCAAGCCCCCCGAATGAAAGAGCCCCAGGGCTCCTATGTAGACTCTCCCTGGCCTAAAAGAATACCCTAATTATCTGTGTAACCAGATAGAATCATACGTTCTATTATGCTTATTGGGGTATGACCACAGGCCTGTTGATAATTGTCCACTGTTAACTACCTAGGCTTAAGGCATATGAATCACGCTTAACTTTGATTGTATCTTTCTTTTCCTTTGTTCAGACTAGTTTCGGGGAAATTTGGGGAGGCAGATTTGGGCACGTACACTTTGGGTATATAAGGTTTTCACAAAAACAGATCACCGTCCTTGGCTAAGAGGAGACTTTGCCTTGGGCCCGCCGGTGTCATCAACTGCACTCCACCACCTGCATCTGTCCTTCTGAGTGAGGTTGTTTCCCAGAACGTGTGGCTACAGCAGTAATGGTTCAAAGAGGGTGTGGTCAGCTGGTGGACTTTCCTTTGACGGGTTGCTGGTGAGGTAACTAGGAGTCAGCATCATCAACCTTCAATTCCAGCTGGTCTGGTGTCTACACGCATGTGGACAGCATACCCCCAGTAGTCGTCAACCTGTCCCACCTGGAGGGGTTTCAGTGTCTGCAAAACAGCTCAAAGGTATTGCCGTGTGTATCCCTTGATGGGGAACCAGGACGATGCGTCAAGCCTGCTCTTGGCTTTTTGTTCCTTCCCGGTCTCCCATCCCTTCCCTTCCCTAATTACCCAAGGCTTCCATCTGCCCTTCGGAACTCAGAGAAACTCAGGTAGGTTCAATCTTGGGCGGTGAGCAGAGGCCCGAAGCCAGATCTTGATTTCCCTGCCCAAGGAATTGAACCTCGGCAGCCTGAATGAAAACCGGGAATCCTAGCCACCAGACCAGCAAGGGCTTAGAGGCTTGAAGCTGTTTCTCCCTGGATCTCTGCTCCCCGGTGAAAAATGCGTTTATCACGGAGGCCGAAACTGTCAATGCGGGTGCAACGTTGATTCTTCAGCACAGCAACAAGTGGGAGACCACACAGAGAGGCAGTTGGTTTATCTGAGAGCAAAGCAGAGAGGCAAACACCCAGAGAGAAAGGGTGTGGGCCTCCGCCCTCGTCGAGAGCACAAAGAGGTGATCACATCGTTTATTTATATAGGTCAGTTCTTCCGGGTCTTTGTCCTCCTTCCAGCCAAGAATCTGGTTTCTTTGTCCACATCCGACCCACCCTGGGACCCTCCGCTGGGTGCCCACGCACCCCTCAGCCAAGATGGATGTTGCAGTGAAGGCTTCTGGGAGGAGAGTGACTCATTATGGGCTGGCCTTGGCCCCTAACTTTTGACCGACAAGGAGCCTTTCCACATGTGTGTAGTGTCTCCTTTGTCCCCAAAGGGGAGGGGAACGGAGATCCCTTAATCCTGTACTTAATCAGACAATGTTTTGCCCCTCTTTGTCTTGGCCATGACTCTTCCCTTGAGGTCTTTGCAAGAGACGAAGGCTGGCTATTTACCCTGCTTCTGCTGTTACTTCCGTTTCCGAGGGGCCATTAGTAGGCTAACTGTAGATGCCCCAACCAAAGCCCAGCCATCTCTTGTCTCAGTAAATGCAAACAGCAGGCTGTCTGTAAATGCCTAGCCTAGAGCCCATCTGTCTCCTACATGAATGAAGGCTGCTTGCTAGAATCAAAGTAATTTGGGGGGGACCCAGAAAGACCTGGTGCCCGGGAACCCCGCAGGGTCCTTCTCGGTCTCAGAATGTGCCTTGGGAGCCAGACCAAGGACTAGGCCAGTATGAGCATCTGGAATCTCTCCCGTGTGGACAGATACTCCAGAAGAGGAGGGAGAAGCCAAACCATGCCCAGAAAGGAGATGTGTTGTTCAGTTGCTCAGCCATGTCTGGCTCTTTGCGATCCCATGGACTGTAGCACTCCAGGCCTCCCTGTCCCTCAGCATGTCCCGGAGCTTGCTCAAACTCATGTCCATTGAGTCGGTGATGCCATCCAACCATCTGTTGCCCCTTTCTCCTCCTGCCCTCAATATTTTCTTTTCCACTTCTTCCCTTTGGGTGGCCAGAGTATTGGAGTTTCAGCACCCGACCTTCCAATGAATCTTCAGGGTGGAGTTCCTGTAGGATGGACTGGTTGGATCTCCTTGCAGCCCAGCGGACTCTCACGGGTCTTCTCCAGCACCACAGTTGGAAAGCATCAATTCTTCTGTGCTCAACCTCCTTTACGGTCCAGCTCTCACGTCTCTGCCTGACTCTTTTTTTTTTTTTTTTTTGTATTTATTTATTTTTTTACACGAACTCCCAAACATGAACCCCCCCTCCCACCTCCCACCCCACATCTTCCCTCCAGATCATCCCCATACTTTAGTGAAGGCTAATCCAGGCAGAGCCAGCCACAGATATTCTCCAGGGGATATGCGAAGATCAAAAGTTGGAGAATACGAGACGTTTGTAAAACCGCCTTAACACCCTTCCTTTCATCCGGCAAACCTCACCTTCTCCTGAAGTTTCTCTCTCTCTCTCCTGTCAGTTACCAGAGTTTATCGTCCTCTGATGCAAGCCAGCCCTTCTTTTCTGCATTCGCCGACTCCGTAAGCCCTGAGCGATCACCCCTCTTCCGTAAGCCCTGAGTGATCACCCCTCTTGGACACCTGCTCTGGGGAAGCGATGAGGGCTAGTAATCAACCGTCATTCTTTTCTCTTGTCAGTTGGTTTGTCTTTATTCACACTTCCCTGGTGGTCCCGTGCTTAAGGCTCTGAGCCTCTGTTGCGGGGGGTGCTTGGTTTCATCCCCAGTTTTTAGGCCCGTCATGTTTTCCTGCCCAGATCCTCACCCTCTGCAGCATCGGTACCATCCTCAGTCCTACCCAAGATGATATCATCCTTCGTTTTTTCATTTTCTCTCTTCACTACTGCACAGCTTGGTACTCTCCCTGTCAACTGAGCTCTCGAGCATCCCGATGGTGAAAAGCTAAGCTGAAGGTCATGTCTGACTCTTTGCAACCTTGTGGACTGTAGCCCCCCCTCCTCCGCCCCTGCCACCTCCACCCCCTGCCCCACTCCCTGCTGCAGGCTCTTCTGTCCCTGGGATTTCCCAGGCAAGAATACCGGAGTGGGTTGCCCTTTCCTTCTCCAGGGGATCTTCCCCAAGCCAGGTTACTGGCTGGTGTATTCTTTACCACAGAGCCACCTGGGAAACCATTTTAAGAGCCACCATCTTCCTAATCATACTTTCCTAGGGGCAAACCCAGAGAAGCCAATGGCACCCCACTCGAAAGCCCATGGACGGAGGAGCCTCATAGGCTACAGTCCATGGGGTCGCTAAGAGTCGAACACGACTGAGCGACCTCACTTTTCACTTTCATGCATTGGAGAAGGAACTGGCAACCCACTCCAGTGTTGTTGCCTGGAGACTCCCAGCGACAGAGGAGCCTGGTGGGCTTCCGTCTATGGGGTCACACAGAGTCGGACACGATAGATGTGTGAATAAAGGCAAACTGACTGCTACTGGATGCATCAGTCTGATGAGTAATCCAGGTAAATCTGGGATTTATCTATTGAACAGAAACTACCTTTAGTTAATGGAGAAGATATTCATTTGATATGTAATTGTCCTCTGATTTCCAATATTGTACACTTCCCGCTGATTTGCTTTTTATGGTAACAGCGAGTGTTGTTTAAGTCTTCACATGTATTAAAAGTTAAACCCAGGAGTTATTATGCTCCTACTGTGAAAAAGAAGACAGATGGTCCTTTTGGGGTGGAGATCAGGTTCTCTGTGTGGTGAGTGATGTAGGCAAACCAATACATAAGGTACAAGTTGTTGGAAACACTAGTGGATGCGTTCATTCAAGACTGTGGCTAAGATGAGTGTTTTCGAGTACTCATGGGCAGGGAGGCTCAAATTACACCACAATCAAAGCTAAAAATATTTAGAGTTTCTGTTCTTCAAAAGGTAACACTGAAGGACTGAAGTGAAGTGAAAGTCACTCAGTCATGTCCGACTCTTTGCGACCCCATGGACTATATAGTCCATGGAATTCTCTAGGCCAGAATACTGGAGTGGGTAGCCTTTCCTTTCTCCAGGGCATCTTCCCAACCCAGGGATTGAACCCAGGTCTCCCGCATTGCAGGCAGATTCTTTACCACCTGAGCCATCAGGGAAGCCCCTTAAAGGAAGCTCACTTAAAGAAGCCCCTTAAAACCCCTTAAAGAAGAAAGAGTGAGAAATATATAAATTAATATATATATATATATGTATGTGTATGTATATATATATATGCTGGATATGGAAACAATATATGTCATTATGAAAAATGTAGAAAACTCTATTGAAATATGGGCCTGAATAGGCACTTTTCTTTTTTTTTTTTTTACTATACCACCTGGGATCTTAAGTTCTGTAACCAGAGATTGACCTGTGTCTCATGCAGTGGAGGCACAGAGTATTAATCACTGGACTCCCAGGGAAGTTCCTGAATAGACACTTTCCAAATAGACTGTTTAAGGAATCCCTTCAGCTGTCCAATGCTTAGGACTCAGGACTTACACTGACTGCCATGGGCCTGCGGTTCAATCCCTGGTCAGGTAAGTAAGATCCTGAAAGCTGCACCGTACACCCCAAAATAAAAGCAATAACACTAAAAATAAGACGAGTGTCTAAGAAACTCAGTGATGTCTGACTCTTTGCGACCCCATGAACTATACAGTGCCGGGGTCCAGCCTCAGCAGAGTCCAAGGATATCGTCAGGATGGACGACATCGGTGAATGAAGAAAGACAGAGAAAGAGATAAAGCATGACACGGGGTGTCCAAGCTTCTTCGGTGAGCGAGGCCCGTTTATTTTTGTTTTCCTCGGGGCTTTTATACCCTGAGTTATACATACAGCAAGGTAAAAAATGCAGAGTCAACTCAACATTCCATCAGTAATAACTTTTAGCGATATCAGGTTCCTTCCTGCAAGAGTCTTATTTTTTGTACATCATCTTCTGTCCCGGAGGCCTGTTGATATTCCATGACCTCTTTTTTAATAAATGTTGGTCAGCCAGAACAATAATCTTCCCTTGAAGTGTTCCTTCTTAAATTCCTAGCCTGCTTCACCCTAAAGTACAGAGTTACATTTTTATGGAGCAAAGATTCAGTGGGTTACAGCAAAGAAAGAACTTATTAACTCAAAGTCTGATGTTGCTAATGCTAAGGCTATTGTTTCTTCTGTATCCTGACTGTATGCACTCCCAGGAACACAATGGATAAGGGATGTGAGAACTTGGCAGCAAGCTTAGGCTCAACAATGTTGCAAGAGTCTGGATAAACCTGCCAAGTAAGCTAGAAAGCTAACGGGGTTTGAAACACTCCTTTCATGCCCAGGAGATTTATCAACTAGAGCCCTAAGTTAACTCTTTGGTCAGGGACAGCCGCTCCCTGTTAATGTCAGAAGAGTTGATGAAAGTCATGAAAAAACAGATTCTGGTTTTCGGGTAGATGCTCGAGCAAGTCCAGGGGGTCCCTTGAGTCCTGATCTCGCCTTTGCCCGTCAGGCCTCTTCCTCACGACCTTTGCCATGGGCGGGATTCTCCACGCTGGCTCCTGGCGATACAGTCCATGGCATTCTCCAGGCCAGAATCCCGGAGTGAGTAGCCATTCCCTTCTCCAGGGGAATCTTCCCGACCCAGGGATCAAACCCAGGTCTCCCTCATTGCAGGCAGATTCTTTACCAGCTGGGCCACAAGGGAAGCTCAAAGAGTATCTAAATAACCAATAAACATGAAAAACTTCTGAAGTTTGTTAGTCATCAGGATAACGCAGATTGAAAACATGGTGTGATGGCACTGTATAACCCCCAGAATCTAAAACAAACAAACAAAGAAAAATCAGACAACATCAATGCTGGCTAAGGTGTGTGGAGCAACGGGAACTCTCTCACGGTGTACAAATTGGTCAGGAAGGAAAACTGCTCAGCCGTCCCCACTAAAGGAAAATGTATACCCTAAACTGAGCAATTCCATGTGTATAAATCCATGTTTCATCCACACTGACATGGAAAAGAATTTTTTTTAACAGCACTATTTATAATCCCCTCCAGAGCCCCTGGAGAAGAGATAGGCTCCCCACTCCAGTACTCTTGGGCTTCCCTGGTGGCTCAGCTGGTAAAGAATCCACCTACGATGCAGGAGACCTGGGTTTGATCTCTGGGTTGGGAAGATGCCCCCAGAGGAGGGAAAGGCTACCCACTCCAGTATTCTGGCCTGGAGAATGCCGTGGACTGTATAGTCCACAGGGTCAAGCAAAGAGTCAGACACGACTGAGCGACTTTCACTTCTAAAGAAGAAACCCACTCAAATGTCCATCCATAGTAAATGAGATAAGCAAATCTTCAGGAGATATCGATGAAGGAAGAATCTTAACGGCTAGGTGATGAATTTCATCCCTGGAGAGGTCTGAGTCGGCAGTTGCTCCTGTTAGCATCACGCACAGTCCTTTAGTATAAAATAAGTATATCTTTTTGAGCTTGCATGTTTACCTTTCTGCTTATTCATCGGTATACATATATTTATTTTCCCTGGGCTGCTCTGAAGGCTCAGCTGGTAAAGAATCCGCCTGCGATGCAGGAGACCCGGGTTTAATCCCTGGGTTGGGAAGATCCCCTGCAGAAGGAATAGGCTACCTGCTCCAGTATTCTTGGGTTTCCCTGGTGGCTCAGCTGGTAAAGAATACTCTTGCAATGTGGGAGACCGAGCTTTGATTCCTGGGTCAGGAAGATCCCCTGGAGGAGGAGATGACAACCCACTCCAGTGTTCTTGCCTGGAGAATCCCATGGACAGAGGAGCCTGGCAGGCTACACGCAGTCCACAAGGTCGCAAAGAGTCGGACCCCACTGAGCGACTGAAAGTACAATGTGTATTTTAAGTGCCAAACCCAGTGCTGCTGGGATGAAAGTGTTGTAAAACAATTTCTCAGACGGTGGAAGTGTAGCCTGCTGCTTTTCCCCCTTGGTGCTATATTCAAAGGGTCCTTTAAACACTTTAGAAGGAGATTTAATGACAAGAGAGAGGATCTGCCAGTGAAGTTGCTCACACTTATGTTGCCTAATTGGCTTTCAAGACGGCACAAGTTGTGGGGAATGAGAATTGAAGGTCTCTCGTCCCCGTGTTAAGAAATGCTGTAAGCTGGTGGTAAGAGGCGTCTCAGATAGTGAAGTCCTTGGCTGGTGTCTGTCCTTGACCTCTAATTACTGCTTCTGCCAGGCAAACTCTTCAGTGAAGGACCCTTGTCTCTGGAAGCGTCCCACTGTCTGGAAGGCAAGCCAGCTGTCTTTGAGAGGAGGAGCTGAAAAGGATCATTGTTTATTAAATAATAATAATAATAATAGTAAACTAATTCGGAGCTTTGAAACTGTCTTCCCTGGAGTCATGGAAGCCTGCAGTGTTGGCACACAAAAGCTACTTATCAAGGCGTCCTTGCAGAGAACACACGTGCTCAATTTGAGGCGTAAAAATGCCTCTTTTTAAAAAAAAAATTTTTTTTTTTCATTTTCTCGCCATACTGCAAGGCGTCTGGGATCGTAGTTCCACGACCAGGGATCGAACTCACACCCTTGTGTTGGAAGTATGGACTGTTAACCCCTGGACCACCAGAGAAATTCTGTTTAAGAAAAACAACAGAATTTTTTAGACAGATTTATATATTCAACAGTACGTGAACTGAAAAATTCCAGATGTGCAAGCTCTAGATTTAGAAAAGACAGAGGAACCAGAGATCAGGTTGCCAACATCCATTGGATCATAGAAATATGCATGTGTGTGTGTGTGATTTTATGTATTTATTGGCTGTGCTGGGTCTTCATGCTGCCCGAGCTTTCTCTAGCTGCAGTGAACAGGGGCTGCAAATGATGGTGGGTGGGCTTCTCACTGAGTGGCTTGCTCAGAGCAAGGCCTCTCAGTACACAGGCCTCGGTAGTTGCGGCATCTGGACTCAGTACCTCTGGCTCCCTGGCCTTGGAGCAGAGGCTCAGGCAATGGTCGTGGTACTCGGGCTTAGTTGCTCCATGGCATGTGGGATCTTCCCAAGCCTGGGATTGAACCCATGTCTTCTGCACTGGCAGGCAGATTCTTTACCACCAGGGACAGCCTAAAAAATGCCTTTAAAAAAAAAAGAGAGAGAGAAGAAATCCTTACATAGAAAGCTTGTGTATAATGTGAGATATAACCACAAGAAGCTGACGATGATGGCCTATTTCTTATAATAGGTTGAGTCCTCATTCTTGGATTTCCAGTCTCTCCATCTCCTCTGATGTGGTCAGCGCTGTCTGATGGCTCTTTCAAAGATCTTTCAGCCCTTGAATGTGCATTTCGAGATCTCACGTGCAGGGGGGATCAACAGCAACGCTTTGTTATTCTCCTGATCTTCCCTGAATGGAAAGTTGGCACAAGCTTCAGCTGGGGCCCAGGTTGTTAATTGTTCAGTCGCTCAGTTGTGTCCGACTCGTTCCGACCCCGTGGACTGCAGCACGCCAGGCCTCCCTGTCCTTCACCAACTCCCAGAGCTCGCTCAAACTCATGTTCATTGAGTCGGTGATGCCGTCCAACCATCTCATCCTCTGTCGTCCCCTTCTCCTCCTGCCCTCAAGCTTTCCCAGCGTCAGGGTCTTTTCCAACGAGTGGGCTCATCGCATCAGGGGGCTAAAGCACTGGAGTTTCAGCTTTAGCACCTGTCCTTCCGATGAAACCATCAGGTAGTCAAGTCTGATGCTGGCTTGTTTCGAGGTTGGTTTGACTTTTGATCCCAGGTAACGAGGTGAATCCGTGTGACTCGGTTCCTTAAGTTGCATGAAGGAGGTGCTCTGCGGGACTTTTCCGGTGGCCCAGTGGTTAAGGCTCCGTGCTTCCACTGCAGAGGGCATGGGTTTGACGCCTGGTCATGGAACTAAGATCCCACATGCTGCACAGTGCGGCCAAGATAAAGTAGAGAAAGCACTTTGGTGAAGAGTTGACCGTTGACATCAGGCCACTGACCATTTTCAAGTCCTCCTTTCCCCGTCCCCTCCTGTCCACACCTGGGCAGGCTGATGACGGGGTTTACACTGTGCAGGCAACAACCTGTGATCAGGACCCCTCACCGCAGGTCACCCCCTAACCTCCTAGAAGCTGTCCTGCCTCTTCCCTGCTCCCCGCTTCAAACCTTCCTGTATCTTCTCTTGGGAGCTTGCCCTGTCTTCCCTGGCAAAGCCTCACCATGGGAGCAATTAACCTTTCCATGCATTCCTTTTTTTTTTTTTTAAGATGCATTTTCTTTTTCTTCTTTGTGGCCATGCACAGGTCTCTCTGGCGGCGCGGGGGCCACGCTCGAGCTGCTGTAGGCGGGCTTCTCATTGGGCTGGCTTCTCTTCTCGAGCACAGGTGCCAGTCTCTTGGGCTTCAGTAGTCCTGGTGCACGGTCTTTGTTGCCCCATGGCATGTGGAATCTTCCCAGACCAGGAATCAAACCAGTGTCCCCCTTGCGTCGGCAGGTGAGCCACCAAGGAAGTCCTTCGTGCGTTCTCAATGCACGTAGTGTCATCCGTCTTGACCACTAAACCAGCATGTAGGGGAAGGGGTATCCAACCACCCGGTGGACTGATCCTAGCCGTCAGTTTCAGACCCAAAGAAAAGCATGCAGGAGCCCAGCATCATTTTGCAGAGCAAGCAGAACGCTACTACTCTGAACCAAATAAGGGACTCGCCCATCGATATCTTGAATAACTTGCTTTTTATAGATTTCCCAATAGCGATGTGTTATATTTACCGCCCTTGCCTTAGTTAGATGACTTCAACGTGGAATGTTTCAGCCTGAAGTGACCCTGTTTACCTACGAGCTCCTTGGTGTCTTATCTGTCAGTCTCTTAAACACTTAGTCGGGCTTCCGAGGAGGCACTAGTGGGTAAAGAAGCCTCCTGCCCGTGCAAGAGGTGAAAGAGATGCGGGTTCGATCCCTGGGTCGGGAAGATCCCCTGGAGGAGGGCATGGCAACCAGAGGGTAACAGGCAGGAAGGCCAGGGGTCTCCAAACAGAGGAAATAGGCTGCAAGTGTTAAACATTTTTTTCTCTCTTAAGAGGCAGGAGGAAACAAATGTGTTATATTTTTTCCCCTTCTCTGTATAATTTAAAGAGAGGGTTCTCTTAAAATTCTGTGTTGCCAGGATGACAGCTGTTTCCACCTGAACTTAACTTGTCTCAAACCGTGAGCTCACAGATGGGTTTTTCTTATGGAAATGTTTGTGTGAAGCTATGTTAACGAGCTATGTATTTACCCTAGACTCTGGTCTAAAGTTGATTCTGCCTAAGACTCAAAACCAACTTGGCAAACCAGTATGTTTTATTCCTACATGGTTCTCCTAATCTATGTTCGCGAAACGATATATTTGGCTGGAAATCTGCCTTTCTTCAAGATTCAGGTCAATCATTTTATGGCCTGGGATGACTCACCTGGAACCAATGTTATCCCCAAATGCATATTGTGGGCGAGGGGCCGGGTGCCATTCTCTGAGTTTTGAGACATTTCCTTTCTTTAATTAGCAGACTTCTAGTAGCAGAGTCGGACACGACTGAAGTGACTTAGCAGCAGCAGCAGCAGTAGCTGTATAATATCCGGCTAAAGGCAAGCAGGGGGCCACTCTCTCTGCCCCCTTCAAATGTCTATATCAGAAGCTTTCTCTTTCTCTTTTATACTTTAATAAAACTTTATGACACAAAAGCTCTGAGCAATCACGCCTTGTCTCTGACCCCAGACTAAATTCCTCTCTTCCGGAGGCCAAGAATCCCGGTATCTTTCGTGGTTCAGCAACAACCTGTCAGCAACCCACTCCAGTGTTCTTGCCTGGAGAATCCCATGGGCAGAGGAGCCTGGTGGGCTGCAGCCCGTGGGATCGCAGAGTCCGACACGGCTGAAGTGACTTAGCACACAGGCATGCAAAGAGTTAATTACAGTTAAGGTAACACATTACAGTGTTTGGGGCATGACGGTTATCTGCCCGTTGTATGGTGATGCCTGGCACGATGCCTTCTCTCTATTGTGAAAACAGCTCTTTTGAGCTCCCACAGCAGTCATGTGAAGGGTCTCATAGCTCTTCATTTCACACGGAGCATTTTTTTTTAATTAAAAAAATTTTTTGCACCAATTATTTTTAAGGTTGCATTTTATTTTATTTATTTATTTTTTAGAGCTTCCATTTTACTTTATTTTACTTTACAGTTCTATTGGTTTTGGCATAAAAGTACCTTGCTCTTCCACTGTCTCCTACAGATGTTTCTTTGGGTTGGATCCCTGGGTTGGGAAGATTCCCTGGAGAAGGGAAAGGCTGCCCACTCCAGTATTCTGGCCTAGAGAATTCCATGGACTGAATAGCCCATGGGGTTGCAAAGAGTCGGGCATGACTGAGCAACTTTCACTTTCGTTGTAGTCGTATATTAAAGTGAAATACATGTTTCTTTGTTTACTAATACTGGCTAAAAGAGAGAATGGGGCTTGGTTATAGCATAGCCAGGTGCGTTGTGGACTTAAGGGCAGTGCTAACTTCTTATTTATGGAACTATTGATGTGTCCTGGCCATTTGGCCAAACTCGTGGCATGTAGTCATTCAAATGACTGTCGTAGCGACATTATAAAGTATATAATGTATAATATATACAAAATATTTTTATCAGACTCCAGTTGATTTAGAATGTTGTATGGTTTCAGGTATACAGCAAAGTGAATCACTTGTGCATATACATATATTGACTCTGTTTTAGGTTTTTTTTTTCTCATATAGGTCATTACAGAGTAGTGGGTACAGTTTCCTGTGCTGTTCAGGAGATCCTTANTATCTGTCAGTCTCTTAAACACTTAGTCGGGCTTCCGAGGAGGCACTAGTGGGTAAAGAAGCCTCCTGCCCGTGCAAGAGGTGAAAGAGATGCGGGTTCGATCCCTGGGTCGGGAAGATCCCCTGGAGGAGGGCATGGCAACCAGAGGGTAACAGGCAGGAAGGCCAGGGGTCTCCAAACAGAGGAAATAGGCTGCAAGTGTTAAACATTTTTTTCTCTCTTAAGAGGCAGGAGGAAACAAATGTGTTATATTTTTTCCCCTTCTCTGTATAATTTAAAGAGAGGGTTCTCTTAAAATTCTGTGTTGCCAGGATGACAGCTGTTTCCACCTGAACTTAACTTGTCTCAAACCGTGAGCTCACAGATGGGTTTTTCTTATGGAAATGTTTGTGTGAAGCTATGTTAACGAGCTATGTATTTACCCTAGACTCTGGTCTAAAGTTGATTCTGCCTAAGACTCAAAACCAACTTGGCAAACCAGTATGTTTTATTCCTACATGGTTCTCCTAATCTATGTTCGCGAAACGATATATTTGGCTGGAAATCTGCCTTTCTTCAAGATTCAGGTCAATCATTTTATGGCCTGGGATGACTCACCTGGAACCAATGTTATCCCCAAATGCATATTGTGGGCGAGGGGCCGGGTGCCATTCTCTGAGTTTTGAGACATTTCCTTTCTTTAATTAGCAGACTTCTAGTAGCAGAGTCGGACACGACTGAAGTGACTTAGCAGCAGCAGCAGCAGTAGCTGTATAATATCCGGCTAAAGGCAAGCAGGGGGCCACTCTCTCTGCCCCCTTCAAATGTCTATATCAGAAGCTTTCTCTTTCTCTTTTATACTTTAATAAAACTTTATGACACAAAAGCTCTGAGCAATCACGCCTTGTCTCTGACCCCAGACTAAATTCCTCTCTTCCGGAGGCCAAGAATCCCGGTATCTTTCGTGGTTCAGCAACAACCTGTCAGCAACCCACTCCAGTGTTCTTGCCTGGAGAATCCCATGGGCAGAGGAGCCTGGTGGGCTGCAGCCCGTGGGATCGCAGAGTCCGACACGGCTGAAGTGACTTAGCACACAGGCATGCAAAGAGTTAATTACAGTTAAGGTAACACATTACAGTGTTTGGGGCATGACGGTTATCTGCCCGTTGTATGGTGATGCCTGGCACGATGCCTTCTCTCTATTGTGAAAACAGCTCTTTTGAGCTCCCACAGCAGTCATGTGAAGGGTCTCATAGCTCTTCATTTCACACGGAGCATTTTTTTTTAATTAAAAAAATTTTTTGCACCAATTATTTTTAAGGTTGCATTTTATTTTATTTATTTATTTTTTAGAGCTTCCATTTTACTTTATTTTACTTTACAGTTCTATTGGTTTTGGCATAAAAGTACCTTGCTCTTCCACTGTCTCCTACAGATGTTTCTTTGGGTTGGATCCCTGGGTTGGGAAGATTCCCTGGAGAAGGGAAAGGCTGCCCACTCCAGTATTCTGGCCTAGAGAATTCCATGGACTGAATAGCCCATGGGGTTGCAAAGAGTCGGGCATGACTGAGCAACTTTCACTTTCGTTGTAGTCGTATATTAAAGTGAAATACATGTTTCTTTGTTTACTAATACTGGCTAAAAGAGAGAATGGGGCTTGGTTATAGCATAGCCAGGTGCGTTGTGGACTTAAGGGCAGTGCTAACTTCTTATTTATGGAACTATTGATGTGTCCTGGCCATTTGGCCAAACTCGTGGCATGTAGTCATTCAAATGACTGTCATAGCGACATTATAAAGTATATAATGTATAATATATACAAAATATTTTTATCAGACTCCAGTTGATTTAGAATGTTGTATGGTTTCAGGTATACAGCAAAGTGAATCACTTGTGCATATACATATATTGACTCTGTTTTAGGTTTTTTTTTTCTCATATAGGTCATTACAGAGTAGTGGGTACAGTTTCCTGTGCTGTTCAGGAGATCCTTATCAGTTTCCTCTTTTGTAGGTGGTAGTACGTAAATGTCTATCCTGGGGCTTTCCAGGTGGTGTTAGTGGAAAAGAATTTACGTGTAAATGCAGGAGACACAAGAGATAGGTGTTCAGTCCCTGCGTTGGGAAGATTCCCTGGAGGAGGAAATGGCAACCCACTCCAGTATTCTTGCCTGGACAATTCCATGAGCAGGGGAGCCTGGCAGGCTACAGTCCATGAGGCTGCAAAGAGTTGGATACACTCTCCCAATTTATCCCTCCCCACTCCTTACGCTCTGGTAACCATAAGTCTCTCTTCTATATGTGTGACTCCGATTCTGTCTTGTAGAGGGATTCACTGGTACCTTTTTTTTTTTTTAGATTCCATATATGTGTGATATCATGTATTGGTCTTCCTCTGTCTCACTTATTTCACTCAGTATGGCAATCTCTGGGTCCATCCATGTTGCTACAAATGGCATTATTTCATTCTCTTTCATGGCTGACTAGTATTCCATCATCTGTATGGACCACATCTGCATGCCCACTCTTTTTTTTTTCTTTTTATTTTTTTACTGAAGGATAATTGCTTTGCAGAATTTTTTTGTTTTCTGTCAAACCTCAACATGAACCAGCCATAGGTATACACATGTCCCCTCCCTTTGAACCTCCCTCCCATCTCCCTCGCCACCCCCAGGTTGACACAGAGCTCCTGTTTGAGTTTTTGGAGCCAAATATCAAATTCCCATTGGCTCTCTTTTACATATGGTGATGGAAGTTTCCATGTTACTCTCTCCGTACATCTCACCCTCTCCTCCCCTCTCCCGCATGTCTATGTCTGTTTCTCCACTGCTGCCCTGGAAATAGATTCTTCAGTACCATTTTTCTAGATTCCATACACATGCGTTAGAACACAGTATTTATCTTTCTCTTTCTGACTCACTTCACTCTGTATAATAGGCTCCAGGTTCATTCACATCATCAGAACTGACTCAGATGCGTTCCTTTTTATGGCTGAGTAATATTCCATTGTGTCTATATACCACAAATTCTTTATTCATTCATCTGTCAGTGGACATCTGGGTTGCTTCCATGTTCTAGCTATTGTAAATAGCGCTTCAATGAACAATGGGATACATGTGTCTTTTTCAGTTTGGTTTCCTCAGGGTTTATGCCTAGGAGTGGGATTGTAGGGTCATATGCTGGTTTTATTCCTAGTTTTTTAAGGAATCTCCATACCGTCTTCCATAGTGGCTGTATCAATTTACATTCCTACCAATAGTTCAAGAGCGTTCCCTTTTCTCACCAGTCTGACATATTATTAGACTCTAAGCTGGCTTCCAAAACCCTCCTCCTAGAGTCTATACCCTTCTCTCTTCTGTGTACACACGCTCGGTGACTCACTTCCGATTAACAGAATACAACGCAGGACGCGTATACTTGCTGCTTCTTTCGGGATTATGCTAGATTGGGCTGTGTGTGCTGACTCAGTCGTGTCCGACTCTTGGCGACCCCAAGGACCGTAGCCCGCCAGGCTCCTCTGTCCATGGGGTTCTCCTGGCAGGAATACTGGACTGGGTTGCCATTTCCTCCTCCAGGAGAATCTTCCCGACCCAGGGACCGAACCAGCATCTCTTATGTCTCCTGCACTGGCGGGCAGGTGCTTTACCACCAGCACTCTCAAAACACACTGTAGGTCCTCTGTTGCTCTCTCCTTTGCTGCCCCCGTATGTAAGCTGCCATGTTCCAGGGACCCAATGGAAAGAAACTGAGGGCCTCAGTGCTCAGACTCACAAGGAACTGAATTCTGTCAGCCGCCACGGGAGCTTAGAAGTGGGTCCTTCCCCGACTGGATCCTCAGATGAGAGCTCAGCTGTGGCTGACCCCTTGGGAGCAGCCTTGAGGGGAAGACCCATCCAAGCGGTGCCCAGGTTCCTGATCCACAGGAACCGGGACATAATAATAAATGTGCACAGGGTTAAGTCGCTAAGCTTATGTTAATTTGCTGAACAGATACAGATAGCTAATGCCGGAGGGTTGGCGTATTTAGAACACAACATGATTCCTAAAGACTCTTTTATCATTTCTATCAACTTCATGACTGATCTTTTTTTTTTTTTTTTTCTTCTTCCCTCTCCATTCATCTTGGGCTTCCCAGGTGGCACAGTAGTCAAGAATCAACCTGCCAATGCAGGAGACGTGGGTTTGATCCCCGGGGTTGGGAAGATCCCCTGGAGAAGGCAATGGCAACCCACTCCAGTATTCTGGCCTGGGAAATCCCATGGACAGAGGAGCCTGGAGCAGTATAGTCTGTGGGGTCACAAAGACTTGGACGTGACTGAAAGAGTCAGATTCAACTGAGCGACTGAGCACGCATGAGCACACACACACAGTTCACCTGAAAACATTGCTTCTTCGATGCACTTGATTCTAAGAATAGACTGGGGCGCGGGGTGCTTGTGATGTGTACAGAATTCTAATCTTTTAGAACTCAATGAATTTGGCTAGGAGTCTGGAACTGCAGTGTGATGCCTGGGGTTTTTCTTTTGTTCAGACAAAGTTGCAAAGCGCTGGGGTAGATTTGGGCAGTTGGTCTTGCCCTTGGTTGAAGGCAGGATTTCTATAGCACTTGGAGTGCTTTCTCTCCAGTAAAGCGTGAGACCTGGGATCACTTTTATGTTAGACACAAACCCAGTGATTTTTTTTTCCAATATATCTACACCAGGTCTTAGGTAAGGGACGTGGAATATTTTAGTTGCGGCGTGTGGGATCTAGTTCCCTGCTCGGGAACTGAATCCCGAGCCGTTGCATTGGGAGTGTAGCGCCTTAGCCACTGGACCCCCAGGGAAGTCACTGCCCAGGTTATTTTAATGTGCAGCCAAATTTGAGAACTGTTGACAAACTTGATGTCAGCAACAGGCAAAAAGTCTGTCAAAGATGCTTGCTAGTCAACCTGATGGGGATGAGGACTGGAGAAAATTATTGTGGTAGCAAATACATGCTTTCCTACAAGACTGACTTCCTCAAAACAAGACCCATCCCTCCTTTTCCAAGTCCATCTTGTTAAACTGACTCCTTTGGCAGGTGAAACATAATTGCACAACGTTTGCCTGCAAGATTTTGAGTATCCAAGTGAAAAAAACAGAAGCTGCCAATACAGAAAGTGGAATAGTTTTCCTTATCGTGTCTAGATTCTTCTAGAAGCTTGAAGGGGGTATGTGAAGAATACATATCCAGAGTTGGCTACATAATTTATAGTGTGTGTGTTCAGATATATTTGGCTCTTTGCGACCTCATGAAGATCCAGCCAGTCCATTCTGAAGGAGATCAGCCCTGGGATTTCTTTGGAAGGAATGATTCTGAAGCTGAAACTCCAGTACTTTGGCCACCTCATGTGAAGAGTTGACTCACTGGGAAAGGGATTGGGGGCAGGAAGAGAAGGGGAAGACAGAGGATGAGATGGCTGGATGGCATCACGGACTCGATGGATGTGAGTCTGAGTGAACTCCGGGAGTTGGTGATGGACAGGGAGGCCTGGCGTGCTGCGATTCATGGGGTCACAGAGAGTCGGACACGACTGAGTGACTGAACTGAACTGACCTGGACTGGACTGTAGCCCACCAGGCTCCTCTGTCCATGGGATTTCACAGACAAGAATACTAGAGTGGGTTGCCATTCCCTCCTCCAGGGCATCTCCCCGACCCCAGGGATCGAACCTGGGTCTCCCGCATTGTAGGCAGACTCTTTACTGTCTGAGCCACCAGCGTCTTGCTATACATCATTTGTGGAGCCCTTTTCAAGAAGCAGGGAAAATAATGCTGTTAGAGGCTTGAGACAGAAAGCTTCTTCTTTTGTTCCACACTCTCTGTCTTTGACTTGTCATGGTGTTTCGTATTTGCTATTTAATGTTGTTCTAAGCATAGGAAAATTATTAGCACGAATATTACCATTCATTTTCATGTTGTACAATGCCAGTGTTTAAATGCAAATGTTAATAGCATTTAACTTACATACGGAGGCGCTGAAATTGCCCAGTGTATATTTCATAGCTGGCACATGCATATGCATTTTTTTCTTATCAGAACGGTAGAAACCCTGCATGTCCCTACAGCAGCCGTTTTTATATTGTTTCTTTCTCTTTATGTGTTTGCTTGGCTGGTGTCAGTTGCGGCGCTTGGGGTGTTTCACTGTGGAATGTGGATTCTCTGGTTGTGCTGCTCGGGATTAGTAGTTGCAGGCTTAGTCGCTACATGGCATATGGGACCTTAGTTCCCCAGCCCGGGATCAAACCCTCATCCGCTCTATTGCACGGTGGATTCTTAACCCCTGGACCACCAGGGAAGTCCCTGTTTTGCTTCTTTCTTTGTGCACATTCAACCAACACTCTATACCACTATTTCACTGATGAGTAGAAAGGATAAAGGGCTTCCCTGGTGGCTTAGCAGCAAAGACTCCTACTGCAGTGCAGGAGGTGCAGCTTCGATCCCGGGTCGGGAAGATCCCCCGGAGACGGGAACGGCAACCCACTCCGGTCTGCTCGCCTGGGAAATCCCATGGACTGAAGAGCCTGGCGGGCTATACAGTCCGTGGGGTTGTAAAGAGTCAGACACGGCTTAGCAACCAAACCACCACCATCACCACCAAGCAGGATACAGAGGAAGGAATTCTGGGCCGGCCTCTCTGTATCTTTCCTTCTGGGTCATCGTTTTCAGCCTGAGCGACTGGCCAGTGCAAGACAGGATGGCACAGATGGGTTCCTTCATGGCCTCTGTTTCTTAGAATCTCACTGCTTCCTTTGTTATTTGAAGCAAGTTGCAGATGGCAATCATGGCAGGGCTGTTAGTCTCCCCTGACTCATGGAGAGCATGGCCGTAAGGGCTGTTAGCCTCCGTCTGCCTCCCCTTACTCAATTGCAAACATCCCTTGCCCACGTTGCCAGCCGTGCGCTTCTCACTTGTCTCACACGATCAGTCCAGTGGAAATCTCTGCTCACCATGTGTCATGTGAAAAAGGCAGTGATGACCGTGGGCCACACGGTGTGTATTTCGTCTCCGCCCGTCACATTTCGCTTAGAAGGCGCAAGTGCGCAGATGACAGTAAGAATTTCAGCGTGGGTGGGACAAATCGAGACAAATCGAGGAGCGTTGACTTATCCACACTGTGTAGAATAGACAGTGGCAAGCTGCAGGGAAGTCAGCTCCGTGCTCTGTGATGACCTAGATGGGTGCGGTGAGCTGTGAATCAAGAGGGAGGGGATACATGTATACCTATAGCCAGTTCCCTGGATTTCAGTTGGTAAAGAATCATCCTGAAAGGACCCTGCTTCAATTCCTGGGTCAGGAAATGCCACTGGAGAAGGGATAGGCTCCCCACTCTAGTATTCTTGGGCTTCCCTTGTGGCTCAGCTGGTAAAGAATCCGCCCGCAGTGCGGAAGACCTGGGCTTGATCCCTGGATTGGGAAGGTCCCCTGGAGAAGGGAAAGGCTGCCCACTCCAGTGTTCTGGCCTGGAGAAGTCCATGGACTGTACAGTTCATGGGGTCACAAAGAGTCAGAAATGACTGAGTGACTTTTACTTTCACTGTAGCTGATTCATTTCATGGTACAGCAGAAATGAATACAACATTGTAAAGCAATTATACTCCAATTAAAAAATATTTTTTTTAGCGATGACAGAGCGTGATACTGATCATGGGGGTCACACAGCCAGGGAGCCGACCCCGAAGCTGATGTCACTGCCATGAGAAGTGGAAAACAGGACAGGAGATGGAAGCAAAGATCGACACGGCCATCAACGGAGGAGACTGGCTTCTGGACTTTAAGACTGCAGAGTCGAGTGCATGGTGGCTACACGGGTCCTTTGACCCTGCCTGTCAGCAGAGACTTTTGCTGTTATGGTTACGGAGCACAGGATGAATCAGTGGATATTTGTGATGAAATGCGAAAAGTTTTGCATGACAGTGGAGATGGGGACTAAGGGAAAGAAGCCATGTAAACACAGCTCGAGAAGGCGGTTGGATCTGGTGTTCTCTAGGTCTACCTGGAAGGAGGGCAGGGGTGTGGTTCTCCAGCAACAGCTTCGTAATAACACCTAGGAGCTTGACCACGTCTGGTCTTGTTCAATTGCTCAGTCGTGTCCGACTCTTTGCGACCGCATGGACTGCAGCCCCAACTCCCAGAGCTTGCTCAAACTTTCGTCCATCGAGTCGGTGATGCCATCCAACCGTCTCATCCTGTGTCGTCCCCTTCTCCTCCTGCCTTCAACCTTTCCCAGCATCAGGGTCTTTTCCAATGAGTCAGTTCTTCGCATCAGGTGGCCCAAGAATTGGAGCTTCAGCTCCAGTCCTTCCAATCAATATTGACCACGTCTGGCACTGCATAAACAATCAACCCTCTTCCCTTTCTTTCTAAGCTTCGGAGCCCTGCCAATCCTGAGTTTTTTTTTTTTTTTTTAATACATCATTGCCCAGAACAGCGTTGGGCACCCTACCTGATCTTGGCCCACGCATCCAGGGTAACAGACTGCGGACCTTTTCTTGATGCATTTGTGGTCAGCACAGACGTGCTTCCCACAGGAGTCTTTGAGGCAAGGATGGTGGGGGACAGCTCACAGTTACCCCAGGCCCCTGATCTATGAAAGCGGCA
Organism: Oreotragus oreotragus; assembly: GCA_006410675.1. Classification (NCBI taxonomy): domain Eukaryota; kingdom Metazoa; phylum Chordata; class Mammalia; order Artiodactyla; family Bovidae; genus Oreotragus; species Oreotragus oreotragus. The sequence continues at coordinate 54,389 of SJYX01018573.1, read as the reverse complement.
TGCTCCTTTGACGCCGTTTGGAAACACCGCAAAGTGAAGAAGGAATTACCTTAGGACGTGTCTGGCTTACAGGGGCACAAATAACTCAGGACCCAGCAGAGATGCTCTAATGGCTGGCTGCTCAGATGCTGAGGGTGGGTCCCTGGGGAGGGGCCGCTCTGTCGGCTGGGACTCTGCACTTTGCCTGCCGCCAAACACACTCTAAACAAGATCCTCACTTTTTTGCTTCTTGAAGATTGAAAAGCTTGTTTGGGTTTCTTTGGGCTGGCAGAAACAGATATTAGAAGTCGGCCTTTTGTAAAAGCAAGGTGGCATGAAGCATCTTTTGGAGGACTCATCTGGTGGTCCCATGGCTAAGACTCTGAGCTTCCCTTGAAGGGGGCCCAGGTTTGATCCTTGGGAGCTAGGATCCTTCATGCCACATGCCATGGGCAAAACTAAAACTAAAAATGTGATAAAGAAAGAAAGAAAGAAAAAAATAAAAGAAGAGAAAAGAGAGCTAACTTTGGGGAAAAGGCAGGAAAAGGGGAGATACTGGTGTCTAACTAACTCATCATTTTGTTCAAATAATGTCAACCGTTTAAATCCTGACCCTAAGCCATTAAGAAGATGAGATGCTTGGATGGCATCACCAACTCAATGGACGTGAGTTTGAATAAGCTCTGGGAGTCGGTGATGGACCGGGAGGCCTGGTGTGCTCCATTCCATGGGTTCGCAAAGAGTCAGACACGACTGAGCGACTGAACTAAACTGAAGCTATCACGACATTTTCCTTTCTCTTGTATCTTGATGCTTAGGTAAATTTGGTTAAGAGTAAGCGCGCTCTGAGGCTATTATATGAGAGAACATTTCATAATCCTGCAAGCTCCCTTCACACATCTGACCTTCTTTTCTTGCCTGGTCTTTAAAAAACCCAGGTCATTGTATTCCATTAGCAATTGCTTTTGTTATGTTGAACTCCTAGTAATTAGATTTTCTTCATTAACCTGGATGTCTTAGACCTTATGTTTGTTTTTTTCTTCAGCTATGAATTCTGCATTTACTCCTGCCCAGAAAAGAAAATGCAATCCTGAAACTACTCAGAAGCAAGCACCTAGGTTTAATTTTCTTTTCTGATTTCATTTTTGGGGAAGAAAAACTTTCCGTCTCCCCTCTTAAATTTGTTGCCTGGAAATGTGTGAATTAAATTATGTGAAGAAAGAGGAACAGGACAAAAGGTGCACGATTTTTATGCCTGTTTGTGTGCATAGAAAAAGTAGTGAAATGAAAAGAAACAGTTAAACTCAGCGGCTTACATACCCTTTTAAAGACGGCTTGGGCTTCAAGGGATGACAAAACGTGGAGGCTAGGAATGGGTCAAGCTGTGGTGTTGGAGAAGACTCTTGAGAGTCCCTTGGACTGCAAGGAGATCCAACCAGTCTATCCTAAAGGACCTCAGTCCTGGGTGTTCATTGGAAGGACTGATGCTGAAGCTGAAGCTCTAATACTTTGGCCACCTGATGCGAAGAGCCACTTCATTGGAAAAGACTGTGATGCTGGGAACGATTGAAGACAGGAGGAGAAGGGGGCGACAGAGGGTGAGATGGTTTGATGGCATCACTGACTCAATGGACATGAGTTTGAGCATTCTCCAGGAGATAGTGTGGGAAAGGGAAGCCTGGCGTGCTGCAGTCCATGGGGTCTCAAAGAGTCAGACACGACTTAGCAATTAAACAGCAAAGGATATAGGTGGGAAAAATGCAAGATACAGGTTGTTTTACGAAGGTCTGCTAAGGCAGACTCATCTTGTGGTCCACTCTCCTCTTGGGTGAGAGGAGTTGGCCCTCTCTTTCTGGGGGGAAGGGGTGATGAAGTTTCTAAAAAGAAGATGTATGCCCACTTCTCGGCAGATAAGGAGAGGGAAGAAATGTTTCTGTATCTTTCTGAGCCAGCGTGCAAAAGTGTTGGCTCCCAGCTGCTTTAGCTCAAAGTGATCCTTAGGCTCTGTCTAGGTGCTGCCATATTCTGATCCCCTTCACTTAAAACAAAAAAAAACCTATTCATTATTTATTTACTTGGCTGTGCCAGATGCTAGTTGCCGCATGTTTGATCTCTTACTTGTGGCCTGTGGGATCTAGCTCCTCAACCAGGGATGGAACTCGGGCCCCCCACTCTGGGAGCTCAGAGTCTTAACCCACTGGACTACCAGAAAGTCCCCACATTATTGTTAATGTATTGTAAACATTTACCAGCATCATTCTCTGTGGACAAAGGTATCTTTATAGCCGACTGATTCATTGTGCTCCAGTGATGTCCTGTACTTTGTCACTCAGTCATGTCCTACTCTTTCGACCCCATGGACTGCAGCCCTCCAGGTTCCTCTGTCCTTGGGGATTCTCCAGGCCAGAATACTGGAGTGGGTAGCCTTTCCCTTCTCCAGGGGCTCTTGCCAACCCAAGGATCGAACCCAGGTCTCCCGCACTGCAGGAGGATTCTTTACTTCCTGCAGAAACGCATGTCCCAGAGATAAGTGTTGATTAATCTGGAACCTCAGAACATTAGCTCTTCAGTCAGTAACATCGCTGTTATAAATCATATTTTCATATTTGTATCCCCCATTCACTAGCTCTTCAAATATTTCTGGCTGACAATATGTGCTTTCCCTGTGAGTGTTTTGGCTTGTCTGTTAAATGTTCGCCACGGTTTATAAACCTGCTGGCTCAGACGGTAAAGACTGCAATGCAGGAGACCTGGGTTCGATCCCTGGGTTGGGATGATCCCCTGGAGAAGGGAATGGCAACCTCCTCCAGTATTCTTGCCTGGAGAATCCCATGCAAAGAGAGGCTTGGCAGGCTACCATCCACGGGGTCTCAAAGAGTCGGACATGATTAGCAACTGACACTTTCCCGGTTTATAAAAGTTGAAAAATGATAGAGGGGTTGGTTTTGCCTGTGATGGTGGGCATACAAGCCTTCATGGTATTCTCCTTTCTACGCTTTCTCCCTTCCTTCCTTCTTTCTCCTTCCTCCTCCCGCTGTCTCTATCTTCCTTCTATCATCACAGCATGAGGCCCATAAACCAGATATCTGTAAGTCCATTGTGGTTTGGGTACCATATTGAGAAGCTTAAGATCCCCAGTCAGTGAGTTCTGCTCTCTTCCATGGTTAAAGCTTCCATCTAAATCTTCCATCTAAATAAAGACGGCTGAACGCCGAAGAATTGATGCTTTTGAACTGTGGTGCTGGAGAAGACTCTTGAGAGTCCCTTGGACTGCAAGGAGATCCAACCTGTCCATCCTAAAGGAGATCAGTCCTGAATGTTCATTGGAACGGACTGATGTTGAAACTGAAGCTTCAATACTTTGGCCACCTGATGCGAACTGACTCACTTTGGAAAAGACCCTGATGCTGGGAAAGACTGAAGGCAGGAGGAGAAGGGGGCAACAGAGGATGCGATGGTTGGATGGCATCACCAAACTCAATGGACATGAGTTTGAGCAAACTCCAAGAGCTGGTGATGGACACGGAGGCGTGGCTTGCTGCAGTCCGTGGAGTCTCGAAGAGTAAGACACAACTGAGCGACTGAACTGAACTAAAATCTTGGTCAACTACGAAGCTCTCTGCTTCACTGACTGTCAACTTATTTTGCTGTCTGAGTACACAGTGGGTGCAGATACGTCTTTCGTATGTCCTATGCCAGTCTGACTTACATACACCATGACTAAGAGTGAAGGAATGCACGCTTTCTGCAGTTGTATGCGTAGCACGTAGTAGGTACTGAAATGGTTCTGTACTGGATACATGTGATACTGAACGAACGGCTCAGGATTTCAGGTCTTCACATAGATAATGCGTTTCTTCCTAACTGGAGAAGGGAAGGGACATGGCTGCATACCTGATGCCTTCTTCGGTGGTGGGGGTGCCACCTGCTGTTTCTCTCGCCTCCCACTTGCTGCCTGCCTCCCTCCCTCTTCCCTGAGAGGCGGACTGACTTGTCTGAGTCTTTAGGAACATGCTTTAACCAGCTTCCATCTTTACCCCTTTGTCGTGGGAGTCAGCAGCCAAGCAGAAGGAGACATTCTTCTCTGTTTTGACGTGTTGTGTGTCTCAAGGGGATAGTCAGAGAGGAAAGCCTAGTTCAGACCAATGTTGGCTGGAACCAAGTGGCTGAGTGTATACTAAGAGCTCAGTACTTAATTGTCACCAGACAAAAGCAGTCCATCCTAGAGGAAATCAACCCTGAAGAGTCACTGAAAGGACTCCTGCTGAAGCGGAAACGCTAATCCTTCGGCCACCTGATGCAAAGAGCCGACTCATCGGAAAAGACCCTGATGCTGGGAAAGATTGAGGGCAGGAGGAGAAGGGGACGACAGAGGAGGAGATGGTTGGATGGCATCACCGACTCAGTGGACTTGAGTTTGAGTAAACTCCAGGAGACAGTTGAGGACAGGGAAGCCTGACATGTTGTAGTTCACGGGGTCACAAATAGTCGGACGCGACTTAGCGAGTGAACAACGAGAAAACCCACGTGATCTATCACAGCAGTGACAATAAAGGTAACATTTCGGTTTCAGGTGCCTCTTTTTTTTTTTTTTT
>SJYX01018573.1:16761-32704 GCA_006410675.1 Oreotragus oreotragus | reverse complement strand
GAAAAAAAAAAAAAAGAAAACAAAAAAACCGGGGGATGGGGGGATTTCCGGGTAGGTGACCATGTGGACAGTCGGGGACAATGGCAGCCTGCAAAGACTCCTCTCCTCTCAGACCTTACCCTGTGTACTTCTCCAAGGAGGCTGTTCCTGAGTTGTATCTTTCGTAATGAGCCAGTGATCTAGTAAGTAAAAGTTTTCTCTTGAGTTCTGTGAGCTGCTCCAGGAAATTAATCACACCCGGGGTAGGGTTTGTGGGAAATTCTGTTACGGAGCCGGTTGGTCAGAATCACCGGTGAAACTCTGGACGTGCGATTGACTTCTGAAGTTTACGGAGCTTGGGGCAGTCTTGTAGATGTGTGTGTGTGTGTGTGTGTGTGTGTGTGTGTGTGTGTTAAATTGCTTCAGTCTTGTAGGACTAAGCCTTTAACCTGTGGATCTGACTGTATTTCCAGGCAGTGTCAGAATGGAGTTGAGTTGTAGGGGATCCAGCCTGTGTCCGAGAATTACTTGATAACTGTGGGAACACCCCCACACACATAGGAATTGGTGTCCATAATCGCACAAAAGTCCTTTCCAACCCAGGGATCGAACCCAGGTCTCCAGCATTGCAGGTGGATTCTTGACCAGCTGAGCCACAAGGGGAAGCCCCACAACAATTCTCTGGGTTATTAAATAGTCACATTGTTATTTCAAAAGGCTTGCATAATTTTTCTAACACAGCTGTGTTTGTGAGGGATGTTTTATGCGTTGGATGCAGAGCTAGCTTTAAAGTTGATGCTCTTTTCAATATTTCACCTATAAAAATTATCAAGTAGTAACCCTGATGCTGGGAAAGACTGAAGGCAAGAGGAGAAGGGGACGATAGATAGAGGCCGAGAAGGCTGGATGGCATCACCGACTCGATGGACATGAGTTTGCGCAAATTCTGGGAGTTGGTGACGGACAGGGAGGCCCGGCGTGCTGCCGTCCATGGGGTTGCAAAGACTCCGACGCGACTGAGCGACTGGACTGAAATGAATCTGGTAAATAATTGAACAAATAGTACATCAGTGACACACAGGAGCTCCGTTTGGAACACCATATATTACCAGAAAATTTTATTTCCAGAGAGATAGAACGGCAAATAATAAGTCCTAGGTTAACGGAAGTAATTTTACAGTGCCAGTCTCCATTACACCTGTGTCTATGAGGTGGCCATTCATATTCATAAGCAAATAATTGAAGGGTTTTAAATAGACATTTGATTACGGAGAATATTTTCACAAGTGCCTCAATTAGGTCAGATGCTTGCCTCGTGCACTTAAAGTAGAGTTAATAAGAAGGTTTCATGGGACAGTGGTTCTTCTGCTCAAGGTTAGCTTTGTGGGGTTTGTCGTTCATTTGCTAAGTCTTGTGCAGCTCTTCGCAACCCCATGGACTGCAGCACGCCAGGCTCTTCTGTGCTGCACCGTCTCTTGGAGTGTGCTCTAATTCATGTGCACTGAGTCAGTGGTGCTGTCTCACCACCTCATCCTGTGCCGCCCTCGTCTACTTTTGCCTTCAGTCTTTCCCAGCATCAGGGTCTTTTCCAGTGAATCGGGTCTTCACGTTGGGTGGCCAAAGAAGTGGAGTTTCAGCGTCAGCGTCAGTCCTTCTAATGAACAGTCAGAGTTGCTTTCGTTTAGGATGGACTGTTTGGATCTCCTTGCAGTGCGAGGGACTCTCAAGAGTCTTCTCCAGCAGCACAGTTTGTGAGCTATGCAAATGTCTAAATCCGCAGGGGAACACGGGTGACCTGACTTCTTTCTTCATCATAGGCTCTTTTAATGAAGTGAGAGTGAACAGTCGTGTCCGACTCTTCGCGACCCCATGGACTGTAGCCTCCCAGGCTCCTCCATCCATGGGGTTTTCTCGGCAAGAGTACTGGAGTGGGGTGCCATTTCCTTCTCCAGGGGATCTTCCCAACTCAGGGGTCGAGCCCTGGTGTCCCGCATTGCAGGCAGACGCTATAACCTCTGAGCTACCAGGGAAGCCCAGGATTTTTTCGAGCCTTTGCCCACTTAGTGTTCTCTGTGAATGCTCAGAGGACGGGAAATGCTCCGGTCTTCTCCGGCTGCTCCTTGGCAAGGTCTGAAGACGTGTTTGGTTGTGACAACTGGAGAGAGGTGGTTGTACGGTCATCCAGTGGGTAGAGGTCAGGGGTGTTGCTAAATATCCAACAGTGCCAATGACCAGCCCCCATGTCCAGTCCCAGGTATCAAGGGGTTGGAAAGTGCAATGGTTGGGAAATCCCGGATTGGACTGTTTTTAGTTTGTTTGGCTGCACCCAGGGTGGCTTTAGTATGTGGGGTCTTTTTTTATTTGTGGCACGCAAACTCTTAGCTGCGGAAGGTTGCATCTAGTCCCCGGAGTAGGGATCGAAGCCTGGCCCCCTATGTTGGGAGCACAGAGTCTTAGCCACTGGACCACCAGGGAAGTTCCCAGGATTGGGTTTTGAAGAAGCTATAGCTTTGGTCCTTCACTGGTGGCCCAGTGGTAGAGAATCTGCCTGCAAGGCAGGAGACGTGGGTTCGATCCCTGGGTTGGGAAGATCCCCTGGAGAAGGAAATGGCTACCCACTCCAGTATTCTTGCCTGGAGAATCCCATGGACAGAAGAGCCTGGAGGGTAATATTTTAGTTGCCTTCCTGTTTATTGGCCAGAGTGGTTTAGCAGGAGTAGCAGAGGCAAGTGGTAGTTGGGACTCAAAGTGGGAGAAGGAGACGTTTTTACGCCTTGATTTAGTTTTGATTGCACTGGGTCTTGCTGCTTGAGAGCTTTTGCTAGTTGTGATTACCGGGAGCTGCTCTTTGTTGCAGTTCCCGGGGTTGAGAGCACACAGGCTTCAGCAGTTGAGTGGTACATGGCCTCAGTTGCCTGGTGGCATGGGAAATCTTCCCGAACCAGGGACTGAGGATTGGACTCGTGTCCTCTGCATTGGCAAGTGGATTCTTAACCACTGGGCCACCAGGGAGGTCCAAAGATGGGGCCATTTTATCAAAGATCCCCAAAGCCGTGCATGGGAGCGTGCATATGTTCAAGAAACACAACGGACGCTTTGTCTTTTACATCACCTTTTAAACTCGTTTCGTGAAAGTCGCTCAGTCGTGCCTGACTCTTGGTGACCCCACAGGGCGTGGGATTCTCCAGGCCGTAGCACTGGAGTGGGTAGCCATTCTCTTCTCCGGGGCTTCTTCCCGTCCCAGGGATCGAACCCAGGTCTGCCACGTTGTAGGCAGGTTCTTTACCAGCTGAGCCACAGGGGAAAGCCCTAAACTCTTTTTGGCTAACATAAAAGACATTTTTACAAATATATTTACAAATTATTTCTCAAAAAATATAAAAATATTATTTAATGGGCAACATAGATTATTTTTGTTTAAATGCTTCCCAGGTGGCCCTAGTGGTAAAGTGCCATTTTATCAAAGATCCCCAAAGCCGTGCATGGGAGCGAGCATATGTTCAAGAAACACAACGGACGCTTTGTCTTTTACATCACCTTTTAAACTCGTTTCGTGAAAGTCGCTCAGTCGTGCCTGACTCTTGGTGACCCCACAGGGCGTGGGATTCTCCAGGCCGTAGCACTGGAGTGGGTAGCCATTCTCTTCTCCGGGGCTTCTTCCCGTCCCAGGGATCGAACCCAGGTCTGCCACGTTGCAGGCAGGTTCTTTACCAGCTGAGCCACAGGGGAAAGCCCTAAACTCTTTTTGGCTAACATAAAAGACATTTTTACAAATATATTTACAAATTATTTCTCAAAAAATATAAAAATATTATTTAATGGGCAACATAGATTATTTTTGTTTAAATGCTTCCCAGGTGGCCCTAGTGGTAAAGAATCTGCCTGCCAATGCAGGAGACACAGGAAATGCAGGTTCGATCTCTGGGTCAGGAAGCTCCCCTGGAGGAGGAAATGGCAACCCGCTCCAGGATTCTTGCCTGGAGAATCCCATGGACAGAGGAGCCTGGTGGGCTACAGTCCATGGGATCACAAAGAGTCAGACACGACTGAGTGACTCAGTACCCACCACATGAAATATTTAAATATATATATGAAGTGAAGTGAAGTGAAGTCGCTCAGTCGTGTCCAACTCTTTGCGACCCCATGGACTGTAGCCTACTAGGCTTTTCTGTCCATGGGATTTTCCAGGGAATAGTCCTGGAGTGGATTGCCATTTCCTTCTCCAGGGGATCTTCCCAACCCAGGGATCGAACCCGGGTCTCCTGCATTGTAGACAGACGCTTTACCATCTGAGCCACCATATATATATAATTTAGTTTTCAATTCAGGTGAAAAAAACCTTTCTTCTTTCCTTGCCAGTTTCTTCTTTTGTGCATGCACAGTCGTGTCTGACTCTCTGTGACCCCATGGACTGTAGCCCTCCAGGCTCCTGTGTCCATGGGATTCTCCAGGCAAGAATCCTGGAGTTGGTTGCCATGCCCTCCTCCAGGGGATCTTCCCAACCCAGGGATCGAACCCGTGTCTCCTGCATCTCCCGCATTGGCAGGTGCGTACATTCCTGTTAACGAACAGATCATCCCATTGCCCGACAAGATAAAACTGCACCCCCACGAACAGCTGAAACCCCATTCTCTGTGTTGTATTTCCAGTGGGGAACAATGCACTCTTAGGAGCAAGGCTGCTGGTAGCAGCTGTAACCTGGGGCCCTCTAATCAGAGCGCAAGTGCATTTTCCCACAAGGATCCTAGAAAGGCGATAGGTTTCCTGACCCCTTGACAGTCACAGATCACACAGATACATTGCTTTGGTCAGTTATTTCCGCTTCCGAGGGGGGAGTGCTTTTGTATTCATCACCCCTACCCCAGCAAAGAGGGAGAAATAGACAAGCTGAAACGGCTTTTCCAAATCAAGCAGTGCGTGCCATCTACAGGTAAAGAGCTTAACTGAATCTTAAGATGCCAGGCTTCTGTCTGGAGTTACTGAGGTGGATTATTTTGCCCCACTCCATACAGCCCTGGAGTTGGCTATTTATTGATCTCATGCTAAATAGAAAAAAGAGAAGCTGTATGTAATACAAACATGATAGTTTTAGAATTCCTAAATCTGTTGTGTTGCATTGATAGGAAAGTGATTGAATTTGTCTATCTGATGTGCTAAGGGGATCGGAATTTATTGATTGGGACTTCCTTGGTGGCTCAGACAGTAAAAGCGTCTGGCTACAATGCGGGAGACCTGGGTTCGATCCCTGGGTTGGGAAGATCCCCTGGAGAAGGGAATAGCACCCCACTCCAGTACTCTTGCCTGGAAAATCCCATGGACAGAGGAGCCTGGTGGGCTGCAATCCTTGGGGTCGCAAAGAGTCGGACATGACTGGGCATCTTCACTTCACTTCAAGGTTCGGTTAGGAGGCTTCCCAGGGACTAAATATTCACCTGCAGTGGGTTCAACTCCTGGTTTGAGATGATGCCCTGGAGCAGGAAATGGCAACCCACTCCAGTATTCTTGCCTGAGAAATCCCATGGACAGAGGAGCCTAGCAGCTGACAAAGAGTTACATCAGTGTAACAAAGATTACATCAGTGTGGACAAGGGTGAATGAGAATGAGTTTTCTTTCCCTTTGCAGTTCAGTTCAGCTTAGTCGCAGAGTTATGTCCGATTCTGCGACCTCATGGACTGCAGCACGCCAGGCCTCCCTGTCCATCACCAACTCTTGGAGTTTACTCAAACTCATGTCTGTTGAGTCGGTGATGCCGTCCAACCATCTCATCCTCTGTAGTCCCCTTCTCCTCCCACCTTCACTTTTCCACCCCCTCAAGATAATAGATCACGGACGTACCAGGAATATTTTTTCTGGGTAGATCGGGGAGAGTAATCCATTCTGGAATGGTGCGTGTAGTGTGGCAAAGGAAGCTTGTGTTCGTTGAATTAATCCATTGAATAGTTTGAACAGCAGCATTATCAGATTGACTCAGAAATAATATGACAATGATGCTTCTCAATGTGTTTATAAATATTTTCAACTTTAAGGGCGGATACAGCGTGATTGAAATGCTCTTTCTTTCTTTTTTTTTTTTGCTGCACCATGCAACGTGGAGGATCTTAGTTTACCAGCCTGGGATCAAACTTGTGCCCCCTACATAGGAAGTGGGGAGTCTTTATTTAGGGTGAGCTGGGTCTTGGCTACTGTGGGTGGGTTTTCTCCACTTGTGGTTGCAGGGCTTCTCATTGTGGTGGCTGCCACCTAGGTCACCTAGAGGTCATCAGGCCTCTAGGTCATCTGGGCTCAGTAGCTGTGGCCCAGTTGTCCCAAGACATGTGGAATCTTCCCGGAGCAGGGATCAAACTCGTGTTCCTGCGTTGGCAGGTGGATTTGTAACCACTGGATCACCAGGGCAATCTAGCAGTGAGGAGTCTTAACCATTAGATCACCAGGGAAGTCCCTGAATATCTCTAGAGACAGCTGGTATCTAATATATTGATTTTTCATTCAAGAATGCAAATTCTTTGAATTAGGAAAAAAAAATGTTAAATGTTATTTGGTCGGGGGGGGGAGTTGTTTAAAACTTCTCGGTTCTTAGCTAAACACCACTTTTCCCCCCAAAATTTGATGGCATTTATAGTTCATTACATACAAATACTCTAATTGATTTAATAGGGTTTTTTTTAAATTGAAGTGTATTTGATTTACAATATTGTGTTTGTTTCAGGTGTTACAGCCCAGTGATTCAGTTATCCATATTTATCTGTTCTTTTTCAGGTTCTTTTCCTTTGTACATTATTATAAAATACTGGATATAGCCCCCCCCCCCATGCTATACAGCAGTTTCCTGTTGGTTACCTAGTTTGTATATAGTATCTGTTAACCCCAGCCTCCTAACTTATCTCTCCCTCTCTCTTCTCTGGTAACCATAGATCTGTTCTCTATGTCTGTGAGTCTCTTTCTATTTCCTAGATAGTTTCATTTGTGCCATATTTTATTTATTTTTAAATTTATTTTATTTCATTTCATTTCATTTTTTTTTAACTTTATTTTACTTTACAGTACTGTAGTGGATTTGGCATACATTGACATGAATACGCCACGGGTGTCCATGAACCACGTAAAAGTGGTATCATATGGAATTTTCTTTGTCTGACTTCACTTAGCATGGTAATCTCCAGGCGTATCCTTGTGGCTATCCCAATAGTGTTTCCTACCGTACCTAATACACTCAGGCTTCACCCACTGAGTAGGCTGCAGAGATGTGACCGTCTGCCCATCCCCATTGCGTGCTGCCCATTCTTTGAGTCATGTCTGACCCTCTGTGACCCCGTGGACTATAGCCCACCAGGCTCCTCTGTCCACGGCATCCTCCAGGCACGAATACTGGAGTGGGTTGCCATTTTCCTTCTCCAGGGGACCTTCCCCACTCAGGGATCGAACCTGCGTCTCCTGTGTCTCCTACACTGCAGGCGAACTGAGCCCATCAGGGAAGCCTTGTCTCCACTGAGGAACAGGCGTTTCTGTGTCCCCCTTCCACACCACATTCCCCTGCACCTGCCTTATTTACTAATGCTGCCCATGGGGGGCAGGGTCACAGTGAGTTTGGGAACCTGCACCACCGTATTCACATGCTTTCCTTGTGGGGTGCACACAGGCTGTGTATGCTTTGTACTTTAGGTGGGAGGACCCAGCCATCTGCAACTCTAGCAGGGATTGGCAGGACACCCACTGGTCTTTAATCTAACCTTTACCAGAAAGGTACCCCGGTTCGATTCCTGGGTCAGGAAGATCCGCTAGAGAAGGGATAGGCTACCCACTCCAGTACTCTTGGGCTTCCCTTGTGGCTCAGCTGGTAAAGAATCCACCTGCAATGCAGGAGACCTGGGTTCGATCCCTGGGTTGGGAAGATGCCCTGAGAAGGGATAGACTACCCACTCCAGTATTCTTGGGCTTCCCTTGTGGCTCAGCTGGTAAAGTATCCACCTGCAGTGTGGGAGACTTGGGTTGGGAAGATCCCCTGGAGAAGGGAATGGCTACCCACTCCAGGATTCTGGCCTGGAGAATTCCATGGATTGTATATGGTCCATGGGGTCACAAAGAGCCAGACATGACTGAGCAACTTTCACTTTTACTAGGAATCTGGGATTTCTGTTCTAGTTAGTGGACCAGCAGGAGTGTGTAAACAAAGTACTTCTGACCACATTTGCTGAAGGGTTCTCATGCATTCGCTCATTTCTTGTTTAAAGAGATCAAGACTTACAATCATTCAGCTAATCAACAGTCAGTTAAAATGAGGAATCGTATAACAAATGTGTGCATACATCGAACAGTATATTTAACTTGATAGAGATACATAATATATTGATTTCATGCTAAAAAGGAAAAGAAGTTTAATATAAACACATGTCCAGGAAATCCGTAATTTGCCATGTTGCCTCTAATAGGGAAGTGATCCAGTTTCTCTTTCCAGTGTGGTAATGGGAATGGGATCGATCACTAGGTGTAAGATTGGGTGAGTGTGGACAAGGAGGGGATGGAAATGAGTTTCTGTCACTTTTCTGTACCAGTAGGGAGTGTACTAGGCCCTGGAGGATAGGAATATTGCTCTGGACAGGTTGCTGGGAATGATCCATCCTGGAATGGTGTCTAGAATCTGGAAAAGGAAGCTTGGGCTCATCAAACTAATGATGATATGCATATATATATATATATGCATATAATTATTTATAAACTGTTTATGTACTTATATATAACATGTAAGAGAANGCCAGTATTCTTGCCTGAGAAATCCCATGGACAGAGGAGCCTAGCAGCTGACAAAGAGTTACATCAGTGTAACAAAGATTACATCAGTGTGGACAAGGGTGAATGAGAATGAGTTTTCTTTCCCTTTGCAGTTCAGTTCAGCTTAGTCGCAGAGTTATGTCCGATTCTGCGACCTCATGGACTGCAGCACGCCAGGCCTCCCTGTCCATCACCAACTCTTGGAGTTTACTCAAACTCATGTCTGTTGAGTCGGTGATGCCGTCCAACCGTCTCATCCTCTGTAGTCCCCTTCTCCTCCCACCTTCACTTTTCCACCCCCTCAAGATAATAGATCACGGACGTACCAGGAATATTTTTTCTGGGTAGATCGGGGAGAGTAATCCATTCTGGAATGGTGCGTGTAGTGTGGCAAAGGAAGCTTGTGTTCGTTGAATTAATCCATTGAATAGTTTGAACAGCAGCATTATCAGATTGACTCAGAAATAATATGACAATGATGCTTCTCAATGTGTTTATAAATATTTTCAACTTTAAGGGCGGATACAGCGTGATTGAAATGCTCTTTCTTTCTTTTTTTTTTTTGCTGCACCATGCAACGTGGAGGATCTTAGTTTACCAGCCTGGGATCAAACTTGTGCCCCCTACATAGGAAGTGGGGAGTCTTTATTTAGGGTGAGCTGGGTCTTGGCTACTGTGGGTGGGTTTTCTCCACTTGTGGTTGCAGGGCTTCTCATTGTGGTGGCTGCCACCTAGGTCACCTAGAGGTCATCAGGCCTCTAGGTCATCTGGGCTCAGTAGCTGTGGCCCAGTTGTCCCAAGACATGTGGAATCTTCCCGGAGCAGGGATCAAACTCGTGTTCCTGCGTTGGCAGGTGGATTTGTAACCACTGGATCACCAGGGCAATCTAGCAGTGAGGAGTCTTAACCATTAGATCACCAGGGAAGTCCCTGAATATCTCTAGAGACAGCTGGTATCTAATATATTGATTTTTCATTCAAAAATGCAAATTCTTTGAATTAGGAAAAAAAAAATGTTAAATGTTATTTGGTGTGTGTCGGGGGGAAGTTGTTTAAAACTTCTCGGTTCTTAGCTAAACACCACTTTCCCCCCCAAAATTTGATGGCATTTATAGTTCATTACATACAAATACTCTAATTTATTTAATAGGGTTTTTTTTTAATTGAAGTATATTTGATTTACAATATTGTGTTTGTTTCAGGTGTTACAGCAAAGTGATTCAGTTATCCATATATATCTCTGTTCTTTTTCAGGTTCTTTTCCTTTGTACATTATTATAAAATATTGGATATAGCCCCCCATGCTATACAGCAGTTTCCTGTTGGTTACCTAGTTTGTATATAGTATCTGTTAACCCCAGCCTCCTAACTCATCTCTCCCTCTCTCTTTGGTAACCATAGATCTGTTCTCTATGTCTGTGAGTCTCTTTCTATTTCCTAGATAGTTTCATTTGTGCCATACTTTATTTATTTTTTAATTTATTTTATTTCATTTCTTTTTTTTAACTTTATTTTACTTTACAGTACTGTAGTGGATTTGGCATACATTGACATGAATACGCCACGGGTGGCCATGAACCACGTAAAAGTGGTATCATATGGAATTTTCTTTGTCTGACTTCACTTAGCATGGTAATCTCCAGGCGTATCCTTGTGGCTATCCCAATAGTGTTTCCTACCGTACCTAATACACTCAGGCTTCACCCACTGAGTAGGCTGCAGAGATGTGACCGTCTGCCCATCCCCATTGCGTGCTGCCCATTCTTTGAGTCATGTCTGACCCTCTGTGACCCCGTGGACTATAGCCCACCAGGCTCCTCTGTCCACGGCATCCTCCAGGCACGAATACTGGAGTGGGTTGCCATTTTCCTTCTCCAGGGGACCTTCCCCACTCAGGGATCGAACCTGCGTCTCCTGTGTCTCCTACACTGCAGGCGAACTGAGCCCATCAGGGAAGCCTTGTCTCCACTGAGGAACAGGCGTTTCTGTGTCCCCCTTCCACACCACATTCCCCTGCACCTGCCTTATTTACTAATGCTGCCCATGGGGGGCAGGGTCACAGTGAGTTTGGGAACCTGCACCACCGTATTCACATGCTTTCCTTGTGGGGCGCACACAGGCTGTGTATGCTTTGTACTTTAGGTGGGAGGACCCAGCCATCTGCAACTCTAGCAGGGATTGGCAGGACACCCACTGGTCTTTAATCTAACCTTTACCAGAAAGGTACCCCGGTTCGATTCCTGGGTCAGGAAGATCCGCTAGAGAAGGGATAGGCTACCCACTCCAGTACTCTTGGGCTTCCCTTGTGGCTCAGCTGGTAAAGAATCCACCTGCAATGCAGGAGACCTGGGTTCGATCCCTGGGTTGGGAAGATGCCCTGAGAAGGGATAGACTACCCACTCCAGTATTCTTGGGCTTCCCTTGTGGCTCAGCTGGTAAAGTATCCACCTGCAGTGTGGGAGACTTGGGTTGGGAAGATCCCCTGGAGAAGGGAATGGCTACCCACTCCAGGATTCTGGCCTGGAGAATTCCATGGATTGTATATGGTCCATGGGGTCACAAAGAGCCAGACATGACTGAGCAACTTTCACTTTTACTAGGAATCTGGGATTTCTGTTCTAGTTAGTGGACCAGCAGGAGTATGTAAACAAAGTACTTCTGACCACATTTGCTGAAGGGTTCTCATGCATTCGCTCATTTCTTGTTTAAAGGGATCAAGACTTACAATCATTCAGCTAATCAACAGTCAGTTAAAATGAGGAATCGTATAACAAATGTGTGTATACATCGAACAGTATATTTAACTTGATAGAGATACATAATATATTGATTTCATGCTAAAAAGGAAAAGAAGTTTAATATAAACACATGTCCAGGAAATCCGTAATTTGCCATGTTGCCTCTATAGGGAAGTGATCCAGTTTCTCTTTCCAGTGTGGTAATGGGAATGGGATCGATCACTAGGTGTAAGATTGGGTGAGTGTGGACAAGGAGGGGATGGAAATGAGTTTCTGTCACTTTTCTGTACCAGTAGGGAGTGTACTAGGCCCTGGAGGATAGGAATATTGCTCTGGACAGGTTGCTGGGAATGATCCATCCTGGAATGGTGTCTAGAATCTGGAAAAGGAAGCTTGGGCTCATCAAACTAATGATGATATGCATATATATATATATATGCATATAATTATTTATAAACTGTTTATGTACTTATATATAACATGTAAGAGAATGGCATGGCAACCCACTGCAGTATTCTTGCTTGGAGAATCCCATGGACAGAGGAGCCTGGCGGGCTACAGTCCATGGGGTCACAGAGAGTTGGACGGAAATAATACTACACACTATACAACATGTAAAGCAGTGTGTGTGTGTGTGCCTGTGTGCTCAGACACTCAGCCACGTCCGACCCTCGGCAAACCCAAGCACTGTAGCCCGTCAGCCTCCTCTGTCCGTGAAATTTCCCAGGCAACTGGAATGGGTTGCCGTTTCCTTCTTTAGGGGATCTTCCGGACCCAGGGATCCATCCTGTGTCTTTTGTGTCTCCTACACTGGCCTGTTGGATTCCTGACCACCAGTGCCACTTGGGAAGCCCATCAGACAATATACAAGAATAGAAGTGAATAAATAAATAGCAAATATGTGTATATGTCTGTGTGTTTACACTCAAATATGTATTTACATATTTACATAGCCCAGAGTCTAGGCTGTTTGCTACCATAAAAGTTTAGTGTGTTAAGAAGTTAGAATGTTTTACAGAAGGAATGGGCTCTGTTGGATTAGTTGGAGAAGTTTATTAACTCAGGGTCATCTTAGAGAACTTTTACTGTGATAACAGAGCTAATAATTTCTGACTTGGGTGTTTTTTATTGCTTGTACTTCCTCTAAATTAGGAATCCTGGAAGAGAGCAGAGGATTTAATAGATGAGACATCTCCACTTTTTTTTTTTTTTTTAATTTGATCCTGGGCAGTTTTAGTTTAATGCATGATAACGTGTTTATCAGTGTGAATTGCAGAAAGACAGATGCCCATTCTGTTCTGTTGTCACATGTCTGGTTTTACTCCAAAATTTTCCCAGGCAGCAAGTCTCACAAATGTTGGGCAAACACAATTTGACATTATAGGATAAAATTCATGTTTCTATCCATCTGTTCAGTGAAAGAAAGGAGAGGGGGAAAAAAATCGCTCTGGAGAGAATTTGGAGTAAGATATTTCCAAGAACGTCAGGCAGGCAAATGGCCCGTGTTTGGAACTTGTACATCCTGTGTAGGATCGCTTATAAAGTGGAAACACAGACCGACATTCACAGGTCCTTGTTCCAGGAGATGAGCGTGTTTTCTCTGATGCTCTTCTCTTTAGGCTTGTCGCTTGGGTTACGTGGAATACAAATTTGCTGAGCTGGACCCAAGCCAGGTGTGAGGGACGAAAGGGCACGGTGTGTCTTGATGCACCTTCTGCATCAAGAGCCTATCCACCTGTTAGTTATATGAAAAAACCTGTCATTATCAGATGATGAATCAGATACAGATGACCCCAAGGACCTACAGTAATCTTCCTTTTCCTTGAGTTTCTCTGGGATGAGAGAAACGTCATAACTCCCAAGTCCTGATGACAGTTATTAGTGTAGAAATGAGCTGTTCCTGGCATTAAAAAATGTAGCTCCTGATTTGTGCCATGATCAAGGTCAGTGCTAATAAATATAAAACTTGAATTTGCGTTTCTTCCCCTATGAGAAGAGATCAAGGATGATAAGATCAATGATGATTTATTCCTTCCTTCTTCCCTCCCTCCTATCTTTTTATCTATCCATCTCTCTGTTTATCCTGTCTCTTACCATTTAAGTAGATTACTAGTATTTAATTGTATAAACTGTGCTGTCATTTGTTTAGCCAGACCTATTGATGATGTGAAGTGCCTACTCGTTGGAAAAGACCCTGGTGCTGGGAAAGACTGAAGGCAGGAGGAGAAGGGGGCAGCTGAGGAGGAGATGGTTGGATGGCATCACTGACTTGATGGACATGAGTTTGAGCAAACTCCAGGAGAAAGTGAAGGACAGGGAAGCCTAGAGTGCTGCAGTCAATGGTGTCGCAAAGAGTCGGACACAACTTAGCGACTGAACAGCAAGACATTGATGAATATTTAGAATGTTTCTAAACTTTGTGTCTTCTGTTTTAATCAAAACTGTGATGAGAATGTTTGCACATCTGTTTGAACCTTTGTCTGCCTACCTTCCTAGGATGGATTTGTTGCATAGATGGGCATGCACACTTAACACTGTTGATACTGTTGACGAAAAAAAAAAATGTGCCACCTAAAAGTTGCCCGTTGTTTTATTCGGTGGGAACTTTTTAGGACTTCAAGCCCGGGAGGCAGCATCTCAAGAGACCCTGAGAAAACTGCTCCAAGGAGGCAAAGGAGGAGCTGGATTATGTAGAAGTTTTGCAACGAAGGGCAGAACCAGATACCCCAAGGTAAGGAATTTTGCTCTTTTCTGAGTATGGGAAGCTTCAAGAATCTGGGCTCACTGAAATCATTCCTTTGATATGCAGTTCAGCTATTGTGACTGAGTCCTAGCTAGCTCAGCTCCCTGCATGACAGGGCAGTGAATCAGAGACAAGTGTTGTGGCAAGGAATAGGACATTATTCACGGAGCTAGCAAATTGGGAAGATGGCAGACTAACATCTCAAAATAACCATATTCCCGGGGTCTGGATGCCAGGTTCTTTTACAGGACAGAGATGTGGGGAGGTGAGGAAAGAAAAAGGCCCTCTGTCTTGCAAGTATCTCCTAGAATAGCCAGCCTCAGGCAGGGGGTGGGTAAATTAAGGAAGAAATTACTTCCTTCCTCTAGCCATTCACAGGTGGACAGAGTCCTGAACAAAAGTACTCTAGCTAAACAGTCAGGCAGAGGGGCAGGATGCTCAGAGGCTGGCCATAATGTACGATTATAATAACAAAAGCAAAAAAAAAAAAAAAAGCAAGTCACAGAAATGGTTCCAACTTGGAGTCAGAATTGACTTTTCCTTGCAACCTGATGTGGGGCCAATATCCTGCGTTTCCACTTTCTGAGCTTCCCCTGAGTTTTCACTTTCCGAGTTCTCTTTCGGCAGACCAGCTCACCATCTTTAATGGCTGCAGGTGCTGGTGACTGTGACAAACTTTGTTTACTGATCCGGGAGGAAAGGTTGACATGGCCTCAGGTGGTAAAGAATCCGCCTGCAATGCAGGAGACCCAGGTTTCATTCCCTGGAGGAGGGCATGGCAGTCCACTCCAGTATTCTTGTCTGGAGCATTCCATGGACAGAGGTGCCTGGTGGGCTACAGTCCATGGGGTTGCAAAGAGTCAAGACACTTTTTCATTCCATTTCTCAATACATATTTCCAATGATTCTAATATACCTCTATTGATACTATGTACTGATAGTAGATGGTATCATTTTGTTTTTAATCATTGTCAGTCTAGTTGTGGAAACAAACATGTTTTGATCCAGATTCACAAGGAAACTTTTAAAATTCAACTCTTTCCTTGTAAATGAAAATTTGAAAGACTTTTTCTCTTTTCCATAAATGAACTTTTCTCTTTCCCATAGTATTGTAATGGTTCCTAGTGAGCTTGTAGTTTGTCTTCATCCTCCTGAAACCAAGATTTTATTTCAAAAGAAATGGTTCATAGCCAGGGAACAGAAAGAACTTCCAGGACAGTACATCTATGTATTTATCCAGAATCTGTGATGGTCTGTGTGCGGGTTGGAACAGAATTTCCAGGCATGAGGCAGAATGAGAAGAGAGTAAAGTTTATTAGCATGGAAGATGCTGTTAGAAGAGGAGGCTGGCTCATGGGAGAGCCGGCCTCTTTTGTGGGCTAGTAGCCAATTTTTATAGCCTCAAGACAGAAATTCGTACTGGCAGGGTGGGTGGCATTACGTGATTGGTTAGGATGCTGTAGGGTGGGTAGTAGGGTGGGTATTTTACCTAATATGGGGTCAGGAAATGGGTTGATTTAGATCTGGAGGGTCATGGCAACTGTTGCTATGGGGCTTGGTCAGTTCCAGAGATTTTTGGTCCTGTGACCTTGGTGCACAGCTCCACGGAAGCTTTCGGCTCTGAGTCTAGCTGCTAAGCTGCTAAGTCACTTCAGTCGTGTCCGACTCTGCGACCCCAGAGAGGGCAGCCCACCAGGCTCCCCCATCCCTGGGATT
>SJYX01018568.1:531333-562205 GCA_006410675.1 Oreotragus oreotragus | reverse complement strand
GTGTGTGTGTGTGTGTGTGTGTGTGTGTGTGTGTGTGTGGCTCAGTTGTGTCTAACTCTTTGCAATTCCATGGACTCTAGCCCACTAGGCTCTTCTCTCCATGGAATTCTCCAGGCAAGAGTACTGGCCTGGGTAGCCATTCCCTTCTCCAGGGGATCTTCCCAACCCAGGGATCGAATCCAGGTCTTCATTGAATCTGCAGGCAGATTCTTTACTGCCTGAGCCACTAGGAAAGCCCCAACAATACCATAGTTGGTTTAAATGCAGCCACCAATTAAGAAAGCATTCAAGATCAACCACACATTCATCTTAATACTCATGGTAAACAAACCAACTCCTAATGTAATACTGGACTAATCTTGCAGTTAATAGTACAATAATACTGTAAATACAAGTAACAAGAAATATTTCTCCTTGCATAAGCTTATATCAGAATGGATAATGTACTAATAGTTAATATTAAACTTAAATGAGAGTCCCTTGGACTGCAAGGAGATCAAACCAGTCAATCCTAAAGGAAATCAGTCCTGAATATTCACTGGAAGGACTAATGATGAAACTCCAATACTTTGGCCACCTGATGCGAAGAACTGACTCATTGGAAAAGACCCTGATGCTGGGAAAGATTGAAGGCAGGGAGAGAAGGGGACGACAGAGGATGAGATGGTTGGATGGCATCACCGATTTGATGGACATGAGTTTGAGCNCCACCTGATGCGAAGAACTGACTCATTGGAAAAGACCCTGATGCTGGGAAAGATTGAAGGCAGGGAGAGAAGGGGACGACAGAGGATGAGATGGTTGGATGGCATCACCGATTTGATGGACATGAGTTTGAGCAAGCTCCAGGAGTTAGTAATGGACAAGGAAGCCTGATGTGCTGCAGTCCATGGGGTCGAAAAGAGTCAGACATGACTGAGTGACTGAACTGAACCTACCTGTTTAAACAATTGTTAACCCAACACAGGTGCACATTTAAGGGGAGATTAAAAAAAGTAAAAGGAAGTAGGCAATCACAAACCCTGCCTGTTGATTAAAACCTTGTAGTTCTTTTCTAGTGTTAGATGTACTGCCTGCCCGTGACGTCTGTTTAACAGGTTATCCTAAGCGTGCATATGTAGCCCTGTCTTTTTTTTTTTTTGAATAAGGACTTGTATGATAGGTCACACGAGGGTTTTGTCTCTTTTCAAGTGAAACCGACCTTCTGCTGAAGAGGTGGGAATAATGTAAGATATGAAGACCCTATGGAGCTTTAGTTAATTAATCCCCCCAAAGAAAAATAATGACTGAACTTCAAGGGATGACATAGCCTTTAATGGATTTATGATTTTGGTGAGAGTGACCTTGAAGAATAAAAACCTCCGAGTGACTGAAACAGACCAGCTAATCAAAATGCTTTATCACTTATTGATCTAGAACACTGACCAACAGAACACGCTATCTTAAGGATAAAAGCAGAACCCTGTTCTAGAGTTCACATTGGTAATAGGGTTTCTGAAGTTGATGCTGGGTCAGGACATCCCAGTGGTATAACTGCTGTTAATGGTTTGTTGTTCAACAATTAAAGTCCTATGTGATCTCAGTTCAGACTGGAGTAATCCCAGTTGGTTTCTATTATAGATTTCTCCCACAATGAAAGGACAGGTGAAATGAGGCCTATTTTACAAAATGTCACCAAACTAAATGATTATATAATCTTCATTCAATTAATTTATTCATACCCTACTATAGAACAGGGTTTGATGAGGTGGCAGAGCATGGCAATTGCATAAAGCTTAAATAAACCTTTTTCCACAGTGATTCAAGTCCTCTTCCTAAGAATATGTTTATAATCAAAAGTTCTTTCACTAATTATCCCATTTCACTCACTGTAGCATTCCTCACATTAACTGAATGAAAAATCCTATACTATATACAAATCCAGAAAGGGTCAAACATCATCAGCCCCTATAAATTATTATAGCCCATTGTTGATGCAGTTATTTTAAAAAAATATATAAATTTATTTATTTTAATTGGAGGTTAATTACTTTACAATCTGATGCAGTTAAATTATTTATTAAGGGACCTCTACAATCATCAATCTCATCAGTTTATGTTTATTATTGCACCAATGCTAGCCTTAACCCTGGATGTCACATTATGAATTCCTCTTTGCATACCTTATCTACTAATTAATATAAGCTTGTGTCTACTGTTTATACTTGCTATATCAAATCTAGCTATTTATTCCATCTTCTCCTCTGGATGAGTTCATATTCAAAATAGACATTAATTGGAGCTTTATGGGTAGCAGTTACTTCTCATACGAAGTAACATTAGCAATTATGTTCTTATTATTCCTACTGATAAATGGATCATTTACACTTAACAAAAATGATTACACAAGAACACTTAAGACTGTTTTTCACATCCTGACCCCCAGCCAGAGACTGTTTTATTTCTATTCTAACAGAAACCAATTGAGCCCTATTTAACTGAAGGAGAATCAAAACATGTATCCAGCTTCAGCATAGAAAATGTAACAGGCCCATTCTCTCTAGTCTTTCAGGCAGAATATGTCAATATCATCATAATAAGTGTTTTCACGACCATCCTGTTTTTAGGAGTGTTTCACAATCCCTACAGGCCAGAATTATATACAGTTAATATCACTAAGACACTTCTGTCATGATTACTATAGCTTCTAGTACGGTCTGAAGTCAAGCCTGATTCCTGCTTCTCCCCCCAGCTTTTTTTTCCCCTCAAGATTGCTTTCATGATCTGGGGTTTATATTTTCATACAGATTTTAAGATTGTTTGTTCTAGAGTTGCAAAAAATGCCATTGGTAATTTGATAGGGATGGCACTGAATCTGTAGATTGCCTTGGGTAGTATAGTCATTTTGACAATAAACTTAAAAGCTCTTGCACAGCAGAGGAAACCATAAACAAAATGAAAAGACAGCCCACAGAATGGGAGAGAATATTTGCAAATGGCCGGACTGACAAGGGATTAATCTCCAAAATATACAAACAGCTCATGCAGATCAATATTAAAAAAGCCAAACAACCCAATCAAAAAATGGACATAAGATCTAAATAGACATTTCTCCAAAGAATGTCTCCTGCATGTCTATACAAGTGGTCAACAGATGCATGAAAAAATGCTCACACTGCTGATTATTAGAGAAATGCAAATCAAAACTATAATGAAGTATCATCTAACACCGGTCAGAATGGCCATCATTAAAACATCTACAAACAATAAATGCCTGAGAGGGTGTGGAGAAAAGGAAACCCTCCTACACTGTTGGTAGGAATGTATATTGGTACAGCTACTATGGAGAACAGTATAGCGGTTCCTTAAAAACTATAAACAAAGACACCATATGATTGAGCAATCCCACTGCTTAGAATATACCCAGAAAAACCATAATTTGAAAAGATGCATGTACTCCAATGCCCACTGCAGCACCATTTACAACAGCCAACACGTGGAAGCAACCTAAATGTCCACTGACAGGTGAATGGATAAAGAAGATGTGACCCATACGTACAATGGAATATCCGGCATGAAGAAGAATGAGATAATGCTGTTTGCATAAACATGGATGGACCTAGAGATTACCGTACTAAGTGAAGTCAGAGAAAGACAAATATGTGTGATATCACTTATATGTGGGATCTAAAAATAATGACACAAATTCATTTACAAAACAGAAACAGATATAGAAAACAAGCTTATGGTTACCAGAGGCAAACATGGAGGGGAGGGACAAATTAGGAGTTCGAGATTAACATATATCCACTACATTATATAACATAGAGAGCCAACGGGGACCTACTGTATAGCACAGGTAACTACTCAGTATTGTGTAATAATGTACATGGGAAAAGAATCTGAAAAAAATAGGTATATGTATAACTGAATCACTTTGCTGTTCATCTGAAACTAACACGATACCGTAAGCCAACTATATGCTAATACAAAATAAAAATTAAAAAAAGTCAAACCAGAAAACCACTCCTCCTAACAATCTCCTTTCTATGAGTTCAAATATCCTACCCACCATTTTGATATGATCAACTTACACATCATTTATGAAACTTTTTTTTTAACCACTAATACCAGCCCTATGTATATGAGAGGTTTCTCTGCCTGTCACCAGGCATCCCACCACAAACATAAGAAATGTGTCTGACAAAGAGTTACTTTGATAGAGTAAATAATAGAGGTTTAAACCCTTTGATTCCTAGAATCATAGGAATTGAACCTACCCTTAAGAATTTTGCGTTCTTCATGCTATCACATGAGAGCACATTTTACAGTAAGATCCACTGAATAAGCTATCAGGCCCAGACCCCAAGTATGTTGGTTTACAACCTTTCAGTATCTAATAAACCCTATTGTTTTTACTGTCACTCTGCTGACCATCTCAGGAACCACAGTTGTAATAATAAGCTCACACTGGTTAATGTTATTCCCATTCTAAAACAAATTTAACCCATAAGCTATAGAAACATCTAATAAATATTTTCTAAAACAATCCACTGCATCAATACTACTATAATGGCAATTTTTATTAATCCAGCATACTCTGGTCAATGAGTAGACTGACTACTCATTGTAATGCAATGAACACTACAAAAATCTTTAATTAATCCAAAGCATCCACCATCATAACAATAGCCCGTGTCACAAAGTTAGGACTTTCCCCATTTCACTCCTGAGTGCCTGAGGTAACAAGGCATTCCATGAACAGCAGGCTTGATGCTATTAATGCAACATACTTGTACCCCTATCAGTTTTATAACAATCTCACCATCCATCACCCTAAACATACTATTAATCATAGCTATATTATGAATCTTAATTGGAGGCTGAAGGGGACTCAACCAAACTCAACTGCAAAAATTATAGCCTGCTCATTCATCAGTTGCCCATATAGGATGAATAACAGCTATTATAATGTATAATCCAACCACAGAAATTCTAAACATACTAATTTATATCATAACATTCACTATCTTCTTACTATTTATGGCCAACTCATATACCAGAACAGTATCATACACATGAAATAAAACAGTTTCCATCACAGTCCTTACCCTTACTATTACAGGGTCTTTAGGAGGTCTCCTACCACTATCAAAGGTTTTACCCAAATGAGTGATTATTCAAGAGATAAAAAGATAACATTCTACCAACACTAATAGCCAACACTAATAGCTGCTGCTGCTGCTAAGTCGCTTCAGTTGTGTCCGAATCTGTGGACCCCATAGACGGCAGCCCATCAGGCTGCACCGTCCCTGGAAATCTCCAGGCAAGAACACTGGAGTGAGTTGCTATTTCCTTCTCCAATCAGAGTACTACTCAACATACATTTCTTAAAAAAAAAACAAACAAAAAAAACTACCCAATAGTTCTTTTTTCTGGCCACACTGTGTGCCATGTAAGAGTGTGGTTCCCTGACCAGGGATTGAATCCTCACCTCCTTCATTGGAGGCCCAGGTTCTTAACCACTGGACTGCTNTTTCTTAAAAAAAAAACAAACAAAAAAAACTACCCAATAGTTCTTTTTTCTGGCCACACTGTGTGCCATGTAAGAGTGTGGTTCCCTGACCAGGGATTGAATCCTCACCTCCTTCATTGGAGGCCCAGGTTCTTAACCACTGGACTGCTAGGGAAGTCCCAACTCTCTATATATTTCTACATGCAGCTAACATACTCTACCTTACCAATCATATATACCCTCAATAAACAACATAAAAATATACAAAAAACCTTCCTATCATTACTGATCATAATATTTATACTATTACTACTCATAATACCCATTTCTATCAGTGCTGGGCTAGGAATTTAGGTTAGTTTAGACCAAGAGCTTTCAAAACCCTAAGCAAGTATAATTTACTTAATTCCTGAAAATAAGGATTGTAAGACTCTATCATACATCAACTTAATTAAGCAAAAGCCTTACTAAATTTTAATTAGGCAAAATCCTTACTAGATTGATAGTATTCTACTCCATGAAATCTTAGTTTACAGGTAAATACTGCAGTCAATTGGCTTCAATCTACTTCTCCTGCCTTCAAAACAGCCCAAAAAAGTGGAAGAAGCACTGGTAGAATTAACTGAAGCTGTTTCTTTGAATTTGCAGCTCAATTTGTTGACTGAACACAGGATTTGGCGAAAACGGGGCTCAATCTCTTTCTTTAGATTTATAGTCTCATGCTAGCTCAGTTATTTTACTTGTATTCATAAACTGCTGTTTGTTTTCAACAAAGCACAAAGATACTGGCACTTTTATATTTACTATGTAATGCTTGACCTGGAATAGTAGGCAATACGTTCAGTATTAATCCACGATGAGCTATGCCAACTTAGAGCACTTCTTGGAGATGACCAAATCTGTAATGTCATAACAGCCCCTGCATTTATAATAATTTTCTTTCTAGTTGTACCCATTATGATTAGAGGGTTTGGAAACTAACTTGTCCCACTAATAACTAGGGCACTAGATTCAGATTTCCCTGAAAAGTAATATAAACTTTTGACTACTTGCCCCATCATTCTTACTCCTGCTCTTGTCATCAACAGTAGAAGATGGTTCTGGTACCACCTGAAGTATATATCCACCTCTAGCCAGCAATTCGGCCCACACAGGAGCCTCTGTCAACCTAACCATTTTCTCTTTATGTTTAGCAGGTTTCTCTTCAATTCTTGGTGCTATTAACTTCATCACTAGGCCAACTAAAAATTGGCTCTTGCCATCTACTTCTATTAGGATTAAATTATGAGCTGCTGCAGCTGCTGACCTTCAACACCCTCTGAAAAGACTTCAGGGTGGAGATCAGGAATGAGGCACTGGGAAAAACCGGCAGAACAGGTCTTCAGATAGCTATTTTCAGGAGAAGATTTCATGAGCCCAATTCATCTCCTTGTATTCAGAAAAACACTAAAATCCTTTGTGACTTCCTGGTGAAGAGCAGCAATCTTCTGCAAAAAATATGTACTTGAATGGATGCACTCCCTCTTCACCAAGATCACATACATACTGACCTTTGCCCCTACCTCTTTAGAGCAGTTTCTCAGTTGCCTGAAATGCTCTATCCCTGGCTATTATAGTCCTCATTTTGTCCCCAAATAAAACTTCGCTCACAACTCTCACATTGTGCTTTTTTTTTTTTTCAGTCAAGAACTGTAATCTTACTGTAAAATCAGCTCACAGGGACTTCCCTGGTAGTCCAGGGGTTAAGAATCTGTCTTCCAAGGCAGGGAACACAGGTTCGAACCCTAGCCGGGAAACAGATTGCACGTGCCACAGGGTAACTAAGCCTGCATGCACCACAACTACTGATCCCACGTCCTGCAACTAAGACCCAACACAGCCAAAGAAATAAATATTTTTAAGGAACCCAGCAGACATATTCCAATACCAAACACCATTATTTGTTTGATCTGCCTTAATTATGGTGGCTCAGTGGTAAAGAATCCGCTTGCAACGCAAGAGATGTGGGTTCAACCCATGGGTTGGGAATATCCCTTGTAGAAGGAAATGGCAACCCACTACAGTGTCTTGCCTGGGAAATCCCATGGACAGGGGAGTCTTGTGGGCAACAGTCCATGGGGTCGCAAAAGAGTCGGACATGACTTAGTGACTAAACAATTACAGGCATGTTGCTATCCGTATCACTCTCAGTTCTAGCAGCTGAAATCACCGTACTGTTAACAGACAGAAGTATAAACACCACTTTTTTGGGCCCTGAAGAGGAGATCCAATCCTATACCAACAAAGGTTTGGATTCTTTGCTCACCCTGAAGTCTGTATTTGTAGCCTACCAGGATTTGGAGTAAACTCACATATCAGTACATATTATTTAGGAGAAAAGGAGCCTTTCAGATACATGGGAAAAGTATGAGTCATGTCAGTGGGCTTTTAAGAACTTATTTTGTGGACCCATCATATGTTTACAGTAACCCTCTGGGTTACTTTTCATTTTGACTTTAAAAGTAACCACTTATTTTGTAAAAGCATATGACAGGGTCAGATCCATATCTTTACAGAACAAAGCACTGGCCTTTTTGCAAACACTTGTTGCCACTTTTAGGACAGAAAGACACGCAGATGAAACTTGCCTTTTCTGTTTACCAATGATGTCTGAACTTCTAATCCTAAATTATAAGTGAAAAAATAGATGAATAAATAAATCAGCCTGTTTAGGTTTTGCATGCAAATGGGCAGAAGATTTAGGAAGGAGAGGGCAGGGGCAAACTGAGGGCTTCCCAGCAGAAACATCAAAGAGGTATGAATGAAAGCAGTCACCATTTACCCCGATGTGGTGAGCTTAAGTATTGGCACTTGTGTACGATGATACAGGATGGGGAGAGAGAGAAAAAGGAAGGGAGAACCTTAAATGAATAAGGCAACTTGAAGCATTTAACCTGTCTTGTTGTGTCCAGTTTCTATGATGACCAGGAGTGATGAATTGAATATTTTCTGGAGCCAAAGATAATTATGTCCCTGGGCCTGGTTATATGATGCCTTTTCCACCGGAGCAATGAGGCCTGACAGAGGGATGGGATGTTTTNTCTTACTCCTGCTCTTGTCATCAACAGTAGAAGATGGTTCTGGTACCACCTGAAGTATATATCCACCTCTAGCCAGCAATTCGGCCCACACAGGAGCCTCTGTCAACCTAACCATTTTCTCTTTATGTTTAGCAGGTTTCTCTTCAATTCTTGGTGCTATTAACTTCATCACTAGGCCAACTAAAAATTGGCTCTTGCCATCTACTTCTATTAGGATTAAATTATGAGCTGCTGCAGCTGCTGACCTTCAACACCCTCTGAAAAGACTTCAGGGTAGAGATCAGGAATGAGGCACTGGGAAAAACCGGCAGAACAGGTCTTCAGATAGCTATTTTCAGGAGAAGATTTCATGAGCCCAATTCATCTCCTTGTATTCAGAAAAACACTAAAATCCTTTGTGACTTCCTGGTGAAGAGCAGCAATCTTCTGCAAAAAATATGTACTTGAATGGATGCACTCCCTCTTCACCAAGATCACATACATACTGACCTTTGCCCCTACCTCTTTAGAGCAGTTTCTCAGTTGCCTGAAATGCTCTATCCCTGGCTATTATAGTCCTCATTTTGTCCCCAAATAAAACTTCGCTCACAACTCTCACATTGTGCTTTTTTTTTTTTTCAGTCAAGAACTGTAATCTTACTGTAAAATCAGCTCACAGGGACTTCCCTGGTAGTCCAGGGGTTAAGAATCTGTCTTCCAAGGCAGGGAACACAGGTTCGAACCCTAGCCGGGAAACAGATTGCACGTGCCACAGGGTAACTAAGCCTGCATGCACCACAACTACTGATCCCACGTCCTGCAACTAAGACCCAACACAGCCAAAGAAATAAATATTTTTAAGGAACCCAGCAGACATATTCCAATACCAAACACCATTATTTGTTTGATCTGCCTTAATTATGGTGGCTCAGTGGTAAAGAATCCGCTTGCAACGCAAGAGATGTGGGTTCAACCCATGGGTTGGGAATATCCCTTGTAGAAGGAAATGGCAACCCACTACAGTGTCTTGCCTGGGAAATCCCATGGACAGGGGAGTCTTGTGGGCAACAGTCCATGGGGTCGCAAAAGAGTCGGACATGACTTAGTGACTAAACAATTACAGGCATGTTGCTATCCGTATCACTCTCAGTTCTAGCAGCTGAAATCACCGTACTGTTAACAGACAGAAGTATAAACACCACTTTTTTGGGCCCTGAAGAGGAGATCCAATCCTATACCAACAAAGGTTTGGATTCTTTGCTCACCCTGAAGTCTGTATTTGTAGCCTACCAGGATTTGGAGTAAACTCACATATCAGTACATATTATTTAGGAGAAAAGGAGCCTTTCAGATACATGGGAAAAGTATGAGTCATGTCAGTGGGCTTTTAAGAACTTATTTTGTGGACCCATCATATGTTTACAGTAACCCTCTGGGTTACTTTTCATTTTGACTTTAAAAGTAACCACTTATTTTGTAAAAGCATATGACAGGGTCAGATCCATATCTTTACAGAACAAAGCACTGGCCTTTTTGCAAACACTTGTTGCCACTTTTAGGACAGAAAGACACGCAGATGAAACTTGCCTTTTCTGTTTACCAATGATGTCTGAACTTCTAATCCTAAATTATAAGTGAAAAAATAGATGAATAAATAAATCAGCCTGTTTAGGTTTTGCATGCAAATGGGCAGAAGATTTAGGAAGGAGAGGGCAGGGGCAAACTGAGGGCTTCCCAGCAGAAACATCAAAGAGGTATGAATGAAAGCAGTCACCATTTACCCCGATGTGGTGAGCTTAAGTATTGGCACTTGTGTACGATGATACAGGATGGGGAGAGAGAGAAAAAGGAAGGGAGAACCTTAAATGAATAAGGCAACTTGAAGCATTTAACCTGTCTTGTTGTGTCCAGTTTCTATGATGACCAGGAGTGATGAATTGAATATTTTCTGGAGCCAAAGATAATTATGTCCCTGGGCCTGGTTATATGATGCCTTTTCCACCGGAGCAATGAGGCCTGACAGAGGGATGGGATGTTTTTCCATGCGGTTTCCTGCCAGTGAATGAATGGCCTCCTGTATCAGGTCGCAGAGCCTTCATTCATCCAAATAACATTTTCTGCTGGATGCCTTCTTGTGCTGGACACGAGGCCTCAACGATGAGGAGCAAGCAGTCCCAGCCCTCGAGGAGTTCCTAATCTAAAGGAGGAGATAGACCCATGGATGAGAACAGGGTGGTTGTAGCTGTGCCCAAAAAGGAGTGCCTGTCCTGTCCCTCCACTGCCACTCAAGAAGCCCCATGAGAGCCACTATCCAATGAAGGCTGCCAGCAAGAAGGTTGTGGGCATCCTTGTGCTCATGTAAACAAATGTGCTCATATTTGTACATTAATTCAGGCCTTTTCCTCACATATCAAGGACTAATCTGTGCCGGAGGACACAGTGGTAACTGAGCTTCTATTCCCAAGGAGCTGACATTCTAGGGGAATGAAGAGGGAGGAGAGATACGCCCTCACTATTTCTTGTGAGCCTCAATATAGGTGCAGCATCAGACACTAGCTGGCGTAGGAATCCATTGTTTACCCTTAATGAGCTGTCCTTTCAGCAGTTTGCAGATGAACATCCGCTCTGCTTTGCTTGTTGTTGCTTAGTCGCTCTTTGCAAATCCATGGACTATAGCCTCGCCAGGCTCCTCTGTCCACGGGATTTTCCGGTAAGAATACTGGAGTGGGTAGCCATTTCCTTCTCCAGGGGATCTTCCCGACCCAGGGATCGAACCCAGGTCTCTTGCATTGGCAGGCACATTCTTTACTGCTGAGCGACTGGGGAAGCCTTGCTTTGCTTGGACACATGTGTAATTACCTGCCTGGGCCTACTGATCCCCTCACTGCCTCAGATCTGGGGTCAACAGGCTGTGTGAAAAAGCAACAAAGGTTTTCTCCAGCAGGTGGAGTTCTGGAAGGTTAAAGGGAAAGTTCTAAGTTAGAACGAACCCTTGGATCTGAGCCAGAACTCCTGAGCCTGGCCGAGAGGCCAGTTAACTGATGCCATTCAATGAGCAAATGTTCCTTGGTTTATATAGTATTTATTCACATTCAGAACTGTAAAAAAGTTTGTTGATGATACCAACTTTTGTTGGCAATAATAAAATTAAATTGGTTTAGCCTCCAGAGGGTTTAGGATCCAGATGAGCAGGACATTTGAGCAGGACTCAAAAAAGGTTGAGTTATGATGCGAAACAGTGCACAGAAAAAAAAGGCGGCATTTCAGGAGATGGCAGCCGCAACACCTCTTGGAAAGGCACGATGGGAGTTCCCTGGGGGTCCAGTGGTTAGGACTCTGTGCTTCCCCTGCAGGGGCCACGGGTTCGATCCCTGGTCAGAGAACTGAAAGCCCACATGCCACAGACACATGAAGAGTCTACACGCTATAACTAAGGCTCGATGCAACCAAATAAGCAGCTAAATAAGTAAATATTAAAGAATAAACTGTAAGTGGGGTGTTGGCTCGATTTGGGGTGTGAATTGGTTGATATCAAAACTATGGGATAACACATGGAGAAGGGAGCTGCGTCTGGCAGGGTTGTGAGTGTGTTTGTATCTGCGTGGGTGTATGCAGTCTTATGGTCTCTGGGCTGATAGATCTGCCAGCATTTCCAGTCAGCAAGTGACTGCAAGAGCAAGAAGGGGCTTGGATCTCGCTTAGCAATCAGAAAACAGAATTCCTTACAGAAAAGTCCTGGCCGGGTCGCCTCTTTGTCTGTATTGGAAAGAGGATTGATTCTGGCAAAATTCTGCTCGATCTGCAGAAGTGTTAGTTCAATAACTTCCCTCCAAGATTCCTGCCAAAGCCAAGAAGTTGAGTTTCACTATGATTTAATAGAGTTTCAAGATAGCATTCAAAAAAAGATTTGCCTGTGTTTGTGGATAAAGTAGGCTTGCTATTTCCCTTTCTGTATTTATTTATTTTATTCTTTGCCCATAGACACTGATTATAAAAAATAGCACTAAGGTTGATAAAAACCAGGCTTCTTCAGCCCACTCAGAGAGTGGCCCTTATTTCCAATTATCAGACTGACTGGCTGCTAAAGTAATGCTCCTTCAGCACTACAGACAAGAGGAATTAGTTATAGAGGCAAATTGCTTTGTTGTGCTTCTCTCTTGAGCCATCATTCATGTGAAGGGGTTTCCAACATTGTCCTTGGACCCTTATTCAAAATGCAAGTGTGCATGAAATCTCTCTCCTAGCCCAAATCCTGGGTGAACTGTCCATCCATCACCCAAACAAAAGCCAGCAAAATACTCTCACTATCCTTTCTGTGGTCTATGCATCCTCATATTTAAAAAAGAAATTTACGTATGGATGCATTCCAGAGTTTCCCAGGTGGTGCTAGTGGTAAAGAACCTGCCTGCCAATGCAGGGGACCTGAGATGCAGTTTCGATCCCTGGGTTGGGAAGATGCTCTGGAGGAGGGCATGGCAACCCACTCCAGTATTCTTGCCTGGAGAATCCTCATGGACAGAGGAGCCCAGCAGGCTACAGTCCACCGTGTCACAAAGAGTCGGATACTACTGAAACGAGTTAGCACGCATGCACGCGTGGATGCGTCTGGTCTTAGTTGTGGGATGCGGGATCTGTCCTTGTGGCACGAGAGCGCTTTGCTGTAGTCTACCGGCAGGTGAGCTCTCTAGTGGAGATGCACAGGCTTAGCTGCTCTGGGGCTCATGGGATCTTAATTCCCCAACCAGGGATGGAACCCAAGTCCCCTGCACTGCAAGGCAGATTCTTAACCACTGGACGACCAGGGTAGTCCCTACCGTCACATTTGGATAAACCACTACAACGTCTAGTTATTTACCGAAGTACATGGTGCCCTCAGTGCTTTTGGAACTCAGAGCACCTTGTAGGATGTAACCCTCCATGTTATTAGGACATTTTAAAATGGCAGTGAGGGCTTCCCTGGTGGTACAGTGAATAAGAATCCACCTGCCTAGGCAGGGGACATGAGTTCGATCCCTGGCCCAGGATGATTCCACATGCTGCAGAGCAAGTAAGCCCCTGTGCTACAGCTACTGAGCCTGAGGGCCTAGAGCCTGTCCTCTTCAACAAGAGAAACTGCTACAATGAAAAGGCTATGTACCGCAGGGGAGAGTAGACCCCTTTCACCACAACTAGAGAGAAAGCCCACGCACAGCAGCAAAAAGCCAGTGCAATAAAAATAACATTTAAAATAAATAAATAAATAAAATGGCAGTGACTGGAAGAAGAATGCTCTTTGCTGTTACTCAGATCTGAGTTTGAGTCTTGCCTCCGTCCCTTATCGGTTCTGTTAAATCTGTTTTCTCATCTTCAAAAGGTGAAGCATGTTTATTTTAGAAGCGAGATAAGGGCTGGTTGAAATAACTCATAAATGACGTTGCTTGGTATTTGGTACCAAGCAGACCCTTCCTTAATTCAGGTGGATTCTGCTCAAGTCACCTTCCTTCAGTTCAGTTCAGTTCAGTTCAGTCACTCAGTCATGTCTGACTCGTTGAAACCACATGGGCTACAGCACACCAAGCTTCCCTGTCCATCACCAACTTCTGGAGCTTGCTTAAACTCATGTCCATCAAGTCAGTGATACCATCCAACCATTTTGTCCTGTCATCCCCTTCTTCTGCTTTCAATCTTTCCCAGCATCAGGGTCTTTTCTAATGAGTCAATTCTTCACATCAGGTGGCCAAAGTATTAGAGGTTCAGCTTCAGCATCAGTCCTTCCAATGAACACCCAGGACTGATTTCCTTTAGGATGGACTGGTTGGATTTCCTTGCAGTCCAAGGGACTCTCAAGACTCTTCTCTAATACCACAGTTCAAAAGCATCAATTCTTCGGTGCTCAGACTTCTTTAGGGACCATCTCTCACATCCATACATGACTACTGGAAAAGCCATAGCTTTGACTAGATGGACCTTTGTTGGCAAAAGAATGTCTCTGCTTTTGAATATGCTGTCTAGGTGTGTCACCCTGCTTATCGAGTGTCTACTGTATGCCTGACATGTAGTGGGGCCCTGGGGATACACGGCCCCGCCCTCTGGAGTCTTGCAGCAATGATTAAGCTAGGTAGTGTATGAGGTTACTTGTTTAAAGTAAAATTGCCATGGGAATTCCCTAGTTGTCCAGTGGTTAGGACTTCCACTACAGGAG
This sequence comes from Oreotragus oreotragus, assembly GCA_006410675.1. Classification (NCBI taxonomy): domain Eukaryota; kingdom Metazoa; phylum Chordata; class Mammalia; order Artiodactyla; family Bovidae; genus Oreotragus; species Oreotragus oreotragus. Next base: position 547,471 of record SJYX01018568.1, on the reverse strand, counting down.
ACATGGATTCGATCCCTAGTGGGAGAACTAAGATCCTGCAATCCACACAGTGCAGACCAAAAAAAAAAACAAAACTATAATGAAACTTCTCCCTCTCCTGATCAGGCTGGTTCTGGAGGGAGCCTAATTGCTGGAGAAGCAAGGTAAAACTGAAAAGCCAGTTTAGTCCCTTTTACCCAGGTGCCTTTTGGTCTTGATTTTGTCCCCATCTTGCTGTGGGAGCTGGAACAATCTCTTCCTTATATTCACTCATAGTTAATTTTTAATCTTAATGGATTTAATTTTTTAAAAAGAGTTTTAGGTCTAGAACTTTTCCTAAATGTTGAGGTTTTGGAATGCTGTGAATTCCCAGAAGTGGCTGTGTATTCCCTTATGCTGTGTGTCAGGCTCGTGCCAGGCTGGGTAGCTCCTGAGTGTGCATCTTACACTCTGTAAGATGGAAGAGATGATTGAGAGGCCCAGGAGAGATCTTCTAGCTACTGGAATCTGATAGTCCACACATTTCAAAAATCTCCATTTGTTCAGTATGTGAATGGAGACAGGATAGTACCTGGGCTAGGTGTGGGCTTGTGTGTGAGATTCAGTAGGAGGGGGAGCAGTCTGACTGAAAGCAGGAAGGATGCTGAGTGCATCCTCATGGAGATGTTTTATGGAGGTGCTAAGGCTCGCCCACCATCCCTTTAGCCTCTAGCTAGTTTTTGCTCCCTGGTATTATTCTTGCTAGTGACATAGTAACCGTCTATTTCCTGGGATCCCCCAGTGGGTAGACCAAAGTAACCACGCAGATATGGGGAATTTACATTTTCCAGTACGAACTACAAGATTGCAAAGGAAGAAAAGAAAGAACCAGTTTGTTCCCGTATCTGGCCCCCTAAGAGAGAAGGGATTAGCCCGAGCAGGGGAAGAGATGAGCAATGGCTTCTGGCATTCCAGTGGTACAGACTCTGAAATAAACAAGCACAAACACCATTAGGCAAAGTTACCTTTGGCATTGTTGCCAAAGATATTGGCACCAAGATTGTCAAGTCAACCCCAACATTGACTTGGTGTTGCTGCTTTGTAAATGGGTTCTTGTTAAGAGCTAAGGAAAGAGCCAGGAAGGATATTAGTATCTAAGCTGCTAGGATGAAGTTTGGGCTTCTCTGGTGGCTTAGATGATAAAGAATCCACCTGCAGTACGGGAGACCTGGGTTCTGTCCCTGTGTTGGGAAGATCCCCTGGAGGAGGGCATGGCAACCCACTCCAGTATTCTTGCCTAGAAAATCCCCAGAGGGGACAGAGGAGCCTGGCAGGCTACAGCCCATGGGGTCACAAAGAGTTGGACACAACTGAGCAACTAAGCACAGCAGGATGAAGTTAGCTACTGTCAGTGGTGCTGGACAGGATCCCTTTTGATCTTGATTTTGGCATTAACTGGCTGTGGGATCTCGAGCCTTTCCCTGTGGATTGTCACTGGGATTCTAGAGTCAGAAATCCCAGAGCTGATAATGGCTAGAAAGAAGGAGCAGCTACCACACAAGGTATTAAAAATAGACACAAGCTTTCCTTCAATGAGCGAGACACACACTTGTGACAGCTTCGGGGAGCTTCTCCTTCAGAAGTAAGTATAGCCTCAGCCAGTCCAAGTCATAGATTTTCTGAAGTTAACATTTGAGTTGGAATGGCTTCTAGGCTGTGTGTGCCTAGGGAGCCAGGAAGGCCCCTACTTCCTCCTCCTCCGACCATCTCCTCCGACCATCTCCTCCCTTTTCCTGCCTTTCCTCTTTCTTGCCTCCTCTTTCCTCTTTTCCTCTTACCTTTCTCCTATTCTTCATAAGGAAGTTCAGGACTTCCCCGGTGGTCCAGTGGTTAGGACTCCACATTTCCACTGCAGGCGGCATGGGTTCCATCCCTGGTTGGGGACCTAAGGCCTTTGCATACCTCGAGGGGTGTGGCCAAAAGAAAAAAAAGAAAGAAAATAGGCCTAAAGCTTTCTCCTGGCCCCCTACCTGTGTTCACAGAGCCTCCCAGAGGTGCCCAGAGGGACCTAGCCTCAGTCGTCCGGAGTAGGAACCTGTTCAGGATAACACTCTTTATTAGTTTTATTCCCATCCCTGACGCACTTTCCCCACTCCTGTTATGGAATTTCCTTCCAATAAACTACTTGCTTTCAAATCTTTGTCTTGGGGTCTACTTTTGAGGAAAGAAGTGAAAGTGTCAGTCCCTGAGTCATGTCTGACTCTTTGCGACCTCAGGGACGGTGTAGCCTGTCAGGCTCCTCTGTCCATGGAGTTCTCCAGGCAAGGACCCTGGAGTGGGTAGCCATTTCTGTCTCCAAGGAATCCTCCCGACCCAGGGATGGAACCCGGGTCTCCTGCACTGCAGGCAGATTCTTTACCGTCTGAGCCACCAGGCAAGCTTAAGTTTAAACCTACAGATTCTTACCCTGTAGCACGCTGTACCTGCTGTTTTGTATTTTCCTTTCACTCATGAACAAAATATCATGGTACTCATTTCATGCCACTGTGTTTGTTTATTTAGGATCCCAGCATAGGGCACACATGCATACTCCAACCTGTGCAGAACTTCCTATTTCATTTTCTAAACAAATCTACTTGCTTAGACTCTTAAAGAGTCTCATAGGCCTTTTGTTGTTGTTGTTTCTTGAATTATAAATGCTTATGGTGCTGGCTGGTGCCCTGGGGTGAAAAACATGTGCTCCGGGAGATCCAGGACTGGAGTCAAGTTTAGCTCTCTCATTCCAGCAACATGACCTTGGACAGGTTACCTAAGCTCCCTGAGCCTCACTTTCTTCTCTGTAAAACAGAGAGAGTAATGCCTACCTACCTCAGAGCACATGAGAGAAAAAAATGAGGCAACGTCTGTGAAATCCCAAGCCCATGATAAGTGCTCTGTGATGGCGATCTCCATCAGACCTCTGACCCCAGCCCTCAGGGGGTTCCCAATATGTTGTAGCTTCTGTCACCTTTTTATCTAGTTGGTGGATCTATCTGGACTACTGTGAGACACAGAGGAGGAAGGGGAGGAGGGATTAGATTCCAATGAAAGCATCAGGCAGGGTGTCCCAGGGGGAGTGACATTTGAGCTTGGTCTTTGGGTGATTAGGATTTCACTAAGACAGGAAAAAGCGAAGACAGACACTTTGGGCATTGTTCTGGGTAATTCTGACTCCCCTGGTTGGAGGTGAAAGGGCTCAGGGCATCCACTGCAGGAGGTTAGACACTTTGCTTGTATTAACTGCTGGATCACCAATCCTCCCTGTTATCAGGTGGTTCAAACATTCAGCAGCCTTGGTACCTCAGACGGGTCAGTCTTCAGTCCAGCACTGACAGCTCTCGCGTTCCTTCAGTCCCTGAGGTCTGCAGAGAACTTGGGTCTCCTATTTCACCCTAGCCTTTAGGGCAGAGGTTGCAGCCTATACACTAATTTTATTTGCAGTGTTAAAAGCAAAATGGAGCTGATAACTAAGAATTGGAATCAGTCACTTGTAAATCTGGATATTTAGCAACTTTTGTGAACTGGGAAGATCTAGCAAAGCCTGGTCCATGTTCCCACATGCCAATGGGCCAGCAGGGCCCAGGAGGAGCCATGCCCTTTATCAGGCAAGACCTGTGCTTTTCTGCCTGCCCCAGGCCACCCATCCCTCCTTAACACTGAGCCTGGAGCTTCTTTCTCTTTACCACTGGGCTGGAACTTTAAAACAAAAAATTACAGAGGAATCTTTCTCAGTATCTATATCTCTATCAAAGGACTACGCAGGGACTTCCCTGGCAGTCCAGTGGTTAAGACTCCACACTTCCAAAGCAGGGGCATGGGTTCGATCCCTGGTCGAGAAACTAGGAAGACTGCTCGGCCCAGGCTTACTTTCAGCTTTCCTGACTGCATGGTCGTGTGGTCAGTTTTCTGTATTTGCAAATGGGCTTGTGGAGAAGCAGCTCTATAAACAGTCTTTTGATTTCTTTCTACTTTGGGAAAAAAGTTTTAAAAGTAATGCTTTCTCTTTCTTTGAATCAGGACTCAGCCTCAGCAAATGACTCACACAAAGGACTCCATTCTCACTGATGTTAACACACAGTGTGTCAGGCTGGCTTTCCATCTCCTCCCTCCAGACTCTCCCTGTCCCTACCTACATCCCTGTGCCAACTGGTGCTTCCCTCATGAGTGGAGGTAATTCTAAGTGGCCAAGGAATGTCTTCTAGAATGTGCAGCAAAACACTCTTCCGGCAAGAAACAATTGCTTTTTGCTCCCTTGGTATCAGACCTGTAAGTGTGGTAACTACCCTTTAAAAACTAAATCCCTTCTCTGGATCCATTAAGCTCCCTCCTGAGAGGGCAGACACCCTTGGGGTGGTTTTGTGGCCAGTCACACCTGAGGAGTCACTGTCTTGACCGAGGAGGTGAAAGTTGCTTCACTTGTTGTGAGGTCACCCAGACAAATGAGGTGAAGTTGACTCCACTGGGGACCGAAATGTAGGCTGTCCTACTGAAGTGAATGGGTCAGAAGTGAGAGTGCTGTGAGGGTGCTTCCCCTCCCCCATTCTGGGCCTCCTCAGCTCCAGGCAGCATCTGAACGCAGCAGACAGATGCTGAGGTGGCCTTTGTTTTTGGAAACACCTGGGAAATGGCTCCTGGGATCAGAGAATCTCCAGAGAATGTTTGGGAATTTTTCTGCTATCTGGGAGATCAGTGGATAGTTTTTACACCTTTAGAATTGTTTAGGAAGAGAGGAGTTATGCTTCCAACCCTGGCAATAGGTTTGACCTCTTTTAGGAGGCTACAGTGCTAACTCAGGATAAAAATGGGTCCCTGGGGGTCAAGCTAAAATCTGGGCCTTGTAGGAAAGCTGTCAATCAATCTGGAAGCAGAAGAATCATCTTAAAAATGCAGCAATCTGGGCCCCACTTGCTAACATTTTGATTCGGAAGATCCCAAGTGGGACCCAGGAATCAGCATTTTAACCAATACTGGGCCATTCTGTTGCAGATGCATGCTGGATCACACTTTTGCAGAACCCCAGCTTAGTGTATCTCAAAAGTCACTTCATAAATTTTTTCAGCTAGTAGTTAGGAAAGTGCTTAAGGATTTATGAGTGTGTCCTCAAAGCGTGAACTTCAACTCTGCTTCCACAGACGGGCTTATTATTTTGGATTTAACACAATGGAATTATAAATTATTCATTCGTGATTGAAAATAAAAGAACTTGACTCAACATCTGGGGGCTGAATGCAGCACTCATATCGCTTATGCCGTTTCTATAAAAATGGAATTCGTTTCCATCGAGGCACATAGTCTGCTTCCTGTTTTCCCTTGCAGGTTGCTCTGTCCCGCTGGCTGAGTGCCTGCAGGGAGGTTGCTGTGGGGTGAAGTTCTTACCTTCCCTATTCAGGGGCCCCGCATCATTGGTTCCCAAATGTTGGTATGCAAATGATCCCCTGGAGAGATGATTAAAAATGTAGATTCCAGAAATTTTTAGAGTCAAGTGAGCCCTGACAGCCTACACTTAAAAAAAAAAATGTTATTGAAGTATAGTTGATTTACAATGTTGTGTCAACTTCTGCTGTACAGCAAAGTGACCCTGTTTTACATGTATGTGTTAGGCACTCAGTCGTGTCCAACTCGTTGTGACCCAATGGACTGTAACGTTTCAGACTCCTCTGTCAATGGAATTCGCCAGGCAACAATACTGGAGTGGGTTGTCATTCCCTTCTCCAAAGGATCTTCTCAACCCAGGTATCAAACCCGGGTCTCGCACATTGTAGGCAGATTCTTTATGTTCTGAGCCACCAAGGAAGCCTAGATAGATAGATTCTTTTCCATGAATCATTATGATTCATCGTGGGATATTGAGTATAATTCCCTGTGCTATACAATAGGACCTTGTTGTTTATCCATCTTGTATATAACAGTTTGCATCTACTAATCCCAACTTCCCACTCCATCCCTCCCGCAACACTCTCCCCCTTGGCATCCAGAAGTCTGTTCTCTGTGTCTGTAAGCCTGTTTCTGTTTCATAGATATGTTCATTTGTGTTGTATTTTAGATTCCGCATGTAAGGGATTGCATATGGCATTTGTCTTTCTCTTTGTGACTTACTTCGCTTAGTATCATCATTTCTAGGTCCTTTAAGAGAATCTGACATTTTAATCGGCATTCCTGATGGACACTGTTCTTCCACGCCTCTTGGGGGGCACCCTTGGGGTACCTTGTTGTCTGTCTGTTGAGCATTCTGGGCACACTGTCTGGGGCCTAAAAACTTTTCTGGGCCTGACAAAAATGTTTGAAACCAGCAGAAGTTGTGTTGGTTCCAAAACAGGAAGAGACAACTGCAAAATCAAAATTGTTTACCAAACATAACAAGCCAACTCTATTCATTATTAAATTTAGTTTTCATAAAATTTATTACACTTGAGAACAGTTTGTAGACTATATTTTTTTCATTTCACAAGAATTCCTGAATAAGCCTGATAATCATTAAGTAGTCATCAGTTCAGTTCAGTTCAGTTTAAAGTCTGACACTGTTTCCACTGTTTCTCCATCTATTTGCCATGAAGTGATGGGACCAGATGCCATAATCTTCGTTTCCTGAATGTTGAGCCTTAAGCCAACTTTTCCACTCTTACATGTGACTATAAATAAGTGTTTGCTACAAAAATGCTTTGAAGGAGGTTCTTATAATAGTGTCTTTGACATCTGGTTACAAATCATTTATCACTAAGTAGTCATAGTGAGTGGTAAATTATTTGTAGCCAGATGTCAAAGGCACTATTGTGGAAGCCTCCTTCAAAGTAGTTTTGTAGCAAATACTTATCTATAGTCACGTGTGTACTTAGGTTTGGTGGCTTCCCTGATGGCTCAGTGGGTAAAGAATCTGCCAGCAGCTCCGGAGACATAGGAGTCACAGTTTTGATCGCTGGGTCAGGAAGATCCTCTGGAGGAAGAAAGGTACGCACTCCAGGATTCTTGCCTAAAAAAATCCCATGGACAGAGGAGCCTAGTGTTGTTGTTACAGAGTTGAACATGACTGAGTAACTAAGCAAGGAAACATACTTATATTTATTACAGAATGTTGCTATGATTTAATTAATAGGTTCGGTGCAAAGCTAGAATGGGTGCTTCAGAAGTGAAGGTGCTTAGGTCTTATAAAAGGTTTGCCATGTCCTTAAGAATACAGTTAGGATTTTCCTGGTCTTTGGGCACTGAGTTCATAGTAACCTATTCACTTGTGAAGTAGACAGTTGTAATTCCAGTTTTACAGAGGAGGAAGTCAAGTGGTTTACTGATTTACTAAAGGATCAAGAGGCAGTAAAAAACAGAATTCAAACCTAAGTATTAGTACTCTGAATTCAGTATATCTTATACTTCAGTGTCAGAAACCATACCCTCAAACGCCCTTCATACTGCTACCCTGGTGGGGCTAGCTCTTTGAGTCCTTGGGGAACTAATCATAACAGCCCAGGGCAATTTGAACACTTTTGACCAGAGTAGAAATAAGTTTCATATTGTGGGTCAGAAAGCAACATATTGACAATAATCTTTATGTGCAGATGAAGCCAGCTAAGAGAGAGGTGGCTTTGCGGTCACGACAGTGCTGCTATTTCTGCTAAAGATAAGGAGGGTGGGGAATGGGGCTACTACTTGATATATCTATGGATCTGTTTCCTGAGCACCCTAAAAGTCTGGCAATCTTGAAGGGTTATTCCAATAAAGCCAGGGCAAGATAGTATGAAGGTCTTATCACAAAAGCAGCCAGGTTGCTTAGAGGACAAGCAATCCAAATACCGATAGAAAAGAACCAGCTCTCTGTGGAGAGTTCTGTGCTTCTGTCCAAACTGCAGATACCACCCTCTTCCCAAACTTCTCCAGAGATTCTGGGCTTTGAATGTTCACCCATGGTGGTCTCCCTTCTCCTACTGCTCATGTTCATCCTACTACTATTTTCTGTGCAACTTGAAAATCTTTAAAGCAGGACTTGCAGGAAGAGAGCTATGGATCACAGAGTTATTCTCCATCCATGAACAACATGAAATATATTGTTCATTGCAGAAAAATGACAACGCATGGGTAAGCCAAAGGGAGAAATAAACTCTGAAATTTCCCCATCTAGCACATCTGCCACTAATATCTTAGGCTATGTCATTCTGGGGTGTTTTTCTGTGTAAAGGCCTGCCTATTGGTGCTACGGTGGGAGCATTTCTATTTCATAATGCTTTCCCTACACGTGACGCATTGTGAATGCTATACCATATGAACAGACGCACACCTGTGGATACAGCTCTTGTTTGATGCACAAGCTTTGTTATAGGGCTGTACCACAAATACATCAATATCCTATTATTAGGAAGTCCAGCTGTTTCTAAATTTTTACCTTGATGAACAATGCTGGCGTGAACATTCTTTTGCATACAGCTCCTATTGTGCTGTTAAGCAATATTCATGTACTTTCGGCTGTGCTGGGTCTTCACCGCCGTGCGCAAGCTTTCTCTAGTTGCAGCGAGCTGGGGCTGCTCTTCGTTGTGGTGCTCGGGCTTGTTGTCGTGGCTTCTCTTGTTGCTGAGAACAGGCTCCAGGCATGTGGACCTGAGGGGCTGAGGCACATGGGCTTAGTTGCCCCGGGGCGTGTGGGGTCTTCCTGGACCAGGGATAGAGCTGGTGTCCTCTACATTGGCAGGCGATTCTTAACCACTGGACCCCGAAGGAAGCCCCTGCTATTTTTCTCAAGACTGAATTGCTCAGTGCGTATAGGGTTAAGGCCTATACGCATTGAGCAACACAGAGAACTCAGAGAAAGTGGGCATTTTAGTTCTGAATGTTCAGCAAATCCCTTCTCCTTGGCAGGAAATTCTGGTAGCTGGCATTGTGTGTCAAGAATCGTGAAGCGTCTGAAATTTCACTCTATTTGCAAGATAAGAAGTGAGCCTGCTGTAGATTCACTGGGGCTGGCTGAAGAGTTGAGACTCCTGGATCAGAAACAAAGGATGGTTTGTTACTCATAGCAATAGTGGTAGCCCAAGGATCAGCATTTTTGCCAGCTTTCTGAGCCCCAATTCCCATAGCAGCATCATACTAAGATGGTCTGATGACAGCTGCACAACACAGTGTTATAGGAATGGGATCCCAGACTTAGGGAATTTGAATCTTTATTATTCTGGACAGTATGCAAACCTACCTTCTAGTCTGGAGGGACAGACACTATGTCTCTTTTCAAGGCTATTCACTGTACAAATATCCTTGAAAATATTGTCTAGGACATGGGTAGTTGATCACTCTCTTCCCAAGATGTTTAGAAATGTGAGAAACCCACATACGCAAGGAAGATCGTTTCCTAGTATTCTGTCTGTTTGCTGCTAGGGAACTTAATGAGGGTTTTTGGTACAAAGTGTAGTATTAGCAATTACACATGTGTTTTGGTCTGAAAGTCTGTGTCTCACTAAAATTCATATCCCGAAATATTAACTGCTAATATGATGATATTAGGAGATGGAAGTCTTTGGGAGGTGAGGAGGTCATGAGTGACTTCGCTTTCCCTTTTCACTTTCATGCATTGGAGAAGGAAATGGCAACCCACTCCAGTGTTCTTGCCTGGAGAATCCCAGGGATGGGGGAGCCTGGTGGGCTGCCGTCTATGGGGTCACACAGAGTCAGACACGACTGAAGCGACTTAGCAGCAGCAGCAGCAGAGGTCATGAGAGTGAAGCCCTCATGAATGGAATTAGTGTCCTTATAATGGAAACTCAAGAAAGCTTTCTCATCCCCTTCTGCCATGTAAGGATACCAAGATCATAGCCGTTTATGAACCAGGAAGAGAGCCCTCACCAGACCTAATCTTCCAGAGCCTTGGTTTTAGACTTCCCAGTCTTCAGAACCATGAGAGACAAATGTTTGATTTTAAGTCACCTCGTCTACGGTATTTTTACTACAGCAATCTAAATAAAGATTGTTTCTACCTACCTATCTATATCTTCATTGTGGTTTTGAGACATGGGATAATGGATGCTGACAGTTAGAAGTACTAAACAGGTAACTTTATCCGAAACAGATATCTAAAATTCTCCCCAAGGTTGTGGTGTTAATTCTGCACTTACTTCATAAAGGCATATATGTGTTAGACAAATGTTTGGTGAAGGAATGAATCAATCAATAAAAAATATTTGAAACAAATAAAAAAATAAAAATAAAATTCTTCCCGAGAGATCACCCAAGTCAGTCCCCTGCTTTCAGTGAGAATATCTTTTCAATCTATTATTCCCACCTCTTCTCTTGTTAGTACTGGTTTGTGCCAGGTCACACTTCTGGAATAATAAAATGGTGAAAATTCACCTCACTCTCAAAAGTACCGTATCAGTGTTAAGGTCATTCTTAAGCTTGGTCCAACAGTGAAGTAGCTATAATTCATAGTGTATTTTGAAACATCATGAAATATATTATTTTGTGATACTGAATGTAATGAATCAGATATCTTAGAGTAGAGAAAAGTAGTAAAAATATACCCATGGCTTTAAAAAAATGATGGGAAAATATCTTTACTTTCCCTTTTCACTTTCATGCATTGGAGATGAGATTGAGAAAATATCACATATTGAATCATATGTGATGTGGGAGATTGCCTGATTTTAGTAGTGGAACATCCCTATGTACTCACGGAACATTGGTATTACGTGGGCTCTCAGTTTGAGAAACTCTGATTTCTGGATCACCTTAGGTTAATCCTGCTTGGTGTCCTCATCTACATCAATACATAGCCTTGATCAGGACACAGGTTCTTCAACTCCCAGTGTAGTGCCTTTGGTACAGGACCACACTGCCTGACCCAACCACTCTCCATCCCTTTCCTGATAAGAAGGTTCTTTCAAGGACTCAATTAATCACTTTTTTGTTCAGTCACTAACTCATGTCTGACTCTTTGCAACCTCATGGACTGCAGTACGCCAGGCTCCCCTGTCCTTCACTATCTCCCATAATTTGCTCAATTTCATATGCACTGAGTTGGTGATGCTATTTAACTATTTCATCCCCTGCTCCCCGCTTCTCCTTCTGCCTTCAGTCTTTCCCAGCATCAGGATCTTTTCCAGTGACTTAATCATGTACATCTTACAAATATTTTCTTACTTGACCCTCTAATATGATAGGATGAAATCTTCCTCACATAGAATCACTAAATAAAACCAAAAACATACAAAACAAAATAAAACACAGCACACACACTCAAAACTGACTTTTTGTGTGATATTTTTACTTTAAAGATGAAGACTCATGGCATATGAATACTCACAAGATTCCCCCACTCTTGCCTTTCTTTTTCTGTAACCCTCCCTGCCTTCTCTCTTTTACACAGCTCTCGGCAAGAAGTAGTCTTGATTTTTTTTTCCTCTTAAGGTTTCCATTTAACTTCTGCTTCTGTGGGATGAAGATTTATTTCAGCTCTTTAGATCCCCTTGGATTTGGTCCCATATCTCTTTAGAAGGATGATGATGGACCTTTCTGTTATCATAAACTAGTCAACTAGGCTCTTCATTCCAACTTTTTCATTTTTATTGCTGACAATGTATTTGGCAGTAAATGTTGTTGCAAGCTTCAAAACATGGCTGCAAATCCTTAAAACTTCTTTCATTGAGAGATGGGACCCATATCTCATCTTAAATAGGGGCACGCCTATGCCTGCTTTGACAGTAGAGCCCACCGGAAGTGCAGCTATGTGACTTCCCAGACTAGGTCACCAAAGGATTCAGGTTGCTGGCAACATGTGCTCCTGGGGTTCTGGGCTGCCCTGGAAAAAGGCCAGCCCTGAGAGTGTCATGCTAGAGAGACTACAAATAGCTTTCCTTGTAGTCAGTCCCAGCCAAGACTGCCTTCCACGTCAGAGTCCAAGTTCCAGTCCTAGGAATGAAGAAGCTCTTGAATCCTCCTCACGTCCAGCTGGTGAGTCCTCCTTAGTTGTATGAGTTATCTCAGCTAAGGACTCAGACACTGTGGACCAGAGAAGGGCCAACTCTGCTGTGCCATCTCCTAATTCCTGTCCCATAGCATCCTTGAATATCAAAGATCAGTGTTGTCTTACAGCACTAAGTTTGGGTGGTTTGTTATATGACAATAGATAATTGGAGCATAATGTGGCACCTAGAAGTGGGATGCCACCATAACCTAAACCTGAAACAAGCTCACTGGCTTTGGGACTGAATGGTGGTGGGTAGAGACTGGAAAGGCCTTGAATCACTTGTTAGAAGAAGCCTAACAGACTTCTCAGACTTCATTTTTTTGGACTCCAAAATCACTGCAGATGGTGACTGCAGCCATGAAATTAAAAGACGCTTACTCCTTGGAAGGAAAGTTATGACCAACCTAGATAGCATATTCAAAAGCAGAGACACTATTTTGCCAACAAAGGTCCATCTAGTCAAGGCTATGGTTTTTCCAGTGGTCATGTATGGATGTGAGAGCTGGACTGTGAAGAAAGCTGAGCACCGAAGAACTGATGCCTTTGAACTGTGATGTTGGAGAAGACTCTTGAGAGTCCCTTGGACTGCAAGGAGATCCAACCAGTCCATTCTAAAGGAGATCAGTCCTGGGTGTTCATTGGAAGGACTGATGCTAAAGCTGAAACTCCAATACTTTGGCCACCTCATGCAAAAAGTTTACTCACTGGAAAAGACTCTGATGCTGGGAGGGATTAGGGGCAGGAGGGGAAGGGGACGACAGAGGATGAGATGACTGGATGGCATCACCGACTTGATTACATGAGTTTGAGTGAACTCCGGGAGTTGGTGATGGACAGGGAGGCCTGGCGTGCTGTGATTCACGGGGTTGAAGAGTCAGACATAACTGTGCGACTGAACAGAACTGAACAGACTTGAGGAGGCTGATGTGAGAACTGGAAGAAAAATGTGCACAGTGTTACGGAAAGCTGAAGCACAAAGAAGCCTGGTTTTGTAATGGCAGAACGTTGGTCAGCACTGTGACCTGTGATAATGTGGAAATCAACAACTTATTTAATGGACTCAATGATGTGACTAAGGAGAATTCCAGGTAGAATGTTGGAAGGACCATGTGTCTTCTTCGTTATACCTCTAATCAAATCAAATGTGGGTGGAGAAAGATGAATTAAAAAATAAACTTTTCAGTTTTTGAATGGAATTTGTAGCAAACATAAAAGCTTTTGGACAGATTTTATACCCAGAAAAATATGCTACAATTAACAAAGAGCCTCAGGGGAAAAATTAAATCCAGGCCAGTGTCAGGAAAATATGGTTTCAGGGTAAAGATCAAGTCAAGAATGTGAAATCCTCCCTTTTTTGGTAAGACTTTAGAATGGTTTAAGGTGAGGACTCATAGACACTTTCAGACAGACAAAAATCTTCTAAGGACTTTAGGGATGTGTCTCAAAGATCCTAAGAATATTAATGGCTTTGCCCCACAGTGACCTCATAGGGAGCCCAGGAAAGAGAAATGTTTATCTTGATGGTATGTGTGAATGTAGCTTCTGTCTGATGAGGTAGCTCTTAAACTGATCATAGGAGACCCACAAAGCTTTTAAAGAAATCATACTAGAGTGGATTGAAAGGGAATGAAAAAGTATAGAATTAAAAGAGTTCTTTGCCCCTCCACACCCCAATTCTATAGTCAAGAGACAGGTGGAGAAATACTCAGCTATAGACAAAGGCAGCTTTGATGGACAAGAAGGATGACTCAGAGGGCAGGGTCAAAAGCCTAGGGAAATAACTCCTAAAGAGCAGGACCACGTCCTGGAGAAGGAACAGGCAACGTGTGCCTGGTTGGACTGTAGAACTGCGATGGACTGATCAGTGACAGCTGTGTGTCTAGTGTTCACCCTCTTTGAACAGGAGTGCCTATACTCATTATCTTATGCCTGTTCCACCATTATGAGGGGGACTGTGGCATATATAACTAACCTCTTTTGTTGACAGGTTTTCGGGTCAAGAGAAACTGTAGCTGAGATTTCCCAGGTGGTCCAGGGGTTAAGAATCTACCTGCCAGTGCAGGAGACAGGAATTCAGTCCCTGGTCTGGGAAGATGCAACAAGCCATGGGGCAACTAAGTTCATGCACCACAACTACTGAAGTCCGGGCACCTAGAACGTGTGCACTGCAACAGGAGCAGCCACTGCAAGGAGAAGCCTGCATCCTACAGCTAAAGAAAGCCCCCAGTGTGCAGCAACAAAGACCCAGCACAGCCGAACTCCTGATTTACAGGGTAATATTCAGAATCTTGAGCTTAAGCGTGATGCTATTGTGGGATGAAACTCAGGAGGTCCTAGGAGGGGCTGAGTGTATTTTGCCATTAGGAAGAATATCAGTAATTGGTGGCTAGAGTTAGAACTGCAGTGATTTTAAAACATGGCTGAAAATTCTTTGTCACTCCTCTCACCAAGAGGTAGTGTCTTATCTCCTCCTCTGAATCTGAGTAGGCTTATGACAACTTGACGAATAGAATACAGCAGGAGAAATACCTTCTGAGGCCAGATCGTACGCATCCACACAATTTCCTCCTTGTACTGCTGGGAACATTTGCTATTGGAACCCTCAGCTTCCGTAAAAAACTTTCAACTACTGTGAGATCTCTGGCAAGGCCACATGTAGGCTGGTAAGGCCACATATAGGCACCCTGGTCAACGATTTTGATTCCAGCTTATCTGGTTGTTTCAGCATCTGAAGCCAGGTTACAGACATGCATATGAAAAACCAGTCATAGAGGGGGATCCTCCTGTTTCAACTGCTCTAGCCTGATTTGTTTTCTGTACCTCTGGCCATTGGAGCCATCCAAGCTGACTGCTCAGACGTCACTGAGTGAAAAGAGTTTTTCCTTCTGTGCTCTTCTCAAATTCCCAATTCATAGAATCTGTGAACACCATATGATTACTATGGTTTGCCATTAAAACTTGATGTGGCTCATTATTCAGCAACAGATAACTGGAACAATTACCTGTATCCTTTAATTTCTTTTATTATTATTATTTTTTTTTTACTTTACAATATTGTATTGGTTTTGCCACACATCAACATGAATCCACCACAGGTGTACACGTGTTCCCAATTACAAACCCCCCCTCCCACTTCCCCCCAAAAACCATCCCTCCAGGTCATCCCAGTGCGCCAGCCCCAAGCATCCTGCATCCTCATTTCCAAACATGTCAGGTGGAATAAGAGCCTAAGGTGTGTACTTGGGGAGAATAGGTATGGACCAGAAGAATTTCTTGATAAATGCTAGGGCAAACATTTTGCTTAGTTCATGGGTGGAAGAAGAGACTTAGCCATCTAGCAGGACTTTCAAAGTATCAAAGGATTTTCAGTTCAGTTCAGTCACTCAGTCATGTCTGACTCTGTGACCCCATGAATCACAGCACGCCAGGCCTCCCTGTCCATCACCAACTCCTGGAGTTCATTCAAACTCATGTCCATCAAGTCAGTGATGCCATCCAGCCATCTCATCCTCGGTTGGCCCCTTCTCCTTCTGCCCCTAATCCCTCCCAGCATCACAGTCTTTTCCAATGAGTCAACTTTTCACATGAGGTGGCCAAAGTATTGGAGTTTCAGCTTCAGTATCAGTCCTTCCAATGAACACTCAGGACTGATCTTTAGGATGGACTGGTTGGATCTCTTTGCAGTCCAAGGGACTCTCAAGAGTCTCCAACATCACAGTTCAAATGCATCAATTCTTCGGTGTTCAGCTTTCTTCACAGTCCAACTCTCACATCCATACATGACCACTGGAAAAACCATAGCCTTGACTTGATGGACCTTTGTTGACAAAGCAAAATCTCTGCTTTTCAATATACTATTTAGGTTGGTTATAACTTTCCTTCCAAGGAGTAAGCGTCTTTTAATTTCATGGCTGCAATCACCATCTGTAGTGATTTTGGAGCCCCCCAAAATAAAGTCTGACACTGTTTCCACTGTTTCCCCATCTATTTCCCATGAAGTGATGGGATCAGATGCCATGATCTTTGCTTTCTGAATGTTGAGCTTTAAGCCAACTTTTTCACTCTCCTCTTTCACTTTTGTCAAGAGGCTCTTGAGTTTCTCTTCACTTTCTGCCATAAGGGTGGTGTCATCTACATATCTGAGGTTATTGATATTTCTCCCAGCAATCTTGATTCCAGCCTGTGCTTCTTCCAGCCCAGAATTTC
>SJYX01018568.1:516356-527183 GCA_006410675.1 Oreotragus oreotragus | reverse complement strand
ATGCAAGGATTCTTCAATATCCACAAATCAATCAATGTAATTTACCACATTAACAAATTGAAAAATAAAAGCCATATGATTATCTCAATAGATGCAGAGAAAGCCTTTGACAAAATTCAGCATCCATTTATGATAAAAACTCTCCAGAAAGCAGGAATAGAAGGAACATACCTCAACATAATAAAAGCTATATATGACAAACCCACAGCAAACATTATCCTCAATGGTGAAAAATTGAAAGCATTTCCCCTAAAGTCAGGAACAAGACAAGGGTGCCCACTTTCACTGCTACTATTCAACATAGTTCTGGAAGTTTTTCCACAGCAATCAGAGCAGAAAAAGAAATAAAAGGAATCCAGACTGGAAAAGAAGAAGTAAAACTCTCATTGTTTGCAGATGACATGATCCTATCTTTATTTTTTAATTTATTTTATTATTTTTATTTTGGCTTCAATATCCTTCATAAGAGTAATGACTTGTAGTACAGACATTGAAAGTCTAACGTTCTCAGATATGAAACTGTCCTCTCTTGAATTCTTCTATACATGAAATAAGAGCATCTCAGCATATTAGGATTGATGATAAGCAGTCATCCCTACGGAAGACCTGAGTAGGCTGCGCTTTTTGTATTGCTTGAAGGTCTAGAAATCCTGTGGGGGAAAAATATACTGTTTCTGGTTTTCGGAGCAGCGATTGGTCCTTGACATATCTGATTTATCTTTGAGCAGACCCTTGATTTGACAAAGGCACATGGTGACATTGGTTTTATTCAAATGACTTGGTCAATATTAACTGAGAAGCTTTTATTCTGTGGCAAGCATTGTGCCAGCCTCCACCTTAAGAAAAAAAGAACCCTGGTTAAACTATTAGCTCTGTGATAGAAAAAAATTAAAGCCTCCTAAGCTTGGTTTGCTCTCTTGCTTGTAATAATACTCCTTTTACAAAATTTTTGGTAAAGATCAATTGGAATCAAAGGAGAATAAATGGAGTAAAATTTATAAAACACTTGCATATTCCTTAGTTCATCAGGAGAGGAGAGTATCTTTTTTGGTCATTTACTAATCCATAAAACTTTTACTGTGTGCCCTCCTAGTACTTAGCACAGAGCAGGATCTCAATTGACATTTGCTAAGTGAATGAATATATGCAAGAGTAATAGCTGTTAGTATGGATCTGTAAGATTTGGGTCCATGGCCTTCAGTGCTAACAGCTGGAGCAGAGGCTAGGGTGAGATTCCATTGCTGCTATTGCGGAACTGAGGCGAGTTGGAACCATGGTTCTCTCTGGGGGATGAGATGACCCCCACAGCAAGGCAAGGTGAGTAGAGGTGTGGAGTGGAGATATTCACTGAGGGAGCCTCTACTTCCTTAAGCCCATGATTCTTCTTCCTTCCCTCTCTGCTACTGTGGGCTTGTTGGTCCTTTGGTTGCCATGTCACTGGGTTAGAGCTATGCCAGCCTCCAGGGAAATCAAGATGGTCAGGATTCCCTTGCTGATCTGACCAACCACGTTTCCTGCCAGTCCCAGATTCACTGGATTTGAGGGTATTTGGCAGGAAGAGGAGCCAAGGAAAGCAGGTAAAGGAGATGAAGAGAATGGGAGCAAATGTTGGAAAAAGAAAAGGTAAGGTGGAAGGTTTTCTCCAGGTAATCTAGGTGTTGGCTGATGCCTTCTGCCCCTCAGAGATCTGTATGAACTTGCTCTGAATCCCAAGAAGGCTGAAAGCTTTCCCCTGGATATCCCAGAGCCCCACGCCCTGCGTTGCAGGCTTCTCTCTGGGATGGAGTGTTTATGCCTCGGGACGTGAACTCCACCTGGCGTATTTTTCCAAAAAAATTCAGCCACATGCACATTGCACGTGTCCAGTGAAGGTGCTCAGTGTGTCAGGCACACACACCTGTGACCTGCTGGCCACAGAGCCTTCTGTCTCACTCTGGCTCCATCACCTTTCTCTGCCCACCACCTTCTGCCTAGGGGAGTCAGGCTCCCACCTAAATCCATCTCTTGTAGTAAAAAGCTCTGCAGTCTGCCTTCCTCCAGCTCCTCTCAGAAATCTGGGAAATACAGTGTTCTACATAAGAGGGAGATGCAGTGGGTCCAATCAAGAGAGATGTGGTGCAGCTGTGACAACCACTCCCCTTTTCCCCCTTAACCCCCTGAAGTGTGGTTCGCCCTACCCTTCTACAGGCACAGAGACACCCACCCCATGGTTTCATTGAGTGCCTCCTCTGGGCTCAGCTCCAGGCACAAAAACAAGTCAAGACACCTGATTGAGGAGGTGGACACATGTATCAAGTGAGTTAATAGTGCAGACTCGGGGGTCCCCTTCCAGGCATGGCTAACAACTCTGCAGAGGGAGCCAAGTGGGTCGTACTTTCATCAAGAGCCTCAGGTTTGGACTCTGATGTCACTGCCACCTGTTTCTACGTGTAATCCTTGAGCTACTCTGGCAAGACTAAAAGAAGACATTCATCAAATAGTACTGAATGACGTCCCCTGATCTGGTGATAATTTGTAAAATGTGAACATTTAAAATATGTTACAATTTTGTAACTATGGTACAGTATTTCTTCATTTTCAACACTCGGAGAACTTCAAACCCCAAACTGAATATATATGGCTCATCCCTCTCTTTTCTCTGAGAGACCATGATAAGTGGCAATCTCTATGGGTTCAGAAACTGGGAGGAGCCTCAGAAGTCCGTGGGAACTTAGCTATTTTATGTTCTCCTCACTGGTTATGTCTATAGCAGAAGCAGCAGCAACAACCAACCTCCTATCTCTAAAATGAGATTTGTAAGGATCACAGGGATGTCACAGAAACTGAAATGGCAGGCAAGTGGATGCTCCCATATTATTTTTGGCTCTCACCATGGCAGTTTCGTTAGAGGCTTCTGGAAATGCATGCTGATCTGGGAGAGTGTAGGGAGGAGGAATCAGCTCCTGTTGCCTGGATCTGGCTTGAGAACTGAGAACCGATTACTCTTTAACGGCCATTCCACCAGGCTGTCGTGTTCTTGCTGTCTTAGCCGATGGGCCCCTTGTCGCCATAATTCCCACTTTAAACGGCCACTCTGCAACTCATTCCTCTGTTCCCTCTCCAAGTTCTGCAAGCTTCACCCTCCCATTATTACATAAGCACTTACATACTTTGCCTTGTATCTGTGGGGAAAAAAAATGCCCAATGGAAGAAGCACGATAGTAAGTAATCTTGTCCTTTCAATGTGACTGGAAGAAGAATAAATAAAACCTTAAAAGCTTGCACTCTGACAGAGTGTAATGGATCCTGTCACACAGTGACAGCTCTGTGCTACTCTATTATTATTGATCCACCAGGAAGGAAGTGCTTCCTACCAGCAGTGTGGGGCTCCCCTGGTGGCTCAGATGGTAAAGAAGCTGCCTGCAGTGCAAAAGATCAGGGTTTGATCCCTGAGTTGGGATCCTGTGGAGAAGGAAATGGCAACCCACTCCAGTATTCTTGCCTTCCGGGAAATCCCATGGACAGAGGAACCTGGTGGGCTATAGTGCACAGGATTGCAGAGTCAGACCTGACTGAACAACTCACAGTTTCACTTTCACCAGCAGTGTATCAGTTTCTGAGACTCAGGGAGGGAAATGTGGCAAATGAAGTCATGCCCATGTGTTCTTGAAGGAGTAAATGTGAAAGTTTCTACACTGTGTGTGTTCATCAGGGCTCAAATGAACATATGTCACCCAAACTCTCCCATAGGAACTGGCTCTGCTGATGCTTCTTCCTTTAGAGTACTAACATGTCTAATTCTTTATGTCCTCAGGGTCTAGCGCATTGCTTGGAGTTTGGTAAGCATTCACTCCATGTTTGTGGGTTGGGCGAGTGATTGAATGTGAGGAGTAAATGAATGGATGTCATTTAGGGCAGAATAAAGAATGAGTTGCTAAGAACTATCAACTCTCTCTTCTTTCCTTCAAAGGAGTCACTTGAGTTGAACATTCACCAGATGCCGCGTGATCAAGTTTTTGTGCTCGTTGAGCAGATGTACAGCTGTGACCAGCAGTGTCATCAGCCTTCCTAGGAGATAATGGCAAACAACAAGCATTAGTGGTTCCTTTGAAGTACACAGTCAATAGCGTCATTAGTCATGAGCATTTGAAGTTTACCAAGAATAGTCTTAGAAGATATTTGTTTCTGTAGAACATTTAAGAATTTACTATGAGCCAAGGATTCATCTAAGGATTTTGGTTACAGTTACTGAGTTAATCCTTCTCCTGTTTTTATGAGGTAGAGTCTAATGTTATTTGCAGTTCTGCAGATGAGGCTGAGAGATTTATCTCAGATGCCAGTTTTTGTAAATACCTTCCCTAAGACTGGAGTCAATATCTCTATGGGGTTGCAAAGGCTCAGGCTGTGGTGGAAAGAGGTATTAAGTTGTGGAGACTATTAGGATGTTCCCATGTAGCCAAGATGGTGAACAAGTGGAACAGAAAGAGGCTCGTCACTCTGTGGTCCTGGGGATGCTGAAGTTCTAGAGAAGCTTTGTGAGTCATTGTTCTTACTAAGTAATGTATAAATCATGGTGAACCCTCTGAGATGAACCATTTTGGTTTAAAATGATAATGTTTCAGTGAAGCAGATGAAGTGAGAACTTGAGAGAACTCATCAAATAAATCATCTGATCATAAAAAGATGATATACTAGCAGGTCTGGAAGAGATAGGGCAGGTCATCCAGTTCAATGGTTTCCAGATGTTCTAATTTCACAGGCCAGTCCAAAAAAAAAAAAAAGTTCAGGGCTGATTGAATCGACAAGTTTAAATTTATTTCTACAAAGCAAAGTGTACCATCACTGGCNTGGGGGCAGGAGGAGAAGGGGACGACAGAGGATAAGATGGTTGGATGGCATCACCGACTGGATGGACAAGAGTTTGGGTGAATTCCGGGAGTTGGTGGATGGACAGGGAGGCCTGGCATGCTGTGATTCATGGGGTCGCAAAGAGTCAGACAAGACTGAGCAACTGAACTGAAACTGAACTGAATCTATCATTCCTGCAGCAACTATTGATGTTGTGTTCTATGATGATATTCTAGTTCCTTACTTCCTTCTATATATATAAATTGGGATTCATATGTAAAAGAAGGGCTGTCTTTTTTCCTCCCTCTAATAATACATTGAGTTATTTACTTATACACTATTAAATCAGGGTTAATTTTATTCTTTGAGCTATAATACAGGCCATCATTGTTCATTTTATGGATCAAGTTGTTTCAGTTTAGCCAGTGAAAGCTTTGTCCAGCTTGCTCCTGTCATCATCTCTTCCTCTTCTTCTTTCTCCTTTCTCTCCTTCTCTTTCTTCTTCATCTCTTTTTCTTTCTCCTTCATCTCCTCCTTCCTCTTTTCCTTCTTCTTCTTGTTATTTTTTCCTATTGTTATTGCTATTGTTTTTTTATTTTTGATACTACCTTACCTTCTGGCACTGAAATTTTTCCAAGATCATCTTGTATTAATCTTTTCCCGGCCATAGCAATTTTCCCAAGAAGCCTTGGTTTCTTTAATTGAAATCATACTTGGAAATGAAAATATGGGTGCTAGTATTTTCTTTAGTAGTTCAGAGACTGCCTCTAGACTCTCTTGGCATTAACAAGGCTAAGGAATATACATGTGTACTAAGCCATGTATACACATGTCTATGCTCATCTCTGTATCCATCCTATGTATACATATTATAATACATGGTCCTACTCAAATCTCCAAGTTCAATCCAATGCCACATCCATTATTTGCCCATTGCTTTTTTTACAAGTTTTTTTCTCTTAAGCTGGGAAATTTGGCTTACATTATCTAATTACTTTAATCTAATCTAATTAATTATCTAATGTAATAATTAAATTACATTTAATTATTTGTTCAAAAATCATATATATGTATAGTAATTTCAGAACTGCTCAGTCCTTTTTAAGCTTTTTCTCTAAACTACAGTATTTGAGTATTATTTTTGTCTTTCATCTTATAGCATTTGGTCAAAACATTTGGAGTTTAAGGAAACTCTTATTTCTCACTTATTACACTGTGGTTAAATCACATATAAGAAGAAGAAGAGGGTGACAGAGGATGAGATGGATGGATGGCATCACTGATTCAATGGACATGAATTTGGGCAAATTCCAGGAGATGGTGAGGAACAGAGAGGCCTGGCATGCTGCAGTCCATGGGGATTGCAAAGAGACGGACACAGCTTGGTGACTGTACAACAACAAATGTTACATAATAATAATATGGTAGACATATTTGCCATAGTATAGAGTTCATATTGGGTGAAATCTTCCTGTTTTCATCAATCTGAGAGGTATTTTTTAATTTTTATTTTTGCTTTATTTTACTTTACAGTACTGTATTGGTTNGGTGACTGTACAACAACAAATGTTACATAATAATAATATGGTAGACATATTTGCCATAGTATAGAGTTCATATTGGGTGAAATCTTCCTGTTTTCATCAATCTGAGAGGTATTTTTTAATTTTTATTTTTGCTTTATTTTACTTTACAGTACTGTATTGGTTTTGGCATACATTAACATGAATCCACCACGGGTGTACATGAACTCCCAAACATGAACCCCCCTCCCACCTCTCACCCCACATCATCCCTCTGGATCATCCCCATGCACCAGCCCCAAGCATCCTGCATCCTGCATTGAACATAGACTGGCGATTCATTTCTTACATGGTAGTATACATATTTCAATGCTATTCTCCCAAATTGTCCCACCGTCTCCCTTTCCCTCTCCCTCGGAGTCCAAAAGTCCGTTCTACACATCTGTGTCTCTTGTGCTGTCTTGCATACAGGGTCCTCATTACCATCTTTCTAAATTCCATATATATGTGTTAGTATACTGTATTGGTGTTTTTCTTTCTGGCTTACTTCACTCTGTATAATCGGCTCCAGTTTCATCCATCTTATTAGAACTGATTCAAATGTATTCTTTTTAATGGCTGAGTAATTTTTTTTTAATCCACATACAGTAAAATTTACTTTTTGTGATGTACATTCTTCGGGTTTGACGAATGCTTTGAGCAGTGTATCTATCGCCACCATAACATACAAAATAATTCCATCATTCCCCAAATGTCCTTCTGCCACTATTTTGTAGTCAGTTCTCCCCTTCATATCCATTCTTGGAAATTATTGATGTGTTTTCTGTCCCTATAGTTTATTTCTTCCAGAATGTCATATAATTGAAATCATACAGTGAGTTGAAAATGGGTCTTGTTTCTTACATTTAATAAAGTGCTTTGAAAATTTTCCATCTGTTTGTAAGTCACAGTTACTTATTTTTTAACCGAGCAATAGTTCATTTTCTACATACATCTAAGTGTTTTTAACCATTCATCTGTTGAAGGGCATTTGGGTTGTCTCCAGATCTCTTCAGTTATTAATAAAACTGCTATAAACATTTGTATACAGACTTTAGGGTGAGTATAAGTTTTAAATTCACTTGAATAAATACCTAGTGGTGGAATTACTAAATCCAATTTAAAAAATGCCAAACTATATTTCAGGGTGGCTGTACATATTCACTATTCTCCCAGCAACACATAAGAGTTCCAGTTTCTCAGCATCTTCAAAGGCTCTTGTTATTTCCAAATTTTGTTTTATTTGTTTTTATCTATTACAACATATGTACAGTGGTATCTCGTTTTGGTTTTAATTTACATTTTCATAAAGACTAATGACACTGAGCATCCTTTCATACCTATTACACATATGTGTTATGCTGTGAAGTGTCTATTTAGATTTTGCATGTATAGTTTCGGCAGAAATTGTTTGTTTTATGAGTGAGTTTTAATAATTATTTACATATCTAGACATAATTCCTTTATAACACATGAGGATTGCAAAAATTTATTCCATGCTATGGCTTGTCTTTGCATTCTTTTACCCTTTGGTAATCATAAGTTTGTTTTTATTTCTGTGAGTCTGTTTCTGTTTAGTAGATAAGTTCATTTGCATCATTTTTATAGATATTCCACATATAAGTGATATCATATAATATTTGTATTTCTCTGTCTGGTTTACTCCACTTAGTATGATAATCTTTAGGTCCACCCATGTTACTGCAAATGGAATCTGGGATTCACAGATTCACACAACTATGTATATAACAGATAAACAGTAGTCCCTACTGTATAGAACAAGGAGTCATATTCAATATCTTGCAATAACCAATCAATGGAAAAGAACATATATAGCCTTTTTCAAAATTGCTTTGCTGTTTCTTATAGTAACCACATCCACCACTAATACAGCACTATAAATCAAATACACTTCAATATTTTTTTAAAAAGTCTTTGTACCAGCTTATATGGTGTTCAAAAATTTCTATTCAAAATAAGTAAATCCTAGAATCTTTTTTTTCTTTGCAGTCACTTGTTTTTACCAGTGTTGTGTTATTTGATTGCCTTTAATGACCAGTTTTCTGATGAGTCCAAGAAAGCAAGTATTTTGGAGTTTCTTCTGCTCTTTCTTTGACGTAAGGATGGAAATGCTTCATCTAGCTTTCTACATATCAAATATGAGACAAGAAGTTCAGTACAGTTCAGTTCTCAGTTGTGTCTGACTCTTTGCAACCCCATGGACTACACAGCATGCTAAGCTTCCTTGTCCATCACCAACTCCTGGAGCCTACTCAAACTCATGTCCATCGCATTGGTGGTGCCATCCAACCATCTCATCCTCTGTCATCCCCTTCTCCTCCTGCCTTCAATCTTTCCTAGCATCAGGGTCTTTTTCAGTGAGTCAGTTCTTTGCATCAGGTGGCCAAAGTGTTGGAGTTTCAGCTTCAACATCAGTCCTTCCAATGAATATTCAGGACTGATTTCCTTTAGGATTGACTGGTTGGATCTCCTTGCTGTCCAAGGGATTCTCAAGCATCTTTTCCAACACCACAGTTCAAAAGCATCAATTATTTGGCACTCAGCTTTCGTTACAGTCCAACTCTCACATCCACATATATTTTTAGCACTATTATTCACTAGTGGGGCCTGCCAATGCAGGACACATAAAAAGCACAGGTTCAATCATCCCTGGATTGGGAAAAGCCCCTGGAAGAGGGCATGGCAATCAACTCCAGGACTCTTGCTTAGAGCATCCCATGGACAGAGGAGTCAGGTGGGCTACAGTCCCTGGGATCGAAAGAGTCGATAAAACTGAAGTGACTTAACACACACACTCACTAGTGGAAGTCTTAAGATTAAATTCCTATTTCTATTATTTTATAAACAGAAAATATAAATAATTTTGGAAATCATTTAACTTCAATTACAATTATATATAATATGTGGCTTATTCCAAAATATTTCAGATATATATGCAAATCTCTTTCTTTTATAAAAGATAAAAGTAAAATAAATGTCAGTTTATAAAACGTGGTTCTGAGTGATTTTTTTTTTTTAAATTTTTGGATGTGTTGATTTCCTGGCAGCTATGGAATCTTGTACTTATCCTTAAGGTATCTGAAACAATCAGATTAAACTTACATACCTTCATAAAATAGAACACTACCAAAAGTTTAATGTTCTGTTATACTTTATTCTAGTAGATCATGTAGCTGCTTATCAACCCATGTCCTAAAAAAATTAAGTATAAAAATATTTTAAAATAATTAAACAATATAAATCCATATACACATAACAAAATATTCTTTATTCACATAAAATATGCAATATTTTAATTTATTTCATTATCATAGAATAAGAGCCTATATCTGCTACAAGCTTTTTTTTTTTAAGTATTGTTTCCTTAAAAAAATATACCTTATCCTTTAGAAAACACAATATCTCATTGTATCTTTGGATAAAAAATTATTTTCCTAATCTTATTACTATTCTTTCAATAAACATCTTTATTTAATAATTATTGTTGAATATTTCCTAGCAGTACCGTTACACAGTAAGCAGAATTAAAAACAAATAAACCTTAGCATTAGAATATTCAGAGAAATAACATTCTAAAATTTAGTACAGTTCAGTCACTCAGTCGTGTCCCACTCTTTGCAAACCCATTAATCACAGCACGCCAGTCCTCCCTGTCCATCACCAACTCCCAGAGTTCACTCAGACTCATGTCCATCGAGTCAGTGATGCCATCCAGCCATCTCATCCTCTGTCATCCCCTTCTCCTCCTGCCCCCAATAACTCCCAGCATTAGAGATTTTTCCAATGAGTCAACTCTTCGCATGAGGTGGCCAAAGTACTGGATCTTCAGCTTTAGCATCATTCCCTCCAAAGAAATCCCAGGGCTGATCTTCAGAATAGACTGGTTGGATCTCCTTGCAGTCCAAGGAACTCTCAAGAGTCTTCTCCATCACCATAGTTCAAAAGCATCAATTCTTTGGCGCTTAGC
The DNA here is from genome assembly GCA_006410675.1 of Oreotragus oreotragus. Lineage (NCBI taxonomy): Eukaryota > Metazoa > Chordata > Mammalia > Artiodactyla > Bovidae > Oreotragus > Oreotragus oreotragus. Next base: position 516,806 of record SJYX01018568.1, on the reverse strand, counting down.
CTTATTCATAGTCCAACTCTCACATCCATACATGACCACTGGAAAAACCATAGCCTTGACTAGAAGATATAAGCATCTGAATGCAGAGTTCCAAAGAATAGCAAGAAGAGATAAGAAAGCCTTCTTCAGCAATCAATGCAAAGAGATAGAGGAAAACAACAGAATGGGAAAGACTAGAGATCTCTTCAAGAGAATTGGAGATACCAAGGGAACATTTCATGCAAAGATGGGCTCGATAAAGGATAGAAATGGTATGGACCTAACAGAAGCAGAAGATATTAAGAAGAGGTGGCAAGAATACACAGAAGAACTGTACAGAAAAGATCTTCACGACCCAGATAATCATGAGGATGTGATCACTAATCTAGAGCCAGACATCTTGGAATGTGAAGTCAAGTGGGCCTTAGAAAGCATCACTAAGAACAAAGCTAGTGGAGGTGATGGAATTCC
>SJYX01018568.1:491739-515575 GCA_006410675.1 Oreotragus oreotragus | reverse complement strand
AGCTCAACTGGAATTCCATCACCTCCACTAGCTTTGTTCGTAGTGATGCTTTCTAAGGCCCACTCGACTTCACATTCCAGAATGTCTGGCTCTAGATGAGTGATCACACCATCATGATTATCTGGGTCGTGAAGATCTTTTTTGTACAGTTCTTCTGTGTATTCTTGCCACCTCTTCTTAATATCTTCTGCTTCTGTTAGGTCCATACCATTTCTGTCCTTTATTGAGCCCATCTTTGCATGAAATGTTCCCTTGGTATCTCTAACTTTCTTGAAGAGATCTCTAGTCTTTCCCATTCTGTTGTTTTCCTCTGTTTCTTTGCATTGATTGCTGAGGAAGGCTTTCTTTTCTCTTCTTGCTATTCTTTGAAACTCTGCATTCAGATGCTTATATCTTTCCTTTTCTCCTTTGCTTTTTGGTTCTCTTCTTTTCACAGCTATTTGTAAGGCCTCCCCAGACAGCCATTTTGCTTTATTGCATTTCTTTTCCATGGGGATGGTCTTGATCTTTGTCTCCTGTACAATATCACGAACTTCCATCTATGGTTCATCAGGCACTCTATCTATCAGATCTAGGCCCTTAAATCTATTTCTCACTTCCACTGTATATTCGTAAGGGATTTGATTTAGATCATACCTGAATGGTCTAGAGGTTTCCCTACTTTCTTCAATTTCAGTTTGAATTTGGGAATAAGGAGTTCATGATCTGATCCACAGTCAGCTCCTGGTCTTGTTTTTGTTGACTGTAAAGAGCTTCTCCATCTTTGGCTGCAAAGAATATAATCAATCTGATTTTGATAGTGTACTTTATATTTTAATTTTTCCTGTTAAATATTGGTGACTAATGCCGCTGAATCTGAATCTAGGTCACAATCTAAGAGATTTGGGAAATAAAAGACAAAGGAAAAAATAACTGAACTAACTAAGCAATAGCAATAGCAATACTTATTTAGATGCTCCAGACATTCAGTTTCTGCACATAATAAATGCATTAATTAAAATAGAGCAATTAAATAAACAAAAATAAAATAAAACCTGACTGACATTCTCTTTTACAACCAAGAATTTTCAATACTAACTCACTATTGAACTACCTTTTAAAAAACAGGCTTAATATTACTACATCATGTTTTCATACTAACTATCCAGTTTAGGCTGATTGGCAGGTATGGTAATGCAAATGAAAATATTCAGGAGCATCCACAGAATGTTTCTCTGCAAAGCACTCCAGTCACTTCTTGGAGCTGTAGCTCTAGGGTAAATATTTCCATGTTAAAGTTTATTTTTAATTCCTTTACTCTCCTAGATGCATTTAAAAAATAAAATACCCATAATAGTATGCTCAATTTTAATAACCCTCAGATTAAAAAAATTCCCTAAACAATTAAGGTTCATTGATAGAACTGCATACATCTTGCAAGGCAAGACTATCTGTACAGAGCCTAATACCACAATAATGGATCTACATCTAGTCAATGTCACTGGAATTATAGTAACACTATAAATAGTTGAATGCCTGTGAAGTCACTTCAAATTAGCTTAAAACACAAGTTGAGGCAATCAAAACAATCTCTGTTTTAATGCTATGTAGATATCTGCAGAAACACAAAACCATTTCTTTAAATACAAAGATATGTGTTGACAGGCTTCCTAATGAAAAATAAGACAAAATAAATATTTCAGCCAAAGCTTGTAACTTAGGCTAAAGTCTGATATAAACTGCAGCTCAAAATGTTTGCTATCAATAATGAATTTTAAAAGACTGAGAAAACTAGGTACATTTAATTTTACTGAATGTCACAATGATGGCCGTAGCTCCACTGAAGTAATGATGAAATAAGAATGCAAAATGCAACTAATTCTGCACTGGTTTATCTTATAAGTAGCTGCTATACCTGTACAGTTCGAGTAATAAAAGTTAAAAAGCATAACACAGAAGTATTGAAACCCCCACATAGCAAACTAGTGAAAAGTCTGTTGGTTACATTTTAGGATTTTAAAGAAAAAGTATCAGAATGAAAACATTTTAAAGAAAACTGTTTGTTTGTTTGTTTCCACACAAATGAATAATAATTATACTTAACGTGACTCAGATGAGCCTGATGGGCTACAGTCTATGAGGTTGCAGAGTCAGACATGACTTAGTAACTGAAAGACAGTCATATATTGATCAAAACTGCAGATAATATTGAACTGATTCCTGAATAAAAATACCTTCAGACAAACAAACAAGAAACTAGCCTTTGTAGACAAGTAATACACAGAAAAGAATTTTGCTGATAATACTAAAGACATGTTCTAAATCCAAAGGATACCTATACTTCTGAATGCAGAGGTCAGAACAGGGCCACATTCAACCAAAGTGCCAGCAGTGTATGCTGCTGCTGCTGCTAAGTCACTTCAGTCGTGTCCGACTCTGTGTGACCTCATAGATGGCAGCCCACCAGGCTCCCCCGTCCCTGGGATTCTCCAGGCAAGAATACTGGAGTGGGTTGCCATTTCCTTCTCCAATACAGGAAAAAGAAAAGTGAAAGTGAAGTCGCTCAGTCTGTCCGACTGTTAGCGATCCCATGGACTGCAGCCCACCAGGCTACTCCGTCCATTGGATTTTCCAGGCAAGAGTACTGCGGTGGGGTGCCATTGCCTTCCCCAATGGTGCTGTGGACTCAGGGATAAAGAAGACCAAAAGCAAACTTGCCCTCAACGCACTTACATGCTACTGATAGGGAACTGAAATTGACAAGATATAAAGGGGATATGTTTGTGTGTGTGTGCTAAGTTGCCTCAGCTATGTCCGACTCTGTGGCTCCATGGACGGTAGCCCACCAGGCTCCTCTGTCCATGGGATTGTCCAGGCAAGAAAAATGAAGTGGGTTGCCATGTCCTCCTCCAGGGGATCTTCCCAACCGAGGGTTCAAACCCATGTCTCCTGTGTTCCTGAATTGGCAGGCAGGTTATTTACCATAGCCCCAACTAGGAAGCCCCATAAAGGGGCATCTAGTATGTGATAATAAGAAACTGATTTAGGAAAGGGAAGCAGCTTCAGTTGGGAAGGGAAAAGCTTCTTTTAGGAGTTAATACTTGAGTTAATCTAATGATGAAAACACACCCATAAGATCAGTGGAAAGAGTGTTATGAGTTTAAAGAAGATAAAGTTAAAATATAAATTAAGTATTTGTTAAATGCATGTTAATGATGTTTGCAAAGTGAAGAGTCACTTGGGGAAAACAGTTCTCATGATTTAGTAAAGTTCAAAGTATGTACACATCCTGTTGCTGTTGTTGATCAGTCGCTAAGTCGTGTCCAACATTTGTGACCCCATGGATTGCAGAACACCAGGCTTTACTGTCCTTCAGTATCTCCTTGAATTTGCTCAACTTCATGTACATTGAGTCAGTGGTGCTCTCCAACCATCTGATCCTCTGTCCCCCACTTCTCCTCCTGCCCTTAATTTTTTCCAGCATCAGGGCCTTTTCCAGTGAGTCTGCTCTTCACATTATGTGCCCAGAGTATTGGAACCTCAGCTACAAAATCAGCTCTTCCAATGAATATTCAGGTTTATTTCCTCTAGGATTGACTGGTTTGATTTCCTTGTAGTCCAAGAGACTCTCAAGAGTCTGCACCAGCACCACAATTTTAAAGGATCAATTCAGTGCTTTGCTTCTTTATGGTTCAGCTCTCACATCCATACATGATTATTGGGAAAATATAGCTTTAACAGCTTTTTAATATGCTGTGTAGGTTTGTCATAGCTTTCCTTCCAAGGAGGAAGCATCTTTTAATTTCATGGCTGCAGTCATCTGCAGTGATTTTGGAACCAAGAGAATAAAATCTGTCACTGCTTCCACTTTTCCCCCTTCTATTCGCCACGAAGTGATGGGACTGGATGCCATGATCTTCGTTTTTTGAATGTTAAATTTTAAGACAGCTTTCTCACTCTCATCTTTCACCTTCATCAAGAAACTCTTTAGTTCCTCTTCACTTTCTGTCATAAGGGTGATGTCATCCTCATATCTGACATTATGGATATTTCTCCTGGAAATCTTAATTCCAGCTTGTAATTCGTCCAGCTAGGCTGCTGGGGTCCAGCCCTGGTGGATTCAGGGTAATTTGAAGGGGGGACGGAGTCGGCGATTAGAGAGAGATTAATTAGAGATATAAAGAGAGATAAGGAAAGAATAGTGTAGTGAAGAAAATAAGTGGAGAAAAGAGGCTGAACAACTCGGTTTACAGAGAAAACCAATAAAACCCCAAGACAAGGGGTTTGCATCACCTACATAGGCCACAGGTGTCTTCCCAGTTTCCCGGAGAAGCAGAGACACAAAATGCCTCCCCATTCAGATCTTAGAAGCCCAGGCAAAATTAGTAGTTGCGGCGAGCCTCCACACTCTAGATGGGAATTCAGCCAGGAAAAGAGAGCAAGAAAGAATGACAAGGGGAAACCAGTCTTTCCAGTAACTGGTGTGTTTATGTATTTTTCAGGGCTGCTTTTATACCTTAAGTCATATATAGAGATAAATGGAAAATACAAAGTCACTGTGTGGATCACAATAAACTGTGGAAAATTCTGAAAGAGATGGGAATACCAGACCACCTAACCTGCCTCTTGAGAAATCTGTATGCAGGCCAGGAAGCAAGAGTTAGAACTGCACATGGAACAACAGACTGGTCCAAATAGGAAAAGGAGTACGTCAAGGCTATATATTGTCTCCCTGCTTATTTAACTTCTATGCAGAGTACATCATGAGAAACTCTGGAATGGAAGAAACACAAGCTGGAATCAAGATTGGCGGGAGAAATATCAATAACCTCAGATATGCTGATGACACCACCCTTATGGCAGAAAGTGAGGAGGAGCTAAAAAGCCTCTTGATGAAAGTGAAGGAGGAGAGCGAAAAAGTTGGCTTAAAGCTCAACATTCAGAAAACGAAGATCATGGCATCCGGTCCCATCACTTCATGGGAAATAGATGGGGAAACAGTGTCAGACTTTTATTTTTTGGGCTCCAAAATCACTGCAGATGGTGACTGCAGCCATGAAATTAAAAGACGCTTACTCCTTGGAAGAAAAGTTATGACCAACCTGGATAGTATATTCAAAAGCAGAGACATTACTTTGCCGACTAAGGTCCGCCTAGTCAAGGCTATGGTTTTTCCTGTGGTCATGTATGGATGTGAAAGTTGGACTGTGAAGAAAGCTGAGCGCCGAAGAATTGATGCTTTTGAACTGTGGTGTTGGAGAAGACTCTTGAGAGTCCCCTGGTCTGCAAGGAGATCTGACCAGTCCATTCTGAAGGAGATCAACCCTGGGATTTCTTTGGAAGGAATGATGCTGAAGCTGAAACTCCAGTACTTTGACCATCTCATGCAAAGAGTTGACTCATTGGAAAAGACTCTGATGCTGGGAGGGATTGGGGGTGGGAGGAGAAGAGTACGACCGAGGATGAGATGGCTGGATGGCATCATGGACTCGATGGACGTGAGTCTGAGTGAACTCTGGGAGATGGTGATGGACAGGGAGGCCTGGCGTGCTGCGATTCATGAGGTCGCAAAGAATCGAACACGACTGAGCGACTGAACTGAACTGAACTGAACTGACAAAGTCACGGGGGGTCATCAGTCCTGACCCTATTGAAACCACACTTTCTTTTTGCATTCCTTCCGATATACAAAGTTCTCAGGTGATTTACATCATCTTCTGGCCAAGAGGCCTGCTAGCATTTTATGACCCTTTCCAATGATGATTAGTCAACCAGAAAACTTATTTTCTCCAAAGGTGATTTTTCTTAAGTCAGGCATCACCCTCCGAAGGCACCAGATAAAGTTGCATTCCTACAGGGCAAAGGTGCAGTGGGCTATAATCAAGAAAAGAATTTACTTAGCCTAAGATCTAACATGATTAATATCAAGGTTAATACTTATTTCTCCTATATGCTAGTTATATCAATTAGTATGTATAAGGGGCATGGGATATGGAGGCTTAGCAGCAGATATTGGCTCAACCATGAAACCCTCCACCAGTATATTTCTAACAACCCACTAATACTACACTAATAATTTCTAACTTCTCATAAGACTCTGTATTTAGAAACTTTTAGAGCATCTCATGCCTCTCACGGTTGGGAGGCTGTGAACAATCATGTATGTGGTTGTAAGAGGCCGGATAAACTTGTCAGGCAGGCTAGAGAGCCATCAGGGGAGGTTTTGGATTGAAACACTCTTGTTATGCCCAGGAGATTTATTAACTGGAGCTCTAAGTTAACTCCTTTCAGAGAAAGGTGGTGGGGGATAGTCCTCCATAATGTCAGAAGTGTAGGTGAAAGCATAATGCAGTAAGGTAGGCAGACTCTGGTTTTGGGGGTAGATGCTCAAGAATGTCCAGGGGCACTCCTAAGGCCTGATCTTGCCTTTGCGTATGTCAGGCCTCGTTCCTCATGACCTTTGCCATGGGCAGGATTCCTCATGCTGGCTCCCGGCACTGGGCAACCTAGAAATAATCCTTTCCCAATTTTGAGCCTGTCAGTTTTTCCATGTTAGGATCTTACTGTTGCTTCTTGACCTGCATACAGGTTTCTCAGGAGACAGGGAAGGTGGTCTGGTATTCCCATCTCTTTAAGACTTGTCCAGTTTGTTGTGATCAAAGACTTTAGTCAGTGAAGCAAAGGTAGATGTTTTTCTGGAATTCCCTTGCTTTCTATCAGTTCAGTTCAGTTCAGTCACTCAGTCATATCCGACTCTTTGCCACCCCATGAATCGCAGCACGCCAGGCCTCCCTGTCCATCACCAACTCCCGGGGTTCACTCAGAGTTGCATCCATTGATCAATGATGCCATTCAGCCATCTCATCCTTGGTCGTCCCCTTCTCCTCCTGCCCCCAATCCCTCCCAGCATCAGAGTCTTTTCCAATGAGTCAACTCTTCCCATGAGGTGGCCAAAGTACTGGAGTTTCAGCTTCAGCATCATTCCTTCCAAAGATATCCCAGGGCTGATCTCCTTCAGAATGGACTGGTTGGATCTCCTTGCAGACCAAGGGACTCTCAAGAGTCTTCTCCAACACCACAGTTCAAAAGCATCAATTCTTCAGCATTCAGCCTTCTTCATAGTCCAACTCTCACATCCATACATGACCACAGGGAAAACCATAGCCTTGACTAGGCGGACCTTAGTTGCAAAGTAATGTCTCTGCTTTTGAATATGCTAGCTAGGTTGGTCATAACTTTTCTTCCAAGGAGTAAGTGTCTTTTAATTTCATGGCTGCAGTCACCATCTGCAGTGATTTGGGAGCCCCAAAAAATAAAGTCTGACACTGTTTCCACTGTTTCTCCATCTCTTTCCCATGAAGTGATGGGACTGGATGCCATGATATTCATTTTCTGAATGTTGAGCTTTAAGCCAACTCTTCACTCTCCTCTTTTAGTTTCATCAGGAGGCTTTTTAGTTCCTCTTCAGCTTCTGCCATAAGAGTGGTGTCATCAGCATATCTGAGGTTATTGATATTTCTCCCAGCAATCTTGATTCCAGCTTGTGTTTCTTCCAGTCCAGTGTTTCTCATGATGTACTCTGCATAGAAGTTAAATAAGCAGGGTGACAATATACAGCCTTGACATACTGCTTTTCCTATTTGGAACCAGTCTGTTGTTCCATGTGCAGTTCTAACTCTTGCTTCCTGGCCTGCATACAGATTTCTCAAGAGGCAGGTTAGGTGGTCTGGTATTCCCATGTCTTTCAGAATTTTCCACAGCTGATAGTGATACATACAGTCAAAGGCTTTGGCATAGTCAACAAAGCAGAAATAGGATGTTGGCAATTTTCTCTGGTTCCTCTGCCTTTTCTAAATCCAACTTGAACATCTAGGAGTTCTTGGTTCACATATTGCTCAATTCTAACTTGAAAGATTTTGAGTATATCCTCACTAGCATGCAAAATTAGCACAACTGTGCAATATTTGGAACACAGTTTGGCACTGTCTTTCACTGGGGTTGGAATGAAAACTGACCTTTCCAGTCCTGTGGCCACTGCTGAGTTTTACAATTTTGCTGGCATTTTTAGTGCAACACTTAACAGCATCAACTTTTAGGATTTGAAATAACTCAATTGGAATTTCATCATCTCCTCTTGCTTTATTCATAGTAATGCTTCATGAGTTCCACTTGACTTCGCATTCCAGGATGTCTGGCTCTAGGTGAGTGACCACACCATTCTGGTTATCTAGGTCAGTAAGACTTTTTTGTATAGTTCTGTGTATTCTTGCCACCTCTTCTTAATCTATTCTGATTCTTTATTGTTTTCCTCTATTTCTTTGCATTGTTCCTTTAAGAAGGTCTTCTTATCTCTCCATGCTATTCTCTGGAACTTTGCATTCAGTAGGATATACCTTTTCCTTTCTCCCTTGCTTTTTGCTTCTCTTTTTAGCAATCTCACTTTGTATATTTTTTTCAGATAAGTAACAAGAATGTTCATGGTAAAAAATTTAAATTATAAAAGAAAGAATGAAAAACAACTCAAATATACATTAACAGCAAAATGGATAAATTTTAACTGTCAGACATATAAATCTGAAAAGCAATGAAAATAAAGCCAATGTAGATATCAACGTATATGTATAAAGAAACAATTTAAAGCATAATTTTTCTTAAAACTACATATAGTTTGAGACCATCTGTATGAAGTTTACAAATGGTTACATTAAGTAATGAGCTTTTTCCATGGTGGCTCAGTGGTAAAGAATCCACTTGCCAATACAGGAGACACAGGTTTGATCCATGGGTCAGGAATATCCCCTGGAGAAGGAAATGGCAACCGACTGCAGTATTCTTGTCTGGGAAACCCCATGGACAGAGAAGCCTGGAGGGCTACAGTCCATGGAGTCACAAAAGAGTCATATACAATTTAGTTACTAAACAACAAGACATTAAGTAATATCATTATTTATGAATCTAAATAATAATGAGATTTATAAATTTATCCCAAATATCTGCCTGTGAGATAAAGCTATCAAGAAAATAAAGTAAAATGTTGAGATAAAATCCAGAATGTGGTCATCTATAGTGAGAGGGAGAGGAATAAAATTAGACATAATGAATTTTAAGGTTCTTTTATTCAAGTGAAGAATGGTGTAAATGGGTTTTCATTACAATTCTCTATGTTAATCCTATGCTCTTGATTTATCTCTCCCTCCATCATCTTGAAAAAACAAACATTTTAATATGCTTGAAGAACCCCCACCCCACCCCACCAAACCAGGTAAGCAATGTGAAATTGGTAACTGTGGCTATTGCCTTTAAAGAAGGAAACTTATTGCCTGAGGTTGAAAGTAATAGGAAGGATATTTGTGCTTGCTATATATTCATTTTCTGTCTTTATAATTTTGTTCTCTCTGAGAAAATTGTTTTCTTTTAAGTAGTGCTTCACTAAGTTAAAAGTCTGATAGAGAGAAAAATATATAGACAGTAAATATTCTTTTATTTATTATTTTTCAAACAAATTGTTTAGGAATAAAAGAAGATAAACAACAATATAGCAAATAAAGTTGGGATAAAAGTTATGGTACAGTAAATGTCATCTGCAGAATACCTCTTAGAACATAAAACAAATTGAATTTCAGTGACACCATTGATCTTGGATGCACTAGCATTCATCATCAATACTTTTCCAAATAAGTATAAATTTAACAAGAATTTTTAACAGTCACTGATGAATGTTTTGAACAATCTTCTAAATTTTCATTGCTATTCATTACCACAATACCTTTGTTACTGTTGTTTAATTACTAAGTTGTGTCCTACTCTTTTGCAAACCCAAGGACTGTAGCCTGTCTGAACCTCTGTCCATGGGAGTCCCCAGGCAAAATTATGGAATGGGTTGTCATTTCCTTCTCCAGGGTTTCTTCCCAACCCAAGGGTTGAACTTCATTTCCTGCATTGAAAGGTGAAATCTTTACCACCGAGCCTCCAGGGGGGCTCCATGATACTTCTAATTCATTCTAAACTAAATATTATAATTGTAGTTAAAATGCACATACAAGAAAATACTATTTATCAAAACTAACAGCTTTTGTGTGTGCAGATATAAGTAGTATTATCTCTTTAATTTTAAATTTCACTGCTGGAATATGAGACAGAGATGACTTTTGTATGTTAACCTAGTATCCTGTAACATTACAATAACCTTTTATGCCTCCAGTTCAAAGAGAGTTTGTTTTCTTTTAATTGGCTTTTATTATTATTATTTTTTGTATTATCTACACATATGATCATGTCATCTGAGAACAGTTTTATTTATCCCTTACCAATCTGTATATTTTTTATTTCCATCTCTTGTCTTACTACATTATCTAGCACTTTCAGTAAAATGTTGATAAGAAGTATTGAGAGGGAGGACATCCTTCAGTTCACTTCAATCCAGTTCAGTCGCTTAGTCGTGTCTGACTCTGCAACCCCACGAACTGCAGCATGCCAGTCCTCGCTGTCCATCACCAACTCCCAGAGTTTACTCAGATTCATGTCCATTGAGTCGGTGATGTCATCTAACCATCTCATCCTCTGTTGTCCTCTTCTCCTCCTGCCTTCAGTCTTTCCCAGCATCAGAGTCTTCAAATGAGTCAGCTCTTCGCATCAGGTGGCCAAAGTATTGGAGCTTCACCTTCAACATTAGTCCTTCCAATGAACACCCAGAACTGATCTCCCTTTAGAATGGACTGATTGGATCTCCTTGCAGTCCAAGGACTCTCAAGTCTCTTCTCCAACACCACAAAAGCATCAATTCTTTGGCATTCAACTTTCTTTAGAGTCCAACTCTCACATCCATACATGACCACTGGAAAAATCATAGCCTTGACTAGACGGAACTTTGTTGGCAAAGTAATGTCTCTGCTTTTTAATATGTTGTCTAGGTTGGTCATAACTTTCCTTCCAAGGAGTAAGCATCTTAATTTCATGGCTGCAGTCACCATCTGCTGTGATTTTAGAGCTCAAAAAGATAAAGTCTGTCACTGTTTCCACTCTTTCTCCATCTATTTGCTATGAAGTGGTGGGACTGGATTCCATGATCTTAGTTTTCTTAATATTGAGCTTTAAGCCAAGGTTTTCACTCTCCTCTTTCACTTTCATCAAGAGGCTCTTTAGTTCTTCTTCACTTTTCTGCCATAAGGGTGGTGTCATCTGCATATCTGAGGTTATTGATATTTCTCCCATTAATCTTGATTCCAGCTTGTGCTTCATCCAGCCCAGCGTTTCTCATGATGTACTCTGCATATGAGTTAAATAAGCAGGGTGACAATATATAGACTTGATGTATTCCTTTTTCTATTTTTAGCCTAATTTTAATAAAATCTTTGAATTTCTCAGCAGTGACTCTCCAATTAACTACAGGTGTTTTGCAGATAGTTTTTATTAAGTTGAGGAAATTCCTCCTCTAGTTAATCAAATGTTTTTAACATGAATGTGTGTTGGATTTTTTTTCAAATACTTTCCCCACATCTATTGATCTATCTATATCAACTTATCTGAACTTTTAAAACTTTTTTAGCTTGGTGGTATGTTGGACTATATTGATAGATTTTTGGAAGCTTAACTAGACTTGCATATCTGGGTAAATCTCACTTGTTTGCATTTTAAAATTCTCTTAATATATTGCTGAATTATATTAATATTTTGTTGAGAATTTTTGCATCCATTTCATGAGAGATATTTGTCTATTTTTCTTTTATTGTCTTTTTCTGTTTTTTTATAGTAGCATAATGCTAGCCTTATAGAGAAAGCTAGGAAGTATTTCCTATTTCTATCTGAAAGATATTTGTAGAGAATTGATATAATTTTTTCCTTAAAGTACTGATATGTATTTCTATTATTTGGAATCTTTATGCAATTTGTAAGTATGTCATAAGGTAGAAAATAATGACATTTTTACTAATATAATCCTATAAGAATGGAAGTCTCCAGACATGTTGCTTATGTCAACAAAAATGTTAATTATACTCAATTGTTTCTAATGGTAGACCATTTCAAATTTAACTTTCTAGCTGGCAATTGTTTTTATGTGACATTAACTGACTTTAATTAACATCTGAATTACATGGTATATACCTAACAATGAGATGTGAATTGTCTCTTTTTGAGGTGAAATGTTCTATATAAAATGCACAGCATTAAAATCAGCAAAAAGATGTTGCTTTTAAGAGTTTAAGCTTCTTTCTTTTTCCTTATTAGCAAATAATTTGGGAGAGAATGACAGTATTTCAATTATTTCCTAGAGGGAATATTTTGTTTCAGAGTCTCTAAAACTATGTGAATTTAAAAGACTGACTCACAGCCAGTTAGAAAAATCTTTAATAATATGTAATTTCTAATCATGAAGTAATAGCATTAAATTATATTATATTGTGCAAGTTTATTATGTATAGTATATAAGAAATGACCACAATGATCACTTTCATTATTGTTGGGGGAGTGTGCAGTTTCCTTGGTTCTGTCTTGTCACGACAAAATTTGAAGTGATGGATGGACCAGTGTTACAGCTCTTGGATGGGCCAGCGTTACAGCTCCATGTTACAGCTCAGTTTTGTTTACAAAGTAAAGGAAAATACATCCTTGGGGTATGAGGGAATGCCGAACCAAAAGATGCAAAAAGAGCCCCTGGCCCAATTTTTACTTCTCGTTTTATATGTTTTTTCTCCTCCTCCTGGGCCTGCTTCATGTAAATTGGGCTAGCCAGAAGTGCTGTTTGTTTTACCTGAAGTCCTCACTCCAGTCTTCAGACCTTCCTATGTTCTATTTTCACAGGCTTTTCCCTCCTTTGTCTTTTAGCCACCACCATTTTGGACTCCTTTTTCATATTCTAATTACCTAACATCCCCCCCTCAAGAGATGGGAGGCCCAATTCTTTGGGTATCTCTCTGGCTACTTCCTGCTGAACTGGGATGGTGAGGGGCTTTGGGCCTCCCCCTATTGCTAGTCTCAAGCTCAGAGTCTTTATAATGGCGTCCATCTAAGGGTGAGTGATGTTTTTTGTGGTCGGCTGTAGTTTTATATATCCTTGCTAAACTGACACTGCATGTGGTAGCTTATTGACCTGCTGCTGCTAAGTCGCTTCAGTCATGTCGGACTCTATGCGACCCCATAGACAGCAGCCCACCAGGCTCCCCCGTCCCTGGGATTCTCCAGGCAAGAACACTGGAGTGGGTTGCCATGTCCTTCTCCAATGCATGAAAGTGACAAGTGAAAGTGAAGATGCTCAGTCGTGTTCAACTCTTAGCGACCCCATGGACTGCAGCCCACCAGGCTCCTCCACCCATCGGATTTTCCAGGCAAGAATACTGGAGTGGGGTGCCATTGACCTGGGCAGAGACAAAACAGGTTAGACAATTGATAACATGTGGAACAATCATAAGCAGTATCAATATGGTGATGACAGGGAATAGCAGGGGCATTAACCAACTCCAAATTTCCCATCACCAAGAGGATCCCCCAAAGAGAGATTGTAGCCACCCTAAGAACTCTCCAATTTGTTCTTTGAGATCCTGTAGGGTCTGAATGTTTTTCTTGAGGACTGTGAGACTTTCTTTAACTTAGCTGGAGGTATTTACCCAGAAACAATCTGTCTCATTTAAGATGGCTCAAGTCCCTCCTTGTTCAGGGATCAGGAGATGTATTTCCTGTCTGTTCTGGAGTACAGCCTCTACCAAGCTGTGTTGGCTCCTTAGAACTGTCGTGAAAATCTTATCCCCAGAAACTGAATTTTGGAGGTGTTCATTAGAATGGCACTCATTTGTAGTTCTGAATAGGTATCTGAGATCTCCCAGCGGCTCACGGGTGTATTGAGTGTCCTCTTCTGTTTTCTTCCACAGCTTGTCTCGTGACTAGTGATCCAGGAGTCATGTCCTGGTACCTTGACTGCTGTGGGGGTAGAAAGTATTACAGGGTAGAGGTCCTTCTATGTGGGCTAGAGTTGAGCCTTTGGGGGCCCATATTTCCAGACTTTAATTAAGAATTGTGTTCCTGGAGCATATAGTGGGGACTTCTTAGAATCTTTTGGGTCCTGGTTGACACCCTACAAGCATATATCTTGTTGAAATTGCCCGATGGCCATGGTATAAGACTGGAGGGTCTGAGCTCTGGATCTAGGAAGAGATCATTGACATAAACAAAAAGTCTCCCATATAGCATCTCATAAAGACTAAGACCAACCTGGTCCTTAGGAGCAATACAGGTGCAGAGGAGAGCTATTGGTAAAGCCTCCTTCCATTCCAGGGAGGTCTCCTGGGTTATCTTTTTTATCGCTGATTTTAAGAATTGTTTGGCTCTTTCTACTTTTCCTAAAGGCTGAGGCCTCCAGGCACAATGGAGATAATAAGTAATGTTCAATTTAGAGACCCCTTGGGTGACCTTAGAAGAAAATGATGTCTAATTGTCACTTTGTAATGACCTGGGCAGACCAAATCTTGGAATGAATTCATGGACCAGTTTTTTTACTACCTCCTCAGCCTTCTCAGTCCGGGTGGGAAAGCCTTCAATCCATCCTGTGAATGTATCTATCATGACTAATAGGTATTTATATCCTTGAGAAACTGGTATCTGGGTGAAGTCCATCTGCCAGTCCTCTGGGTAGGTTCCACATTGTTGGACAGGCTGGGCCAGCTGGGGTCTTCAAGCTCCTTGGGGGTTGTTTAATTGGCAAGTGGGACAAGAGGAGACAACTTGTTTTATAGTCATTTGGAGACCTGTTGCTCTGAAGGACCTTTCTAGTAATCTTTGGAGGGCCTTTTCCCCTAAATTAATGGTGGCACATAAGAAGTTAGCCAACTTCCATTAGAGGTTCCTAGGCAGAAAAAAGAGTCCCTCCTTTTGGAACCACCCCATATGATCTTGAAATCTTTAAGAGTCTCAACCTCAGGATATGAAGGGGTTTCTGGCAAATTAGTCTGTGGAATTAAGGTGACAACCTCTCATTGTTCTGTAATGCTACTCTCTTAGTTGCCTGAGCTGCTGTTTGGTTCCCTTGTGCCACTTCCATGCTCCCTTTTTGGTCTCCCTCACAGTGGGAGACTGAAACCTCAGTGGGCAGATGAAGAGCCTCCAAGAGCCTAAAGATTTGATCACCATATTTGATTGTGGACCCTCGGGTGGTCAAGTGGCCTCTTTCTTTCCAAATAGCAGCATATGCTATTGTAGCACCAGAAAGGCATACTTGGAGCCAGTGTAAATTACTTTTCCCAGCTCTAAACCTTGAGTCAGGGCTATGAGTCAATTGGGCTGAAGTACCTGGTGGCAAAAGTTTAGCCTTTATCATCTCAAACTTGGAGACTACTGCATATCCAGCTTTTCTTTTTCCATACAAGACAAAGCTGCTTCCATCAGTGTACCAGATTTCCTCAGGATTTGTCAGAGGATCTTCCAACAATCCCTTTCAGGGTTTTGTCCAGTGGACCAAGGTTTCTAGGCAAGAGTGAAAGGAGAGAGAGCCCTCGGGGGTTGGCAGGAGAATGGCTGGGTTAAGAACCTCACAAGGGGATATAGTGAGACCTGGATTTTCCATCAGCACTACTTGATATCTGCAGATCCTTTGGTCAGACATCCATAAATGGCCTCTCCCATTCAGGAGTTGTTTCACTTGATGGCTGGTAAAAAAAGCTAGTTTGCCCCCGAAAGAGAGTTTTAAAGCATCTTTTATCAGGATTGCAATAACTGCAAGATTTCAAAGGCAGAAAATATCTCTTCCATTAACAGACACTCAGGGACCACCAGAAACAAAGAAGTGCTTGGGTGAATCTTTCTGTAATCATTGTTCCTGTCACATCCAAAATGTTACAGGTTTGGAAGAAGAAGACTCTGGAGTAGGAGGTCAGGACGGCGGAGGTAGCCCCTGTGTTAACCAAGAAATTCTTGGACTTACCTGCCACATACAGTTGTACCCTTGGCTCCAGCCCCATGATGGTTGTCTGTGACAAGAGGGCTGGCTGGAATGGGCCCACTTCAATCTTTTTGAACCATGAGGGAAGGTGTGGCACTTGACCTTGAGGCTCTTTGGTCCCAAGGGGAGAGTGCCTCCCAATGTCCCAACTGATAGCATTTGTGGCAAGCTGTTTTAGGAGACTTGTCATGGTTTGGACACTTTTTGGCCCAATGCCACTAGAAGACTCTGGAGTAGGAGGTCAGGACGGCGGAGGTAGCCCCTGTGTTAACCAAGAAATTCTTGGACTTACCTGCCACATACAGTTGTACCCTTGGCTCCAGCCCCATGATGGTTGTCTGTGAAAAGAGGGCTGGCTGGAATGGGCCCACTTCAATCTTTTTGAACCATGAGGGAAGGTGTGGCACTTGACCTTGAGGCTCTTTGGTCCCAAGGGGAGAGTGCCTCCCAATGTCCCAACTGATAGCATTTGTGGCAAGCTGTTTTAGGAGACTTGTCATGGTTTGGACACTTTTTGGCCCAATGCCACACGTGTCTACAGATTAGGCATTTGCCTCATGCCTTGTCCTTCAAGGGACTTCCCTGGTGGCTCAGAGGGTAAAGCATCTGCCTGCAATGTAGGCGACCTGGATTCAATTCATGGGTTAGGAAAATCCCCTGGAGAAGGCAATGGCACCCACTTCAGTACCCTTGTGGGGAAAATTCCATGGACAGAGATGGCTGGTAGGCTGAAATCCATGGGGTCTCAAAGAGTCAGACACGACTGAGCGACTTCACTTTCACTTTGTCCTTCAAGGACTTGGGGTTTGCCATAGGCCTTCCCTGGAGGGCGGCCAGAATCTGGGCATGCCTTGTCTCTTTCCTTTTCTCCCTTACCTGGGCCTTGGCTTCCCTCTCCTGTTCCCTGTTATAAAAGGTATCGGTGGCTGTCTGGACCATCTCATCTAAAGAGGCAGCAGGGGCCTAATGCTGTAGCTGTTGTAACTTTATCCTGATGTCTGATGCACATTGGGAAAGAAATTTGTCCTCTAAAATCACCTGTTCCTTGTAAGAGTCTAAGTCCAGATTGGCAAACTTTTAGAGGGCTTCTTTTAGCCTTTCCAGAAAAGCAATGGGGTTCTCATTGGGTTCTTGAGTTATTGCTGAGACTGAGCACAGTCCCACAAGTAATAGGCTTCCTTCTATTTCCATGGGTGGACTTCCTTAGAGATGAGTCTTTCTGAAGCTTATCCAATCCAATACTGTTGCAACCTGATAGCCAGGGGTCCCCAGGTCAGGGTGTAGATACCCAGGCAAGCTAAGGCATGACAGTCTCCTGGAGATCGAATCCCCAGGCAGGTCGAGGCAGGTCAGCCTCCCAAGTACTGGGTATCTGGGCAGGTCGAGGCATGTCAACCTCCTGGGAGACCCCAGACTGGCGGATACCTGAGCAGGTTGAGGTGTGACACCCTCCCAGGGACCAGATCCCTAGGCAGGTCGAGGCAGGTCGACCTCCTGGGACCCCCAGGCTGGAGTTGGGCATCCCCAAGGTCTCCAGTGTGAACAGTGCTGGGTAGGATTCAGGAAGGGGTTGTAATTTTAATTTATTGCCAGTTTGTTCACTGCAGATGGGAATAGATATCATGACGTAGAGCAATCCCAGCCTGTGCCCTGAGACTGGGAATCTGGTGAAACAGCCATAAGCTTTATCCTCTTGGGGCTTCCCTGGTGGCTCAGAGGTTAAAGCGTCTGCGTGCAAGGTGGGAGACCTGGGTTCAATCCCTGGGTTGGGAAGATCTCCTGGAGAAGGAAATGGCAACCCACTCTAGCATTCTTGCCTGGAGAATCCCACGGATGGAGGAGCCTGGTAGGTTACAGTCCACGGGGTCGCAAAGAGTTGGACACGACTGAGTGACTTCACTTTCACTTTCACCTTCACTCATTGATCTGAGGGAATGTAAATCCCTGATTTCCTCCCCTAGTCCTTCATAAGAGCAGTTTAGGGTGTTTCCAATGGTAAACATTTTATTGTGATAGACCCACTTTAGGTAATAACAGAAGTAATGACAGGAGTGGGTTACCTATTCCTATTAGGGGCATTAAAGTATTTTAATAGTAGGCTGGGAGGAGCCATCAGAGGTCAGGGTCCTGGTTGTAGGAGGTAGTAAGTGGTTAAAGAACAAATTGATAAGAGGCAACAGACTGAATGTTCCATATAAGTGGAGTGGAGACTTGATCTGGGGGTGTGTCTGTAACTTTAGGAGAAGGGTGGTAAGGGTTTGGGCCCAAACATCCTGCAAGGTTAACTCCCAAAGTGGCAAACATTATCCCTGGAAGCCCAATTGCCTTTGAAGGGATGCCAACAGATTGACTTCTAGCAGGCATTGTGTGTCTGTCTCGTACCCTAGCAGGTTCACTGAGAGATGCTTATGTTGCACATGTTGTAGGAAACATGGAAGATGAAGGCCTGAATATCTAGAGAGATTGGATATTATACAGTATTCCTCCCACCCCACCCCCAAAGGCCAGCCATTTTCTGATTGTCCCTCCAGGAGATTGTAGAGTCTGTATGGGACTGAGGAAAAGAGCATGAAACAGGAGGGAAGAGGGCAGGGCACAACTTTTGAAAGAATGACATAGCCCAAGGGCATAACATAGTTCCGTTCAGTTGCTCAGTCGTGTCCAACTCTTTGCAACCCCATGAATCGCAGCACGCCAGGCCTCCCTGTCCATCACCATCTCCCGGAGTTCACTCAGACTCACGTCCATCGAGTCTGTGATGCCATCCAGCCATCTCATCCTCTGTGGTCCTCTTCTCCTCCTGCCCCCAATCCCTCCCAGCATCAGAGTCTCCTCCACTGATCAACTTTTTGCATGAGGTGGCCAAAGTACTGGAGTTTCAGCTTTAGCATCATTCCTTCCAAAGAAATCACAGGGTTGATCTCCTTCAGAATGAATTGTAGAGTCAGACCTGACTGAACAACTCACAGTTTCACTTTCACCAGCAGTGTATCAGTTTCTGAGACTCAGGGAGGGAAATGTGGCAAATGAAGTCATGCCCATGTGTTCTTAAAGGAGTAAATGTGAAAGTTTCTACACTGTGTGTGTTCATCAGGGCTCAAATGAACATATGTCACCCAAACTCTCCCATAGGAACTGGCTCTGCTGATGCTTCTTCCTTTAGAGTACTAACATGTCTAATTCTTTATGTCCTCAGGGTCTAGCGCATTGCTTGGAGTTTGGTAAGCATTCACTCCATGTTTGTGGGTTGGGCGAGTGATTGAATGTGAGGAGTAAATGAATGGATGTCATTTAGGGCAGAATAAAGAATGAGTTGCTAAGAACTATCAACTCTCTCTTCTTTCCTTCAAAGGAGTCACTTGAGTTGAACATTCACCAGATGCCGCGTGATCAAGTTTTTGTGCTCGTTGAGCAGATGTACAGCTGTGACCAGCAGTGTCATCAGCCTTCCTAGGAGATAATGGCAAACAACAAGCATTAGTGGTTCCTTTGAAGTACACAGTCAATAGCGTCATTAGTCATGAGCATTTGAAGTTTACCAAGAATAGTCTTAGAAGATATTTGTTTCTGTAGAACATTTAAGAATTTACTATGAGCCAAGGATTCATCTAAGGATTTTGGTTACAGTTACTGAGTTAATCCTTCTCCTGTTTTTATGAGGTAGAGTCTAATGTTATTTGCAGTTCTGCAGATGAGGCTGAGAGATTTATCTCAGATGCCAGTTTTTGTAAATACCTTCCCTAAGACTGGAGTCAATATCTCTATGGGGTTGCAAAGGCTCAGGCTGTGGTGGAAAGAGGTATTAAGTTGTGGAGACTATTAGGATGTTCCCATGTAGCCAAGATGGTGAACAAGTGGAACAGAAAGAGGCTCGTCACTCTGTGGTCCTGGGGATGCTGAAGTTCTAGAGAAGCTTTGTGAGTCATTGTTCTTACTAAGTAATGTATAAATCATGGTGAACCCTCTGAGATGAACCATTTTGGTTTAAAATGATAATGTTTCAGTGAAGCAGATGAAGTGAGAACTTGAGAGAACTCATCAAATAAATCATCTGATCATAAAAAGATGATATACTAGCAGGTCTGGAAGAGATAGGGCAGGTCATCCAGTTCAATGGTTTCCAGATGTTCTAATTTCACAGGCCAGTCCAAAAAAAAAAAAAAGTTCAGGGCTGATTGAATCGACAAGTTTAAATTTATTTCTTCAAAGCAAAGTGTACCATCACTGGCATTTCTTAAATGGAAGGGCACTGTAACCTCAAAAAGTTTACAGAGATTAAAGACTCAGAGCAAAAGATGATTTCTCTTAAAAAAAAAAGTTTGCAACTTTATGTTGGCATTTAGACAGAAATGATATCCAGTCTTTTTTCACTTCCAAGGTGTTCTTACTTGTAAAGTATACTATCAAGTTAGATGCAATTGAGGTTGCATTTGATTTTGGAAACACTGAAATAAAATGCTTCATTTTTTCCTCCATCTGAAAAAAAAATGAATGCTCTCTTTCTTCAATTTTTTGATATCATGTGGCCTGTTCTTTTCTTCTTGATGCAGGGGTGGGTTTTGTGGTCCCATATCAAATGGTGGGACTTCCCTGATGTTGGTAAAGGATCTGCCTGCCATGCAGGAGACCTGGGTTTGATCCCTAGGTTGGGAAGATCCCATGGAGGAGGGCCTGGCAACCCACTCCAGTATTCTTGCCTGGAGAATCCCCATGGACAGAGGAGCCTGGTGGGATACAGTCCAGGGGGTCACAAAGAATTGGACATGACTGAGTGACAAGCACAAGCAGGCAAGTATCCAATGGTGACTGGGAAAGTAGATCTCAAATTTGGGTAGTTTCTCTTAGCGTCTGGGAAATGGACTCCATACTGTTCAGTTAGTTTCACTTCGCTTGCAATGTTCAGGGTGATCTTTGAGAAATGTGACAGCAGCAGCCCTCAGCTTTCCAGTCTCTGTTCCTCCCTTGCAGGCATACGGAGAGAAGGTTTCTGTGCTGACCTCTGGGGCTGTGGAAAATGACTGTGGTTAGCACTGTCCTTCTCAGAGGCCCAGCTGGCTTAGCATGGCACAGTCAGAAACTTACCTGAGAAGCCACTGGCTGTGGAATTTATTTTATCTTAATTGACTTATTACTGTATTTATACACAGGGTAGGCGCTGGAAGGGGTTTCCTAGGTGGCAAGAGTGTAAAGAACCTGCTTGCCATGCAGGAGACATGAGAAACGAGGGTTCGGTCCCTGGCTCGGGAAGATCCCCTGGAGGAGGGCAAGGCAACCCACTCCAGTATTTTTGCCTGGAGAATCCCATGGACAGAGGAACCTGGCAAACTACAGTCCATGGGGTCACAAATAGTCAGACACGACTGAAGTGACTTAGCATGCAGGCACCGAAAACCACAAATTCTGTTTAATCTATCAATACAGAAAAGATGTTCAGAGAAATTCTATGGCTTTAGGTTACCCGGCGAATGACTTGTATTCCAGGCCCAGGAGGCAACTTTGTGTAGGGACCGCCAGACACTGTCACATTTTTCACCCAGACAAATCTATAACTAAAGACAGACTCAAACGCGCCTGGGGCCCAGGCAGGTGGAGGTGGCCAGATCACAGCTGTCTTTGAAGCCACTAGCTCTCCTCATCTCTGCCCCATCGCTGCCAAGGGACAATATGAGTCCTGGATTCTCAGACCTTCTGATTGTACAAGTGTGAGTCATTCCGTTTTTTACTCTATGATCTGATGCTTTGTGACCCCATGGACTATAAGTTGCCAGGCTCCTCTGTCCATGGAATTCTCTAGACAAGAATACTAGAGTGGGTTGCCATTCCCTTCTCCAGGGGATCTTCCTGACCCGGGAATGGAACCCAAGTCTCCTGCATTACAGGCAGGTTCATTACCATCTGAGCCACCAGGGAAGCCTGATTGTATAAGGGAAATAGAAAAATCCAGATTTTTGAAAGGAATCTCCCACATGTAAAATTTTGCCAATTCAAAAAAATTTTTTTTTAAAAACACAAACACAGCCAAACCAGTATGTCTGTGGACCAGGTTTGGCACATTAATTTCTGTTTGCTGTCTCTGCTATAAGAGTCGTTGGGAATTTTTGGGTTTGATCCTTCAGAGGTTTGGCTTGAAGACGTCTTGGGTGAAGGGAATCGTGATAGCCATATGACAGAATGTTATGAGGCCATCATTTAAAAACAGTGTTTAATGACAGGAAAACAGTTTTGGCATAATTAGTGAATGCAGCAGGACAGAACAGGGTTTTTTCCTCTGTGATCCTCAGCTGTACTGTGCCTAAGAAATGTGATGGGCATCTGTGTGCAACTGTTTCTTCTCCTCCTTCACACTTAGTTAAGCTTTTCAAGTTGTGCACGATAAACATGTGCTCCTTTTGAAAACAGAAAGAAACTACACAGAAGTGCTCACGTATTATACCACTCTGAGGAACATATTCTAAAACAATTACAAAAAACAGAGCCTATGCACAAAGTTACTCAGGCTGTTTAATTCAAAAGAGAAACTGATGAACTGTCCATCAAAATGGCAATATTTAAGTCAAATATAGAATATTTATACAACAGAATATTTTGCAATTGTTTTTGATAACATTGTTAAGTAATAAAATAATGATTGAACTGGAAAGCAAAAGAAGTAGGACATAAAGTTGCATAAACACTCAGATTAAAATTAAGCTTAAAAAAACACCTCACACGTAGAAAAAAGGCTGAAGAAAAATGGCAGAGAGTAAGATAATCAAACTTGTAGCTGGCTAATAGATTTATGGGTAAGTTTTTTTTCTTTCTTCCTTCAGAGGTTTGGCTTGAAGACGTCTTGGGTGAAGGGAATCGTGATAGCCATATGACAGAATGTTATGAGGCCATCATTTAAAAACAGTGTTTAATGACAGGAAAACAGTTTTGGCATAATTAGTGAATGCAGCAGGACAGAACAGGGTTTTTTCCTCTGTGATCCTCAGCTGTACTGTGCCTAAGAAATGTGATGGGCATCTGTGTGCAACTGTTTCTTCTCCTCCTTCACACTTAGTTAAGCTTTTCAAGTTGTGCACGATAAACATGTGCTCCTTTTGAAAACAGAAAGAAACTACACAGAAGTGCTCACATATTATACCACTCTGAGGAACATATTCTAAAACAATTACAAAAAACAGAGCCTATGCACAAAGTTACTCAGGCTGTTTAATTCAAAAGAGAAACTGATGAACTGTCCATCAAAATGGCAATATTTAAGTCAAATATAGAATATTTATACAACAGAATATTTTGCAATTGTTTTTGATAACATTGTTAAGTAATAAAATAATGATTGAACTGGAAAGCAAAAGAAGTAGGACATAAAGTTGCATAAACACTTGGATTAAAATTAAGCTTAAAAAAACACCTCACACGTAGAAAAAAGGCTGAAGAAAAATGGCAGAGAGTAAGATAATCAAACTTGTAGCTGGCTAATAGATTTATGGGTAAGTTTTTTTTCTTTCTCAGATTTTCTATAGAAGGGTGAAAAAAAGAGAAAAGGCTGCCATTAACTTACCTTAGATATGCACTAATATGAAATATGCAAAAGGCTCTTTTTAAATTTTTTATTGTTGCTTTACAATTGTTGGTTTAATTTTTTATTATTGGCTTAATTTTATAGTTGGTTTACAGTGCTGTGTTGGTTTCTGGCACACAACAAAGTGAGTCAGTTATACATGTATGTAATATACACATATGCATCTAATACACACATATACATCTATATGTGTACATATTGTTTTCAGATTCTTTTTCATCATGCATTATTATAAGATACTAATACAGTTCCCTGTGCTATAAAATATGACCTTGTTGTTTATCTATTTCATATAAAGTAGTATCTGTTAATCCCAAACTCCTAGTTCATCCATTCATCCCTCTCCCCCATCCCTCTCTCCCGTC
>SJYX01018568.1:460197-491571 GCA_006410675.1 Oreotragus oreotragus | reverse complement strand
GCCCCCACCCCTCTCTCCCATCCATCTATAGAATACGTCTATAATCTTCTCTTCCACAGTTTTGGTGTAGTGAAGGAAGTGTTAAGTAAAACTTTCAATTGCTCTACACATAAACATATGTACGTATGCATATAATTCTTTGAATACTTATGACTCAGTGATAATCAAAAAGGGTTAACTATTTTCCTTTTTGCTATGTTTTTCTTTTTCTTATTTCTTTTTAGTTGCATGGCCCCTCATAACTCTTAAAAAGTATTAATGAGAGCTCTTCAACTCTCTTCAATATTTAAAAGAAATTTAACTAAAATAGCCCATGAAATCTAACTCTGTATAAATATGCAACCTAAAATTTTTCTTTGCTTTTGGCTGAGATTACAGCAACTCAGTGTGGTAACACTTTAGCTCATGCTGATTAGATTGTTTAATTTGCAGTCAGACAAATCTTTGATGTAGGAAAAACCCAGGAAATATATTGTTAATTAATAATCACAGTATATTTGGAAGCCCAAATTCTCAAAGCCTAGTGTTCGTGGAGGAAAAAAAACAATGGCAGGAGCTTGTTGCAGTGAAGACATTGGGCATGCGAATGTTTGCTCTGCTTGTGGTCATCTTGGTGGCGGGGGGCGGACGGTGCTTGATGATACTAAGGAATGGACTCTTCCTCTGTGGCTCCCACGGAAGGGATTTCCATTTTCAGTCTGAATTGAAATGATTTTTCTTTTAAATGTAGCAGCAGTCTTGTATCTTAATCTAGTGGCACTCCCCATTTCTATGATCATTATTCTGCCTTCCTGCTGTTTGCTTATTCCTCAGTATGGCTACTGGTGATGGATTTGTCACTTCACTGAGCCGATGAATTCCATCTATTAATGTGGAGGCCCTGGGCTGGAGACAGCATGATGGTGGTCAGGTGCCTTGTGAAAGTTGCTCGGCCATGTCTGACTCTTTGCAACCCAACGGACTATACAGTCCATGGGATTCTCCAGGCCAGAACACTGGAGTGGGTAGCTGCTCCCTTCTCCAGGGGATCTTCTCAACCCAGGCATCAAACCCATGTCTCCCTCATTGCAGGCAGATTCTTTACCAGCTGAGCCACCAGAAAAGCCCAAGAATACTGGAGTGGGGAGCCTAGCCCTTCTCCAGGGGATCTTCCTGGCCCAGGAATTGAACTGGGGTCTCTGGCATTGCAGGCGGATTCTTTACCAGCTGAGCCACCAGGGAAGACCGGTCATGTGCCTTGGTCATTGGCTCAGAGGCTGAACTGGCCACCTGTTTTATATTTCAGACAGAAAAGCTGTTATGGGATTGGTTAACTGCCTCCTTATCCCAGGACTGCTTTTAAGAAGAGACTGCTAGACGTAGGGGCTTGCCCAAATGGCTCAGCGGGTAAAGAACCTGCCTGCAATTCAGGAGATACAAGAAATATGGGTTTGATCCCTGGGTCGGGAAGATCCCCTGGAAGAGGAAAATGGCAACCCACTCAAGTATTCTTGCCTGAAAAAATCCCATGGACAGAGAGGCTTGGCGGACTACAGTTCATGGGGTCGTGAAAGAGTCGGATATAACTTAGCACACACATACGAGGTAAGACTAGACACAGACCAGCAGTGTTAGATTTGAGCTCTGGCTTTGCTATGTAAGAGTTCTGTGACCTTGGGAAAATCTTGAAACCTCTCTGAGCCTGTTTCCTCATTAGTAAAATTAGAATCTTGTCATATCATTGGATAACTGTGACAGTTCCGTCAAGATATTTACTAACTGTAAAGTGCTACAGCATTTATTTGTCTTCCCAGACCCACCTTTCTGCTTTGGAACTAGCATGATCCTTCTTTTGGGGGAATTACTCTTCCTTATTCCTCACTCTGATATGTGGTCCAAAAGGTCTTGACATTTTGCAAGACATATCCTACCTCTCTGGGCACAGGATCTGGTCTAAAGATAAGCACTTCTCCTCTATTAGTTACCTCTGGCTGCATAACAAGCCACCCCAAGCTTGGTGATCTGATATAGCAATGACATTATTTTCATGATTCTGTGGGTTATCCAGGTTGCTCTTGTGCTGGTCTCAAATACATTCTGTTGTGTTGCTGAGGTCAGCCAATGGCTTGAGTAGGGCCGGATGCTCCATGATGGTTTCACTGTATATTTAGAAACTAGGTACTGGTTATTGTCTGGGTCAGTCTTTCCATCCTGGGTTTCTTTTCATGGCAGTGGAAGCACTCGATGACAAAAACAAGCTGAAGATCTCTTGATGCCAAACGTTGACATTAAAAAGCATTACTTCTGTATTTTGGTCACAGTGAATCACAGGGCTAGCTTAGATTTAAGACAAAAGCAAACGTACTTCACCTCTTAATGGAGGAATGACAAAATAATATTGCAAAGGCTTCTGTGTATGAGGTTGGAAGGAATCACTACAGTAGTATTTGCAAATCATCTACCATATTACTGAGTCTGGAGAAACTTGGGGCCAAGACCCACTGGCAGCCATTGATCCAGCCTTGGGAAGAAATCAGCTTGTAATAGTTGAGAATGAAGCTGACTTCTGGAGAGAAGCAAAAACAAGAGCTGGAGGGCTCTGAAAAGATCAGAGCCTTTAAGACTGCTTTATGTCTGTCCTTGCAGTTAGGATCACATGAGGAAATTAATCCTCTTCTCCTTTCTGCTAATCTAGTTTAAGTTGGGTTTTTGTCATGTGTTCTCTGGGAGACCAGCTGAATAATACTTATTCCTTTCTGTTTGTTTGCCTCCCCTGGAGAAAGGATGAAAGGGTGGAGAGTAGAGATATATGAGTATTAAATTAATTATGAACATGGGCACAGTATGTGCCCATGTTTTCTCTTTCTACACTCCATCCTCCACCAGCTCAAAACTGAATAGACTGGCAACATTCTTACCACCATTATTTACTCTTACTCTGAGGATAAAAATGACCCTGAGCTCCCAGCAAGCAACATCCTGGTGGAAGGCCAGATTTTGAATAGCAGCATCAGGAGAAGGAGAGCGTGTACGTATACAGGTGTCTTTCATCCCTTCTCTACAATGGTCTTAAAGTCTGGACCAGGAGAAGCACTGGTAGTGTCTGCATCAACAGTATGACAGAACTGATAATCTTGTTGCCGGTTTGGATTAACTACTTAGAGCAAAGAACAAGCCAGATTTGATCTCAAAGGGCTCCTGACAAATCGATTCCAGTCCCAGTCCCTCTCTTCTCCGTGTCATCTTTTCAGAATAAATGGGGGGGGGTGGTCTTTTGATACTGTAGTATTTAAAGCCTTGAAATCCTGTGCTTCAGAAATGAAAATCAAACTGTGATCTTTCATGACCAACAGAGGAATGAGGGCCATTTCCTGCAGTTAGCCATTCAACTTATCACATACACCTTTTCATCTTCAGACTGCTGTTGTTTTATGTAAAATGTCATTATCCAATTATCTTAGCAAACCTCTCCCCAAGAATTTGACCTTTCAGTATTCTGTAATTTAATTCTCTAACTACATTACCTTCCCAAAGCATTTCTTTGGTCCGAGTCACAAACAGTAAATATTTGTAAGCACAAATTCTTCAGCTTGACCTTAAAAAGTGTCTCTATTCACCAAGAGCTCCTGTGTGGTGGAGGTGATGCTGGAATCTCCTCTTGGGTTGGGCTTTGCAAGTCTTTTTCTCAGAAAGATGGAGGAAAATGGTCGTTTTTCCAGGTATGAGCCCTTGTCTTCAAACATGTTTTCTAAGCCATTTCCCACTGTATTAGAAGGGATGAAAGATGACTGGGAACTAATGTTGTAGGGTTAGATTCAGATAGACTTGAGTTTGACTGCTGATCTTGCTATTGACCATCCACACAACAATAGGCAAGTCACTTAACTTCTCTGATCCCAGTGTTCTCATCTGTAAAATGGAGATAATAATACCTCCTAGGATTATATTGAAATTAAATGAGAAAATGTAAGTAAAGAATATGGCACTGTGCCTGGAACATACTAAGTGTCCAATAAATGATATCTATTATTATTGCAGTATTTAATTTATATAATTTAATTAGATACAATTTAATTTATCTAAGGAGGTTTGCATGCTGTCAGGGAGCAGAAGAATCAGCCTGGATTTTTAATGTAATTCATTAATCTTAAGGCAGTCTCTTCTTTTCCAGAGTGAGCAGTAATGTAACTTTCAGAAAGACTCTTATTAGGTCGTTTATATTGAGAAACTGAAGACAATTGTTTTAATGTTGGACTTTGAATGTGGAGAAAAGTTTGTTCATATTTTGTTAAGAGGAAATAAAAGAAGAGAAGGCCTGGCCATTTTCTACTTTAAATTAAAATAGGGAGGGATATTTATAGGATTTTGGATAAACATTAGGGTCATCTATCTGGATTGATCATCATGTTGGATAAATGACCATATTCTTTTTAAAATTAATTTTTATTGGCGTATAGTTGTTTTACAACGTTGTCTTATCCATATTCTTAAGATGACTATTGAAGGACAAATGAAACTTCATCTACCTGGATTGATCATCATGTTGGATAAAAGACCATATTCTTTTTAAAATTAATTTTTATTGGAGTATAGTTGTTTTACAATGTTGTCTTATCCATATTCTTAAGATGACTATTGAAGGACAAATAAAACTTCCCTATTGGACTTCCCTGGCCATCCAGTGGCTAAGACTCCATGGTCCCAATGCGGGAGGCTGGGGTTCAATCCCTGGTCAGGGAATTAGATCCCACGTGCCACATCGAAAAGTTTGTATGCTGCAACTATAAAAAGGATCCTATGCTGCAACTAAGACCCAGTGCAGCCAAATAAATGAACAAATATGAAAAAAAAAAAAAAAACCCAAACAAACAACAGCATAACTTCCCTGTCTTCTGAGTTAAGTGACTAACAGGTTTTTATGGAGAGTACAGCATTTGCTTTGAGGGTTTGAGGCTAATTTTTAAGAATGTGTCTTAGAAGAAATAGCATGTTGTGCTGAACCCAACCGCCTTAACCTCAGATTAATGCATTGTCACAAATCCTAGAGCTCAGATGAGCATACACCCCAGCTTTCATAGAACAGACCTAAGGAATGTAATTGCCCCACAACATTACTAACAGCACTCCTTTCAGTCTCAAAAGTGTACTGATTTATATAACAAATTATATGATTACTGTCTAAATCCGTATAGTCTAACTTTAAAATGTTTTATTTTTTTTATTTTTATGGACCATATTATCATCACCACATTCACATTCTCAGCTCTTAGAGGGAGGAAGATGTTTATCATAATGACATGAGATTTGTCCTTTTATGAGACAATGGGAAATACATTGGATTTCCCTCTTTGCCTTAGCTGCCAGGCAGCTCAGAGCTAATTTGGAGCTCAATTATAGGGTCTTCCATAATCTAGGATTTTTCAAGCAATTGTTCCCCAACTTGCCACTGTTCCTTGGTTTTGTTTTAATTTCTGTTGTATTTGGGATTCTTTCCTCCCCGCCGTCCCCCGTGGATGGTTTCAAATCATTTTTAGAAACAAGTAGAATATAAAAATGGAAAAAGTCATGACTGTTGTCTTTTTAATATTTAAAGTCTCATGCAGATTCATATTAATACACCGAGCTGGATTGATTAAACACAGGATTTCCATGTAGATATCTAGAGCTGGTCGCACATGATGGTACGTGATGTTTTTCTCATGCTGTGGGAGGCTGCCTCATTTGGCCCTAGTGCTTTATCTCTCCCTGTATTCCTGACTTTCCCCAGGTAACTGCAGTTTACCTGCATGTGGGGTAATAAGCTTAGTCCTGACCCCACTTTGGGCTGGTTGATTCTCGGTGTGGGTATCGACAGAACTGAGTAGAAAGAGCTGCGACATTGGAGTCCAAGCATGGGAACCTTGGTCAGCTTTAGCAGCGAGGAAGGGATTCCTCTTACTTCAAAGAACCATAGCATCCTGTGTGGGAATGTCTACCACAGCAAGGAGTCTGAGCACCCTGGGCAAGCACTGAACTGCATGGGTCAGGTTTCCAACAGTGACACCTTGTGGCAAGAAGAAGCTATAACAGCGGTGACTCACATGGAACCATCTCCCTTTACAGACTCTGCAAAGATGTGGACTATCCAAATTCCAAGGGGGAACATCCTAAAGGAGGGAGACATACGCACCACATTTTCTGCTAATAACAGAGGTGAGGGACTGTGCTGCGCTGTACTAAGTTGCTTCCGTCGTGTCTGACTCTTTGCGACGCTATGGACTGTAGCCCACCAGGCTCCTCTGTCCTTGGGATTCTCCAGGCAAGAAAACTGAAGTGGGTTGCCATGTACTCCTCCAGAGGATCTTCCCGATCCAGGGGTCAAAGCCACATTTCTTACATCTCATGCATTGGCAGGTCTAGCTCCACCTGGGAAGCCAGATGGATTAGATGATTAATTGTGAAATGAGAGACATCTACTTGCTTGTGAACAGTTCTCCCCAGTTTAACTGTCACCCTCCATGTCTATGGGATGGAAGGAAGAAGAAGATAATCTGGATCTTGATGTATGACATGGATTAGGGTTGCGATGGGGTTAATAAAGAAGTGCTTTGGGGAAAAAGGTAAGCCCTGCATTCTGATTTTAGGCCTGCTAAATTCAGATTGAGCATAATCTAGACCAGGTGGCATTTATTGTGGAGCCCAGCCCTGCTGTGAGTCATGATGACAAAAGCTGCCTAATGAGATATGAGATGAGTGTGATGCAAAGGAGGGAGTCAATGACCAGTTAATGACGTAGCCATAGATGGATTTGGAATAGAAGCTGAAGCCATACCAACTTGCAACCCAGATTTTAGTCCAGAAGTGTTGCATTAGAGCAATTTTAAGCAGATGTCTTCTGTGGATAATTTTTTTAAAATGAAACAGTGATTCCCCTAGAGGGCATTTCAGATTCTTGCTTCTTGTTTTACTTGCCAGGAAATAGAGATACAGAGGAAAAATTCCCTGGGAGAGAAATATAGTTTTTTGGGGGCGTGATAGTTGTTTATTTGTTTCATTGACGATTCAGTGAAACTAAGATTGACCCAGCTCTTCCCGGCCCTACAGCAAATTTGCTTTCTTCCTTCGGTTGCATCAATTTCCCTTTATTTTCCTTCTGAGTTGAGCCAGAGGAAGCAGTAACCTCGATTCATCTTGCTGCCTCACACTTGGTGTAGCCATCAATCACTTGCTCAACAGAACATTTATTTTGCCTCAGTTTTTCTTTGAGTTGAGTGACTCCCACCCCTTTTTAATGGCATTTCAAAGTCCTTCTGAATTTATCCACTCAGACATAAACTAAACTTTGGAAAAAATGCTCTTTAGTGATCTGTAGATAGCAGATATCTATGCCCAGTATCTACTTTCTTACAGAAACCTTTCCTCATAGTTTGAACTTGAACATCAGTCCCAGGTCACTTGAAAAACATCCCCAGCCATGATAACCATTAATGAGCAGAAATACTGGCCTGCAAATAAAATATTGGAACTGCTATGAAACCAAATGCATTTTGAAGTTTGTACTTAATGATCGACAGCAACAGTAATGACAAATGTAGCTTTTGTGCAGGGTCAGCTTTTGTTACGTGTGGCACGTATACACGGCTGTGTTGTGTGGGTTAATTTGAATCTCCTTGGCTGTTTGAATCTCACTTGTCTCCTAGCTTAGTGACCTTGGACAAATTTCTTAGCCTTTCCTGGGCCTGATCTATGATGTGGAGCTACTAACATTCATGGGGCGCTTTACTGAGTGTCAGGCTGGGCTGCAGGCTCTCTACATTTATTAGCTTAATAATTCTCCCAACAACACTTGAGGTGAGTGCTGTTCTGTCTATCCTCATGTTATCATCCAAGGCACAAAGAAGCTCACTAACTTGCCTGATGTCACAGAGCCAGAAAGCAGTGGAGCGAGGATCTGAAACCAGCAAGTCTGACTCCAGGGGCAACATACTGCTCTAATGATCGCTGTAAAAATAACGCAGCTTGTTAACACCTTGGGTTGTTGAGAGCAGGAAAGGAGACATGTCTGTAAAGCACACACCACCCTGGGTCTGGCTAAATGTTCTTTGGTGCTGTGAAGGCTACAGCATTCAAACCTCTAGAGGACCACCCGTTGCCTAAGTTTGAACTTGAACTTTTGAATTGGAGGTTCAATTCAAATGGCTCTAGTTATTCTAGTGATTTCTGACATTTTGAAAGGAAATTCTAGAACAAAGCCAGAGTTACCTACTGTCATCCCCACATCAAGGCAACAAGTATAAATGAGAATAGGATGATTATCAAGAATTAGCTGGTGAGCGATGGTCAGCCGCTGTCCACTGGGTGACACTGAGAAAACAGAACTCAAATGTGCCATCTCCGACCTTTGAACTTCTGTCCCTTTGTCTGAAGGACCCTCCCTTCTCCGTTCTTGCAGTCGCCCTCACATCAGTGGAGAGCTGGAATCACATTTCGTTTCCTCTGTCTTCCTCTGGTGCTCACTGCAGCGAAGCTCTGCAGCCCCAGAAGAGAAGAATTTAATCTGTTTTTATTAACCAAGTCAGATCATATGTAAATGAATTTACTGAAGAGCTGTTTAATTAGAAGAGGTTTGTTCCCCCCATTCTGCGATTCCCTGATGGAGGAAGACCTTGGAAATACACCACTTTTGTATTAAAGGTCCCATGAGCAGAACATAGGAGGGTGTCCATTCTGGAATGAAAACTGTAAGTTGAGTCTGGCCCAGTTCTGTACAGGGGAGACTTCCTGAAGGACATAGACTAGAGCTGAAGTAACCCTGACGTCAGCTGTTATCACTTCCTTAATATGAAAGAAGTGAAAATCTGAGAAGACTCCTGAGTGATTTTGGCATCTTTACAAAGTGACCAAAAGACTTAGTAATGATGAAATTTGCTGCTTTCATTCTCTCTGTGTGCGTATGTGTATGTGTGTGTGTGTTTGTGGGTATTTCAGCCAGGTGGCACAGTGGTAAAGAATCTTCCTGCCAATGCCGGAGACACAAGAGATGTTGGTTCAACCCCTGGGTTGGGAAGATCCCCTGGAGTAGGAAATGGCAACCCCCTCCAGTATTCTTGCATGGAGAATCCAAGAGGAACCAGGCAGGCTACAGTCCATGGGATCACAAAGAGTCAAATCTGACTGAACCTGACTCTGGATATTGCATGAATTTACTATTTACTTAACGTGTGTCCCAGAGAAGGCAATGGCACCCCTCTCCAGTATTCCTGCCTGGAAAATCCCATGGATGGAGGAGCCTTGTGGGCTGCAGTCCATGGGGTTGCTAAGAGTCGGACACGACTGGGCAACTTCACTTTCACTTTTCACTTTTATGCACTGGAGAAGGAAATGTCAATCCACTCCAGTGTTCTTGCCTGGGGAATCCCAGGGACGGGGGAGCCTGGTTGGCTGCCGTCTATGGGGTCGCACGGAGTCGGACACGACTGAAGTGACTTAGCAGCAGCAGCAACGTATGTCCAAAACGTTGGAGATGGTGATGGACAGGGAGGCCTGGCATGCTGCAAACCATGGGGTCGCAAAGAGTCGGACACGACTGAGCAACTGAACTGAACTGAGGTAGGGGACAATTATTTTAGGTGTTCAGTAGTCCTGTTCCTCTCAACTCCCTGCCCCCGACAGGAGGAGTCATCTTATTAGCTGGTTGCATCCTTTTGTACACAGTTTATTGAACCATGGCAAACATGACCCAGCAAGTTGTACCGGCAAGTTCTTTCCTTGAGATTTTGGGTGTTAAAGCCCAGAAAATTAATAAAACATTATCTCTGGTAGGTACAATGCTATGGTGAAAATTCTAGCTGCTGTTAGCTGCCACCTATTGCATCACATGCAGAAAGCTGGTTGGAGGTAAAGAGGAAACCTGCCATATACAGAGAGAAGCAGAATGGAAACATGTCATAAGGATGTCTGAGTCCACGCTTGCGCTGCCTTAGGTCCTAGCTTCATCTCTGTCCTTCTTTCCTCTAGTTCACACTTTCCTTGGATACCCTGATGCTTCCCCACTCCTTTTTTGCTTACCTGAATTAAGTTCATGCCGCATATGACCAAAAGAATTGTAATAAGCTCAGTAAAGTGTCTTTTCATCCAGGGGGCTCTAGCTAGGCCAGAGATTAGAGAGTGAGAAAACTGAGAGGATGAGAAAGAACTTCCAGGAGGAATGACATTTGAATAATGTAGAAGAGGCATTCAGACAGCTGAGCGAAGGAGATACCTTAATGCATGCCCAAGGATGAGGGTGATTGATAGACCCACTAGTACAGAACAGAGGACTTTTAAAGGCAACACCAGAGGCATATGGTGCCTCTGAATATGTGGGCAGAGTTATCAATATTTACAACAAACTCTTGTTTCTTCTTATAAAGTTCCAAAGGAAAATCCCTGTTTAGGGGAGTTGTCCATACTAGTTGGATTACACATCACTGGCTGTCACTTCCTGGACGTCTACATTCAGTTAATCACATAAGTACATATTCATACCAAAATATCGTCCTTGAACAAGGCAAGTGAATGTTTGAAAAAATTGCTACAGCCTATCTCTGTAAATGTGAAAGTTTGTTTTAAGTCCAACATGCTCATCTCTTTGTTGCTGTTGCTGTTCAGCCTCTAAGTTGTGCCCAGCTCTTAGCAACCCCTTTGGAATGCAGCACACCAGGTTCCTCTGTCCTCTGCTATCTCTGGGAGTTTGCTCAAATTCAGGTGCATTGAGTTGGTGATGTTATCTAATCATCTCATCCTCTGCTAACTCCTTCTCCTTTTGCTTTCAATCTTATCCTGATGAATTGGCTCTTCACATTAGGTGGCCAGAGTATTGGAGCTCCAGCTTCACCATCAGGCCTTCCAATGAATATTTAGGGTTGATTTCCTTCAGGATTGACTGGTTTGATCTCCTTGCAGTCCAAGGGACTCGATCTCAAGAGTCTTCTCCAACACCACAGTTCAAAAGCATCAGTTCTTCGGTGCTCAGCTTTCTTTATGGTCCATCTCTCACATTAATCCTTGACTACTGGAAAACCATAGCTTTGACTATGTGGATTGTTGTTGGCAAAGTGATGTCTCTGCTTTCCAATAGGCTGTCTAGGTTCGTCATAGTTCTTCTTCCAAGGAGCAAGCATCTTTTAATTTCATGACTGCAGTCACTGTCCCCAGTGATTTTGCATAGGCTGTGAAGTGATGTATGTCTGAAAACTGTGGCATTTAAGATCTTTTTCTCTAAAGCAACCTTAGTCCCACTTTTCCACTGCATTCTGCTCTTCATCCAAGCTTGTAGATTTGACATTTATTGATTATTTCAGTTCCTGACACTTTCTGGGGATGTATAAGAATTAGGGGGAGTGGCTAAGACAGCAGAGTAGGAAGACCCTGAGCTCACCTCCTCCCACTGGCACACCAAAATTATAATTATTTCCAGGGCAACTGTCTAAGTAATCCACACACAGGAAGATAATCACAATCGCAGAAGTTCTCCCCAAGGAAGGAAGAATCTTGGTCCCACATTGGACTCCTCACCCAGAGGTTCTGCATTGGTCAGATGAGCCCCCAAAGTCTGGTTTAAAGGCCAGTGTGGCTTGTGCATGAAAAACCCAGAGGGCTGCAAGAAATAGAGATCTGCTCAAGGGGCACATGCAAAATCACACAGGCTCTGAGACCCAGTGAAGAGGTGTTAATATGAAAGGAGTCTGGGTCAGGCACACCTGGAGATCTCAGAGAGGCTCTGAGGGAGGCAGGTGGCAACTGTGACTCCCCGTGGGACACAGATGCTGGCCACAGCCTTCTTGCTTGTCCTGCCACGAGGACAGTGGGGCCAGCAAACACCATTTTGGGGTCCTCTCTCTAGCCTACTGGTGCTGCGGGCTTACCTTCCCACCAGTTGGTCCGCAGAGTCCCGAGACCATCCAGGCTGGGCAGCTGGCCATGTCTGCACCAGGCCCCACCCACCAGTGGCTGGCAGCCTCCACATGATGCTCACTCACTCATCAGCATCTGCACAGTAGTTCATTCTGCCACAATGAAGGGGCACGTTCAGCCCAACTAGGGGCACCCCCTAGATCACATAGCTCTGGTGACCAGAGGGCAGTGTGCTTCTGGGCCCTATGAGATGCATCCTACATAAGGCCACCTCGCCAAGATCAGGAAATGTACCTAATAACATACATAAATGTAGAGAATTAGACAAAATAAGGTGACAGAGGAATATGTTCCAAACAAAGAAACAAGAGCAAATCTCAGATAAAGAATTAAATGAAAAAGAGATAAGTAAGATACCTGATAAAGGGTTCAAGGTAATGATCATAAATATGCTCAATGAACACAGGAGAAAGACAGACAAACAGTAAGGAGTTTACCAAAGAGTTGGAAAATACAAAGAAAAACAAAGCAGCTGAGATATATTATAACTGAAATA
This sequence comes from Oreotragus oreotragus, assembly GCA_006410675.1. Lineage (NCBI taxonomy): Eukaryota > Metazoa > Chordata > Mammalia > Artiodactyla > Bovidae > Oreotragus > Oreotragus oreotragus. The sequence goes on along the minus strand of SJYX01018568.1, from coordinate 479,162 downwards.
AAAAATACACTAGAAGGAAGCAATAGTAGAGTAGATGATACAGAGGAATAGGTCAGACTGGAAGAGAGGTGAAAACTATTCAGCTGAACAGAAAAATAGGAAAAAGAAAAAATAATTAAAAAGTTTAAGGTTAGTTTGAGAAACCGTATGAAAAATGTCAGATAAAGACAAATACCTTATGATTTCACTTACATGTGGAATATAAAAATAACAAATAGAACAAAGCAAAAACAGAATCCTAGATGCTGAGGAAAAAACCCCAGTTTGAGTCCTTTTTATGTTACTCACATGGTAAGTGAATACTTTTGGATGAATCTCTTAATCTGAGATATTGTTTTCTCCCCAGTGAAACGGAGCTTAGGATACTTGCAGGGTTATTTGAGCTGAATAAGATAGTTACATTTTTCGTGATACCCAGCCACACCTCAGGTTGATTAAATCATACTCTTTGGAAGTGGGATCCAGGTATAAGTGCTTTGAAGCTCCCAGGGTATTTCCGTGTAGGGCCAAAGTTAAGATCCACTGATTCATGGGGGTTCATTTCATGTCAGACACAGTTTCAGGCATTTTAGTCATGTTATTTTTACTCATTTTGATTGGCAATTCACATAGCCTGAAACCAGAATGCCACAGAAATATTCAGAAGTGAAACCACATGCTCAAATTTCCTTTGCCAGGACGGAAACTGTCACGTTGCCTTTCTTCTTTTAGCTTCAGCTATCAGCAAAATTTTTGTTTATTTATTTATTTTTGGTGGCACTGGGTCTTCCTTGTTGCACGTGGGCTTTCTCTAGCCGCCCTGATCCGGGGCTTCTCGCTTTGGAGGCGTCTCTGTTGCAGAGCGCAGGCTCTAGGCCGATGGACTTCAGTATTTGCAGCATGCGGCCTGGTAGTTGTGACTCAGGAGCTCTGGGGTGTGGGCTCAGAAATTGCGGTGCATGAGCTCAGTTGCTGCACAGCTTGTGGGACTTTCCCAGACCAGGGATTGAGCCTGTGGTCCCTGCCTTGGCAGGTGGATTCTCATCCATTATGCTGTCAGGGAAGTCCTCTTTCCAGAAGTTTTGCCTTGATTTCTCCTTTCTTCCCTTTGTGTGGAGATCCACCAGGTCAACTTCTATAGGGAACTCATTTTGCTGCCCCTTCTCATGGGTCAGTTGCCAGGGAAATGTCAAGGCAAGAGGGAGGGCGCAGAGAGAGCCACTGGGTTGATCACAGCATGGAAGACGGCTGCTGGCATCCTTGGGAGCCATTTCAGCAGCCCTCTAACCTTCTCTGTCTCTCCCAGAGCCTGTGGGGAACCTCCAGAGTGGTTCCCACAAATTACATGGGCCTCCTGGGGGACTTTCCTCATTCAAAGCCAAAACCCAAGGGGAGCTCCATCCAGCAGCAAACCAGCAGTGGCATCTGCTAACCGCAGACCTGCCCTTTAGGGCTCCTATGTGGCCTGTCTCTTGGCCATCATGTTCCTAGGGCAAATATTTTCTTAGCTGCAGGCCTCGAGACTGACCTTTCCCATATCATGGGCCATCTTCATCAAAGCAACGAGACCAGAGATTTCAATGTTTGAAACTGGCGGCAATGAGAAAGGAGGGGGTGTTTGCTTGTTTTCTTTTTTGTCAGGTCCTCTGTTGTTTTATTTGGTTTCCTAAGAGAAACACTTCTAACTGAACGCAGTGACGCTTGGCCTCTTTGCACACCCTTTCCTGATCATTCTTGGCAGTGGTCCTCTCACCTATAGAAACACTAGGTAGTGGAGGACTACAGTATGTGGTCTGGGACCATTAGCATCAAAATGACTGGAGCTATGGGACGCTTGTTAAAAAAAAAAAACAAAACGATTCTTGAGATCCACTCCATACTTAACAGACACAGAGCTTCCGTAAGTGGGTTTCAGGAGGCTGACTTTTTAACCAGCACCCTAAGTGATTCTGAGGTGCAAGAAAGCTTGGTAATCACTGGTTTTAAACTCAGTATTTTTACCTTCTTGTGAAACTTTAGTGCTTGGATTTATATTATTTTTCTTCATTTTCTCTTTGAAGAAAGGTGTTGCAGGCTGGCTCAGGAGCTTTGCTGGTGGCTCATACAATAAAGAATCCGCCTGCAATGCAGGAGATCCCGGTTTGATTCCTGGGTTGGGAAGATCCCCTGGAGAAGGGAATGGCAGCCCAGTACTGGGAATGGCAACTCCAGTATTCTTGCCTGGAGAATTCGCCGGACAGAGGAGGCTAGCAAGAGATAGTCCATGGGATCGTAAAGAGTCAGACACAACTAAGCGACTAACACACACTGTTCCATGTATCAGGTGATAAGTATATAAGGTTCTTGAGGGCTTGTATCCTTTCCTGTATCTGGTTGAGCAGATGCTTGGTATAAACTGCCCTGGACTGACTGTATTTGCAGCTCAAAAAAGAATCCATTTAGTGCCAATTTCCATTTGATGGCCCAGTGCTTGGAAAGTGCTGGGCTGAGGCCAGGTCAAGGGACTAGCATACTCTAATGATGCCAAGAACAAAGTTTCTTTCTTAAAGGAAATTAAAAAAAACAGATTAAGGACAGCAGGTATACTGAACCGGGGCTGCATCCAAGGTCTGGCTTAGCCTTATTTTAGCCAAAATGGTTGAATTACTTCTTGTAATTTCTGACACATTAAAAAAAATGAATTGTAATAGGGTTTCTTTTTCTTTCTTTGTTTTCTGTGACTGCCTTTGAATTCGAATTACCCCAAATAAAAATAGCTACAGTCACTCTGAGATGGAAAATAAGATCTGTTTGTTCAGAAGTTTTTCTAAGTATTAGTTACTGACCATAAGTTACAGTTTATGGCCAAGGCATAATTGTAGTTCTGAGCTTTTCAGCTGGATCAATATTAGTTGACAGTAGCAAAGACTGTCTTGCGTGGCTGTTGTGAACCGCTGCCTGATTTACATACCTAATTGTGCTCTGGGATTGCTCAGAGTGGGAGACCTAAAGACTGTTTTACCTGAATCTTCCCCTGATTTTTGCATATTGTCTTCTCTTGTGAGCGGTTAGCTCTGCAGCTGGAAACCCCTGAAGGTTGAGCCCAGCCTCTCCAAAGAGTGTTTGATCTTTCTGAATCTCTGCTTTTGCACATGGAGCCCATGTTAGAAGACAGGCCTACAGGTTTTTTTTTTTGCTGTTGTTGTTTTGTGTGTCGCTTCTTCCACTTGGCATAATGCATCTAAGATCATCTGTGTGGTCTGTATCAGTGCTTTCCTTTATACTGCTGGGTAGTATTCCACAGTAAGGAAATAATACAGTTTGTTTTTCCACCTACTTATTGAAGATCTTTGGATTGTTTCCAGGTTTTGTTGTCAAAGATATGCCATAAATATTTTGATTTTTGTCATTTTTCATTTGAGAGTGGGGTTCTTGAGGAACATGTCTGAGGATTATTTCTTTGAGAGTTCTGTGTTGAGTGCTTCTCCCATTAACTGAGGTCAAAGAGTGAGACTTCAGCAGGACCATTTGGAGAGCCTGATTTTTTTGTGCAGATATGACGATATGATGGACTGGTGTTCGATGTGAGTGGTTGGCGAATACATGAGTGAGGAAGGCTATGATAAAGGTGCCTGGGTTGTTAGTGTTTTGGGAACATTGCTTTTTCTGTGTTCAAAGTAAGCTCTATTACAAATGCAAAGTGTGACCTCTCAGGGTTTTCAATGTGCCTGTTTAATCTATTGTAGGTATAATGTTTTTACCCCATATTTATTTTGAGTTTTGCTAAACTCCCAAGCATCCTGCAATGAACTTTGTCAACATTTAGGAGAAACTTTATATAGATCAAAAAAGTGTTGATGGAAATTAGTTAGCGATTTGAAGACCCACTTTGACTCTTCCATTGCTGTCATCTCTACAAGGCAGTGTGCTAGGAGTCAGGAGACCTGCTTCAGCTCTGTCTCTGCAGTTCATGCTTCATGTCTTTGAGCAAGTCATACTGCCTCCTTGAATTTCAGTTTCCTTATCAGTAAAATTTTGGATGAAGAGTGCTTATTCTAACTATGTGTCAGGAAATTTGGAAGCTATCACATGCTAGATCAACATAAAATTTTATTATTACCATTATCTAACATTTTATATGATCTCAGCTTAGTGTTTTATCTTGCTTAAGAACGACAGCTCCATCCTTCATCTTTTAAAAGTAGACTAAAGTACATAAGTCCAAAGAAATGAATTTTTATTAGTAAAATGTCTAGTGCTATGGCCTTAGGATTGTCTGAGAGTAGGGAGAACTTCTTGGTATTCCTGAAACAAGTGTAATTCAGGCAGTTGAGTATTTTGCTTACATCTCAGGCTGCATCTGAGTCACACTCCTAGAGGCTCACTTCAGGCCTGTGGGTGGCTTAGAAATTTGTTTTAGAAACAAGGTTTATGTGTCGATTGCACTTCCTCCGTGGTTCTCTCATTGTCTATTTCTGACAATATTTGCATGAAACCAGATATTTGATTTCAAGAACATCTGTTCTTTCCCACCTGAGTCAATGTTCTTCTGCCTGGGCTGGAAGAAGAGGCACTCTGCTCAGCAAGATTTAGGATGTGGGCAGCAGCGGGAGGTGATGGTTGGTGGGGATGTTTATGAACACAAACAACTTTGCTGGGGCATTCAGCCTCAGAGAAAGATGTGATGAGTGAGGAAGCCTTCAGGAACTAGTATTTAGTCCGATTTTTCAAATGGGCATGTATTCTTTCAAACATCCAGGCTTAAACGATTTTACCCTTTAGGTTAGAAATCTTTCTCAATTGTGGCGCTCTTCCTTATCTCCAAGATTGGAGCATGTGGAATTCATTGAGCCCTTATTGCCTGCTCGGTTTTATTTTTTGTCCTCTAAATGGAAAACATGGAGGCTGATACCGAAATGTTATTAATAGCACATGTACTGCATTATACTGTTAGGCATGCTTTTGAGGTTTATGAAGGTCAAAGAGATTTATTTCTGTTCTAAATGGCCCCAAGGCTCAAGGATATGAAGGACTGGCTGCAAAAGAAGGGTCATGGCTGGTCTAGTGAGATACCAGTGCTTGACATCAGCCAGGCCACAGACAAGCGGGCACCCCTCCTCCCTAGGCTCTCTGGCCTGGTCTATAACTCTCACAGTGGCAGGAAATCACTGAAAGGTCTTAAGCAGAGGCATGAATGAACAGATCTCCAAGGGTCTGTCAGACTGCAGGTGAAGAGTGAAGTGGAGGGGTGTGGAGGAAGCTCCTGAGTACTGTGGTCCAGGTGTGGGGAATGTGCCAGCATCCCTGGGATCTTGTATCCACCTGGCTTGCCTTTCCAGATTGTTCTGCCTGCTTTCTCCCTTCTAACTGCTGCCTGTGTTCTGCCTTGCCAGGTTCTGCTCAGACCTTTAAGACAGACATGTTCCTCCACCATTTTCCCATAGGAACTGCCTCCTACTTTTTAAATACTTCCCCTCATTCCGCCTTGAGCCAGGGTGAGTAGTTGGCAGTCCTGGATTCCCAGTGTGTTATCATTTCCTTGAGGGCTGGACAGAGTCTCACTCATTTTGGTGTTTCCTGTAGAAGCCAGCTCAAGTATGTGGGTGTGTCAGATTACATGTTGTTCTATAAATGTTAAGTGGTATTTGAAAATACAAGAGTGTTGTTGAATAAATGAATGAATGGATGGATAGTAAATGAATAGGTGGAGATAGTGAGGGAATTTTTGTGAGTTAATTCTTGATGCAATCTTATAAGCCTCAAGTTAGAATTGTATGTAAACTTCAGAGTCAATTGCCTTGATGTAAATTCCTTGTGTGTGCACGTGTAACCACTCCGTTTTGTCCGTGTGCGTAGCCACTCAGTTGTGTCCAGTTTTTTGCAACTCCATAGACTGTAGCCTTCCAGGCTCCTCTGTCCATGGGGATTCTCCAGGCAAGAATAGTGGAGCGGGTTGCCATTTTGCCATTTCCTACTCCAGGGGATTTTCCTGACCCAAGGATCGAACCCACATCTCTCACGTCTCCTGCATTGGCAGGCAGATTTTTTTTTTTTTAAAAATCATTGCATCACCTGGGAAGTGTAAATTCCTTGTATTTTAATATGTTGGATTTAAAATGTACATTTTGTGGCTTCCCTGAGGCCATTTTGGTTTACTCTCAAGTCCTTAGCTGTGTTCTTGGTGGATGAAACTTAGGGAACAGAATGTTGCTGTTTGGGAGGTAGATTAGGGAGATTTTGAAAGAGGCCTGTTACAGGTTCCTCCTAGGACTTCTCAGGCTTGCAGAGATAGAAAGCAGTCACCTGCATGATATCACTTGAAGGAACTCCGGAGGAACTCCTACCTTCTCGAAACAATCCTTGCACTGTTACTGAATGCATTCCATGTACTCAACACACAGTGAGGCCAAGCAACACAGAAGCCTGGGAGCTTGCAGCAGAGAAAAGTTTATTGCAGAGGCATGCAAGGAGACAGGTGGCTTATGTCTTAAAAACCCCAACTCCTCCAAGGCTTTCAGCAAAGCCATTCTATAGAAAAAATGAAAAGGGGTGTGGCTAGCTGTTGCAAACTGCTTGGTATAAGATCTTCTTTCTTGTTGCTGTCCATGTAGGTAAGGTCATGGGCAGGTTATGATTTTCCTGTTAACTCCATCAAAACAAATGTTATTCTCTGTTCTGCAACTTTTTATCTAAAGGTGTAATACTCTTAAAAGTCATAGCCTCAAGAATTATGTAAGAAAGAATAGGGGAGGAATTAAATTCTGACTCTATACCTTCTTGTGTCTTTCAACACTTAACAAATCACCCCTCATTTTACTCATTCAAGGTCCCAAGGCTCGACTTTCATCCTCCAAGGTCCAGGCCTTGGCTAAGAGGATGAGGGTACCTGTGTGGGCTGGTTACCCTGCCCGGGAGCACTGGCCCAGTACCCAGTCTGCATCCTCCTGCCAGTGCCTGTGTCCAGTCGAAGAGGTAGATCTTAGCTGGCAGTGCCCTCCAGGCGAGGTCCCCAGACCCTGCCCAGCCATCATTACTGAGGGAACCAGACACCCAGGACCCAGCCTGTCCATAGGTTTCTCAGGTGGCACAAACTGGGGGCCAGGTCTGTGGACTGTGACCAGGGCGACTGCCACTGTGGGAATCACTGAGACGCTGACCATGGGTGGAATGGAACCCACAAAGTCCACGCACTAAAGATCTCTCGCTAATCCCACCCTAATGGCTGCATGCCAGGCTGCAATTACACTACCTGTTCATGGACACCTACTTTAGCAGAGTCTGCAGTTTTAAAGCCACGACCGAATGTTCCTGGAAGAGGTTCACATTCTTCCTCCAATGAGTTTCCTACCAAGGTTTGAGCAACTGATAGGAAATCTTTTCTTGAAAGATCGAGGTGTGATTTGCACTAATAAGAACCACACAAGGGGAGGCCAGAGTTCACAAGGATGCCCCCATTCTCTTCTCACTCCACAGAGGGGGCAACTGTGGCTTCCTGCCTCTCATCTAACACCTGCAGGTCTGCAGGTGACCTGAGTCAGCATGTCCATACCTTTCCCACCGCCTTCTGGCTGCCCAAGGTGGTAACCCTACTCAGATCTCACCTGTGCCTAAGCTTGTCTGGCACTCCCAACAGCCAGAGCCTGATAGAATTAGAGGATGACTTACTCTGCAGCTGAACTGACTGGACTGTTGAAAATCTTTACTTTTTAAAGTAAAGATACTTACTTAAAAGTTTCTTAAAGCTACCTCCCCACTCAAGTTCTCAAGTTTCAGGCTCCCCAGGAAGAATAATGTTGGCTTGGCTGGTCTTTTCAGTAGTTCTTCAAGAAATAGTCTGAGAAAAATATATTTTATATATGTTTATCACGTATCAAGCAATGTTTGGGCAACATTTTACTAGCTGGGGCTAGACTTCCTGTCCTGGTTAACTTTCTATTGTTTACCATACTTCAATGTACACTTCAGCCAATCCACGCTCGGAAAGGAACAATGTGGTTCCATGTCTTCATGTTACTGCCCACGTGTTCCCTCTGCCTAGAAATCCAGCCTCTCGGGTTGATCACCAGACCTAGGTCAGTTTTGTTAACAATGCCCCAGATCTTGAGTGTGTATTGAGTTCACTAGTCTTCATTAGATTATTAAAGTCAATCAATAACTCTAGTGAAAAAGCACTATCATCAGTCAATGGTGATAATGTGTTATGAACTAAGGATTATGATTAATCCAATTCTGGGAACCTCAGGTCAAATAAATAGATAAAATCCTATTGAGCAGCGGTTGGCAAACTATGGCCTGAGGGTCAATTTGACCCATCACCTTTTTTTGTAAATAAAGTTTTATTGGAAAACAGCTATACTCCTTTATATTGTTTATGGTGTTTCCACACTGTAATGGAACGGTTAAGCAGCTGTGAAGGAGACCCAGTAGTCCACACGGCCTGAAATACCTACTTTTTGGACTTCTGTAGAAAATGTTTGCTCATCTGTGCTGTTGTGTACGGTAGGTGAGCACTGGATCTCAGCCATGGGATCAACACAAGAAAGCGTCAGCTGAATGTGCTGGGGTTGAGGAGATGTTAATAGTAGGAAAGGATTACAGACGAGCTTCCCCAAAAGAGGTCATCTTGAGTTCTCTTTCTGTCTTTGGTGGTTTATTTACTAGTAACAGACTCCTAAGTCAAACTGACTTAAGCAAAATAGGGGGTGGGCTAGAGTGGCAGCAGAATAATTGGCAAATATAACCTAAATTCAGAGGAGGTAGGGGTGCAGCTGACATGAAGTTTGCTTTGCTTTCTGAAACTGAATGCGCTTAGGAGAAGGAAAAGGCAACTCACTCCAGTGTTCTTGCCTGGAGAATCCCAGGGACAAGGGAGCCTGGTGGGCTGCCATCTATGGGGTCACACAGAGTCAGACACGACTGAAGTGACTTAGCAGCAGCAGCAGCAGCAGTTCTTGATCATTAGTTTTCATGTCTGAATTTCTCTGTGTGTGCTCAGTTGCCCAGTCACGTCCGATTATTTATGGACTTCAGCCCACCCGTCTCCTCGGTCCATGGGATTTTTCCAGGAAAGGTGACTGGAGCTGATTGCCATTTCCTCCTCCAGGGGATCTTCCCTATAGGATCTTCCCTTCCAAATATATACAGATACACTTATTTGGCCTCTGAAGATTAGTGCAATGTATTATATTTCAATTAAAAAGTAAAATAAAAATAATGGTAACAAGGAGAAGGAACAAGGATCCAGTTTCTCACTGTCTCTCAACTTTGTTTTTTGCTGCTCAATTTTCAGGGGCTTCCCTGGTGGCTCAATGGTAAAAGAATCTGCCTGCACGGCAGGAGACACAGGAGATGTGGTTCAGATTATCGCTCTCCTCTTGGATCCAAGTTTAGGAAATGGACATCTTTCCCAGGTTGGACCAATGAGAATCAGAGCAGAACTTTTGCTTTAACTGTGAAGAAAGAGAAGTTCCTATTCATATTTTCTGTTGGACTGACTGCCAGCATTTTCAAGATTTGTATTCTCACAGCTCCATTCTGCCACTGTGATGGAAAAGTCTGTCAGGGACTGAACCTACAATGCAGAAGATTCTGCATCTCCTGCATTTCAGGCAGTTTCTTTACCACTGAACCACCTGGGAAGCCCAAGTCTCTCTATGCATTGTTTCATTTTCCATTGCAAATGGACTAGGAGGCAGGGAAAATGCTACTGGGGAGGCAGTGAAAATGCCACTGGGGAGCCCTGAACTTGCATATTCCAGTTTTGGGCTGGAGGAAAATGCTTCCCGTTTCCAATTACAAAATCACAGGGCAAGACTCTAATTGGTGGGTCTGGATTTTATGGCCACCCCTTGGACCAATCACAGAGACCAAGCCTGAGAGATAGTTATATGTCCACTTTGGTGATATGAGGAATGGGCATTTTACTAAAAGCCATTGGAAAACTGTTGTAAAATTGCTTCTCCAATATGTCTTTTCTATAGCTGGGTATGCACGGAATTGATGGGCAGGGGCCGGTGGACCAAGACATTTCTAGATATATATTTGCAAACAAATGGAGGAATCAGCAATCTGAAACAATATCCATTGGTTATGAGACTTTTGAAGAGGGAATAATTAATAGATTTCTAGTAAATGTACAGGGTTATGCAAATACCACCACAATGCAATTCTAGAACAGTTCCATCACCCCAAAAGATCCCTGTCACCCATTTGTTCCCATCCCTAGCCCTCGGTAACCACAATGCTAATTTCTCTTTATGGCTTTGCCTGTTTTTGGACAACCATATAGGTGGAACCATGCAATATGTGGTCTTTTGTATTTGACTTTGTGCCTATAGTATGTTTTCGAGGCTCATACATATTGTAGCATGTGTCAGTGTTTAGTTTCTCTTCATTGCTAAAGTAAATAAGCCACCACACTGATATACTACGTTTTGTTCCATCATTTGATGGACATTTGAATTGTTTCCAGGTTTTGGCTTTTCCAAATAGAGTTACTGTGAACATTTTCCTGAAAGTCTGTGTGAATAGTTGCTTTTATTTCTTTTGGGAAGATATAAAGCCTCTGTGACTTCTTAAATTTCTTTTTATTTTTTTTTTTTTCCTTTTAGTAGCTCTTTTCCATTTAGTAGTTTTAGAGAATATATAGGTTCAGTTCCAATTTGAGCTGGTTCACTGATTTTAAAAAACGTTCAATTCAATTAGAAAGTTAATATTTGGGTTCACTGTGGGATTTAGCAAATGAGTATATTCATTCTAGTTTCTGGTTCGTTTCCACTTTAGTTCCTGTCCCTAATGGCAACTATAGCAGATTCCATGCTAGAAATGAAGACAGATTAGAGCACATGAAGAAAACTCATCTCTGTATTAAACTCAAGCTCTGCAGTTAAATTGCCTTCTCTTCATCCTCCAACCCACATGTCCACATCCATCCTAGGGTACAAGATTTTATTCTTTTCATAAAACCTCCCACAGTCATCTCCGGTAGAAGGTTGTGGATTACTGCCCGAGAGGCCACTAGGGGCAGGCTCTCAGAGTGTGAGACAGTGACTCAAGCTTCCAGAGCATAATTCTGTCTGGTTGCAAGGGCAGGCGTGTCTCCTACAGGAGCACAGTTGTACTTTTGGGAAGCAAGAGGCAAGATCAGGGCTCTTCCTTTTTCCTCTTTGACCTGCTGCCCTTCAATCATTGATCTTACTTTAACGCCACCTCCCACATTTAAGGGTGATTTACGATACTTATAAAAATGTATTTACAGGTAAAGGAGAGGTGATCGTAAAAATCTCACCTATGTCTGGCAGATTTTGGGTTTCAGCTACAGAAGTATTTGCTATGTATGACCTATCTTTCAAGTAATTGAATTCCTCTTTGGGTTCTGGGTTAATTTAAAATGGACAGTTGGCAAATGATCTAAGAAATTATATTTGTGTTAACTGAGAGCCCACTGGCAAACTGGTTCATCATTTAACATTGAAAGTCACTCTTTTAGTTAAAGTTCCCTATTACCTGTCTAAATTTCTACCCCCTCCCCACGTTTCACAGTAATGCAGGATGAGAGGGGAAGATCAGAGGACATTATTGGGAAAGATGGATTCTAGTGCTGGTTGCGTCGGACAGACTGAGTGACTTCACTTTCACTTTTCTCTTTCACGCATTGGAGAAGGAAATGGCAACCCACTCCAGTATTCTTGCCTGGAGAATCCCAGGGATGGGGGAGCCTGGTGGGCTGCTGTCTATGGGGTCACACAGAGTCGGACACGACTGAAGTGACTTAGCAGCAGCAGCAGCAGCAGTGCTGGTTGCAATGACCTTGATCTTTTGACCTTGGAGTTCCCCATCTACCTTCTCCATGTGAACTCCTGGTATTTCAGTATCTGAGCATAAACACCAAAGAACTGGGTTTACCAGACTTCTTGACTTGTGGACTTCTCCTTTTCTAGATCTAACATTTCAGCGGGTAAATATCCAATGTTACCTGACATCTGCATATCTAATCAGAGAGAGGAGAAGGCTGTTCAATGGTTCTGTTTACTAAATAAGGAAATGCAAGCTACGGTGTTATAGGATTGCTTAATCCATAGTGCCGGGGAGCAGGGACAGTTCCTGATCTTAGAGCAGCTGTGATCTTGAAGCCCAGAATCCTTCCCTAATTCCACTAAAGCTGTTCTAACCATACTGTGTTCCTTTCCACCATAACCCTGTGGGACAGCACAAAGAGCACTTTCCAGATTTTACAGGAGATGAAACAGATTTAGTTGTGTGAAAGTGGCTAGGATCCGTGTGACGTGACTCTGGTTCAACATTCTTTGCTCTTCTCTGAAGATTGTTTATCCTTTTAATCCAAATGATATTTTTACTTTTGTTTCTAAGAATTCAGGGAACAAGGAGCTGGACAAATAAAGTATTTGAATCCTTTTCAGCCTGGCACTTTAAGGAGATCCAATCAGTCCATTCTAAAGGAGATCAGTCCTGGGTGTTCTTTGGAAGGACTGATGCTAAAGCTGAAACTCCAGTACTTTGGCCACCTCATGGGAAGAGTTGACTCATTGGAAAAGACTCTGATGCTGGGAGGGATTGGGGGCAGGAGAAGAAGGGGATGACAGAGGATGAGATGGCTGGATGGCATCACGGACTCGATGGACGTGAGTCTGAGTGAACTCTGGGAGATGGTGATGGACAGGGAGGCCTGGAATGCTGCAATTTGTGGGGTTGCAAAGAGTCAGACACAACTGAGTGACTGAACTGAACAGCCTGGTACTAGAACTTTCCCACCTGGCTGTGTGGTCCAGGGAAGAGACTCATTTGTCTACCTGCACGCAGTCCCCTGAGAAAGCCTGCTGTTAAAGTTTTGACAGTGCAAGGTGAGGGCAGGTGAGGTTTTTTAAATTTCGTATTAGCTCTTTTGTCTAACATCCATCATCCTTCTGGTCCACTTATTTTCCTCCACTGAGTCTAGTTCCATCTGGTCTGAATGTTGTTAATGAGGCTCCCTACTTTTAAGTGAGCCTAAGACTCGGGTGTGACCAATCAAAGATTATCACGCTCCTCTTGGATCCAAGTTTAGGAAATGAACATCTTTCCCAGGTTGGACCAATGAGAATCAGAGCAGAACTTTTGCTTTAACTGTGAAGAAAGAGAAGTTCCTATTCATATTTTCTGTTGGACTGACTGCCAGCATTTTCAAGATTTGTATTCTCACAACTCCATCCTGCCACTGCGATGGAAAAGTCTGTGTGAAAATGAAGTGCATGCATGCTCAATCGCTTCAGTCATGTCCGACTGTTTTCAGCCCCATGGACCATAGCCCGTCAGGCTCCTCTGTCTGTGGAACTTTCCTGGCAAGAATACTGGAGTGGGTTACAATGCCCTCTTCCACTGGATCTTCTCGACCCAGGGATCGAACCACATCTCCTGTGTCTCCTGCCTTGCAGGCAGATTCTTTTACCATTGAGCCACCAGGGAAGCCCCTGAAAATTGAGTAGCAAAAAACAAAGTTGAGAGACAGTGAGAAACTGGATCCTTATTCCTTCTCCTTGTTACCATTATTACTATTTTACTTTTTAATTGAAGTATAATACATTGCACTAATCTTCAGAGGCCAAATAAGTATATCTGTACATATTTGGAAATATGTATATGTTTGTGTTACCACCACTCAGATCGCAACATAGACAATTTCAAGGGCTCGGATGGTTCTCTCATGTCCCTGCCCAGATAACAACTTGCTGGAGAGGACTGGTAGTCCACATGTTCTCAGTTGGGTGATACCAACCAAGTGTTCTTATGGGTGCAGGGAAGCAAAAACTCAGAGCTATTACAGCGGTTTGTGTCCTACCAAAGGACCATCATTATATAAACAGATGTGCAGTATGCCTGTGATATTAACATGTAATAGGGGCAGTATTTCAGGGAGAAACTGTCTTCAAAGGCTCCAGTCACAGGGGTTGAGGGGGCGATAAAGGAGAAAAAGGCTAAAAAAAATGGCATTTATCTGAATCTACAACTGCTAATTTATTTTGCCAGTGTTTAAACTTTATAACATGCAATTACATGGTATGTGGCTAGCTTCTTTTGTTCAGCATATTATCGGGAACTTCATATATGTTGTTGCATGTATCAGTTATTTGCTCCTTTTTGATTATGGTTGAATTATTCCATTGCATAGATATTCTGTGTGCTTGTCACTAGTCATGTCTGATTCTTTGTGACCTCATGGACAGGACCTTCCTGCCAGGCTCCTCTTCCATCGGATTTCCCAGGCAAGACTACCGGAATGGATTGCCATTTCTTTCTCCAGGGTATCTTCCTGACCCAGGGATCAAACCCAAGTCTTTTGTGTCTCCTGAACTGGCAGGCAGATTCTTTACCACTGCACCACCTGGAAGGCCCATAGAGATAAGCTGCAGTTTATCTGTTCAACTCATGATAAGATATTTGGGTTGCTGTCAAGTTTCACCTGTTGTGGATGCAGTTGCTATAAACATTTCATATATGTATTTTGATGGGCATATGTTTTCTTTTGGATAAATGCCTAGAAAAATTTCCAGGTGGTGTTAGTGGTAAAGAATCCGCCTGTCAGTGCAGGAGATGCGGTTTCCATCCCTGGGTCAGGGAGATTCCCTGGAGGAAGATGGTGCTGGATCTGAGTAAGCATATATTAAACTTTAGATAGTGCCAGTTTTCCAAAGTGGTAGTACCAGTGTGAGAGTGTTTCAGTTCCATATTCTCCCAACACTTGGTATTTTCAGTCTTTTCAATTTGAATCATTCTGCAGAGCTTGTATTGGCAATCTCATTGTGATTTAAATTTGCCTTCCCTTGATGTTGAGCATCATCTCCTAGGTCTATTGGCCATTTGGAGATAACTCTTGTGAAGTGAAAGAAAGGCAATGCCAGAGAAAGCTCAAACTACCGCACAATTGCACTCATCTCACACGCTAGCAAAGTAAAGCTCAAAATTCTTCAAGCCAGGCTTCAACAGTTTGTGAACTGGGAACTTCCAGATGTTCAAGCTGGATTTAGAAAAGGCAGAGGAAACAGATCTAATTGCCAACATCTGCTGGATCATCTAAAAAGCAAGAGTTCCAGAAAAACATCTACTTCTGCTTTATTGACTATGCCAAAGCTTTTGATTGTGTGGCTCACAACAAACTGTGGGAAATTCTGAAAGAGATGGGAGTTTGAGACCACCTGACCTGCCTCCTGAGGAATCTGTATGCAGGTCAAGAAGCAACAGTGAACACTGGACATGGGACAGCAGACTGGTTCCAAATAGGAAAAGGAGTCCGTCAAGGCTGTATACTGTCAGCCTGCTTATTGAACTTATATGCAGAGTACATCATGCAAAATGCCAGGCTGGATGAAGCACAAGCTGGAGTCAAAACTGCTGGGAGAAATATGAATAATCTCAGATAGGCAGATGACACCACCCTTATGGCAGAAAGTGAAGAACTAAAGAGCCTCTTGATGAGTGAAAAAGCTGGCTTAAAACTCAACATTCAGAAAACTAAGACCATGGCATCCAGTCCCATCACTTCATGGCAAATAGATGGGGAAACAATAGAAACAGTTAGTGTTTTTTTGGGCTCTAAAATAATTACAGATGGTGACTGCAGCCATGAAATTAAAGGATGCTTGCTCCTTGGAAGAAAAGCTATGAACAACCTAGATATCATATTAAAAAGCAGAGACATTACGTTGCCAACAAACGTCCATCAAGTCAAAGCTGTGGTTTTTCCAGTAGTCATATACGGATGTGAGAGTTGGACTATAAAGAAAGCTGAGTGCAAAAGAACTGATGCTTTTGTGGTGCTGGGGAAGACTCTTGAGAGTCCCTTGGACTGCAAGGAGATCCAACCAGTCCATCCTAAAGGAAATCAGTCCTGAATATTCATTGGAAGGACTGATGTTGAAGCTGAAACTCCAATACTTTGGCCACCTGATGCGAACAACAGACCCATTTGAAAACACCTTGATGCTGGGAAAGATTGAAGGCGGAAGGAGAAGGGAGTGACAGAGGATGAGATGTTTGGATGGCATCACTGACTCAATGGACATGAGTCTGAGTAAACTCCCGGAGTTGGTGATGGACAGGGAAGCCTGATGTGCTGCAGTCCACGGGGTCTCAAAGAGTCGGACACGACTGAGCGACTGAAGTGAACTGAACTTTGTGAACTGTTTATTCATGACTTCTACCTATTTAATTCTGGGTTGCTTGTCTTTTCCTCTTTGGATTGTCAGGTAAATGAATTGAAAATTTCTTCTTCCAAGCTATGGTTTGCTTTTAATTCTCTTAGTGTTTACTCTTGATGAATAAAAGTTTCTAATTTTTTGAAGTCCAATTCTCTTGTGTTTAAGAAATCTTTCCCTATTCCAAGGTGATAAAAATTTCTTCCATTTCTTTTCTAGAAGTTCTATGCATTTTGCTTTTACCCTTAGGCCTATTCTTGAATTAATATTTAGATATCACATAGATAAGGATTAAGGTTAAGGTGTGTGTTTTTTTAAATTTGAATATCTAACTGCTCAAGTGCTATTCATTACAGAAAAACCAATTATTCTTCCATTAAATTGAAATTATGTCTTCAGTGTAAATCAGGTGACTGTGTATGTGTGATATGATTCTGGATTTTCTATTTTACTCCATTGGTTCATTTCTCTAGCCCTGCAATAACAGTACATTAATATAAGGGCAATTTTAATAAGTCTTGCAATTAGATATGGTAAGTTCTCCANGACAATAAACTACATCTATTTGAAGTACACAGTTTAATGGGTTTAACCATTGTGAAACCACCTGTATAATTAAGAAAATGATCATTGACATCATCTCCAAAAATTTGTGGTTGGCTGAATTCTAAGAATGATCCCCAGTGGAGCTCAGCCTTGTGAATTCCCTCCCCTTTGAGTGTGCATGGAACCTGTTAACCTGAAATGTCATTCCCATGATTATATTGTATACGTTATATGGCAAAATGGAGACCATTCAGCTTGGCCTAACTTAATCACATGAGCCTTTTAAAAGAGAGCATTTTCTTTGTCTTGGGAGCAGCAGAGAGGTTAAATTGGAGAGATTTAAAGCATGAGAAGGACTTGAGCTGCCTTTGCTAGTTAGAAGATGGAGGAGTCACATGAGAAGTTAGTCTTATGAAGCTTAGAGTGACCTGTGGCTAACAGCCAGCAAGGAATCAGGGCCTTCAGCCCTACAAACACAAGTATATTCCAACGACCTGAATCAGCTTAGAAGCAGATTCTTCCACAGGACGTCTAGAGAGAAGCCCAGCTTCATATTGATTTTGGCTTTATGAAACCCTCAGCAGAGAACCCAGTTAAGCCTGTTTGAGCTTCTAACCTAAAGAAGACAATGAGACATAAAAGGAGCATTGTGTTAAGTTGCTGTGTTTGTGGTAACTTTTTATTTTTTTGACTGCATAAATATATATTTTTTATTTTAATTAGAGGATAATTGATTTACAAGGTTGTGTTGATTTCTGCTGTACAAAAACATGAATCAGCTATAAGTATATATATATATATCTCCCCTCCCTCTGGAGCCTCCCTCCCTTCTGATCCCCCCTCTAGGTCATCACAGAGCTCTGAGCTGAGCTCCTTGTGTGACAACTTTTTGCTTGCTAAGCCACTTCAGTTGTGTTGTGTCATTCTCTTTGTGACCCGCATGGACTATAGCCTGCCAGGCTCCTCTGTCCACGAGTTTCTCCTGGCAGGAATACTGGAGTGTGTTGCCATGCCCTCCTCCAGGGGATCTTCCCAACCCAGGGACCGAACCCTTGTCTCTTATGCCTTCTGCACTGCCAGGCTGGTTCTTTACAAGTAGNTAGAGCCTGCCAGGGTCCTCTGTCCACGAGTTTCTCCAGGCAGGAATACTGGAGTGTGTTGCCATGCCCTCCTCCAGGGGATCTTCCCAACCCAGGGACCGAACCCTTGTCTCTTATGCCTTCTGCACTGCCAGGCTGGTTCTTTACAAGTAGCATTACCTGGGAAGCCCACAAGTAACTTTTTAGGTAGCAATAAAAAACCAAAACATATTTTGAAATCTGGAGGTGGGTGCTGCCATAACAAATACTTAAAATGTGAAATCAGGCAGTTGTTGGAAGAATTTTAAAGCATATAAAATAAAAAACCTAGATTATTTTGGAAAGACTTCTTATAGAAATATGACATAGTAACAGTTACTGAAAATGAAACATGTCATTGGAAACTAGCAGAGGGGATAACCTGCTATATAGTGGCAGAAAATTTTGCAGAATTGTCTGCTGGAGTTATGTGGAAAACAAAACTTATAAATGATGAACTTGGACATGTAGCTGAGAAAATTTTTTAGCAAAATGTTGAAGGTACAGCCTCGTTTCTTTGTGCTGCTTCTAGAAAAATGTGAGAAGAGATAAACTGAGCAAAAAACTGTTAAACAAAAAGGAACAAAGACTTGATAATGGTGGCAAAAGGTGATGCAGTGTAAAAGTGGCTGCTGAAAGCTGACATCGAGAAAAGACTGAGGACGTAGTTATACAACCTGGAGCAAGAAATGGCAACCCACTCCAGTATTGTTGCTTGAGAAATCCCATGGACAAAGGAGCCTGGCAGGCTACAGTCCAGAGGGTCGCAAAGAGTCAGACATGCCTGAGCATGCATGCCCAGTAGTTATATAAACTTTTGCTGTAACCTCAGAAAGATCAAGAGGTCAGAGTATTTAGCTACACAAAAGACCCTTCCAAGAGATTATACATATTCTAAATCAAACCAAAAAACATCTAGGGCACTTTAAAAACACTGTTCCTCTGTCATCTCAGTAGAAGCCAGAGAAGAAATTATATTTGTGAATGACAGCTTGAGCTATGAAGTTATGAAAGTATGTAGTTTCATCTGAATTAGATGAGATCTCACTCCTGGGAATGTGCTACACTGTGTGGAACAATTCACCGTAAAAAATGATTATCCAGGTGAGCCTAATTTAATCATTAGTTCAGTTCAGTTCAGTCGCTCAGTCGTGTC
>SJYX01018568.1:430374-451020 GCA_006410675.1 Oreotragus oreotragus | reverse complement strand
CGGGGAAGGCAATGGCACCCCACCCCAGTACTCTTGCCTGGAAAATCCAATGGACGGAGTAGCCTGGTGGGCTGCAGTCCATGGGGTCGCTAACAGTCGGACAGACTGAGCGACTTCACTTTCACTTTTCTCTTTCATGCATTGGAGAAGGAAATGGCAACCCACTCCAGTATTCTTGCCTGGAGAATCCCAGGGATGGGGGAGCCTGGTGGGCTGCCGTCTATGGGGTCACACAGAGTCGGACACGACTGAAGTGACTTAGCAGCAGCAGCAGAACAAACTCTGAGAACAGGGCAAAATAATCTTTTTCTATAGACATGCAATTAGTTATCCATAACTTACAGAGTTGTAAAACTGCTCAGAAGCAACGAAAGACTAGAACCAGATAGTTCTGAGGGGAATGAGCCAAACAATGCATAATTTTCCTCTGGAGACACCCAGCAATCTATTCTGTTTATTCTAAACTTCCTTATACCCATATGTTGTAACTTCAAGACCCAGATGCTTTCTGAGGTTTCTAGTTCTTACTCTTGCCGGAAGGAGTTTTTGAGCACTGCAGGTACAACTTCAAGAGTCAGAAAAAACTAAGAGATGTCTTTGTACATTCACATGTTTTATCCTTTTTCAAAAAAATCATGTGCTTTACTATAATAAATAAAAAGCATCCCAAAATATATAAATAGAGTATAGTACTCTCTGCCCATCTCCCCTCCCCCTCTCACATCCATTGTCCTTGGAGGTAACCAATACAGTTTACTATATATTCATCATATTTCACAATCATGCATAAACATTTAGACACATATGTAGGAATTTTGGTTGTGAGAGGTTACACAAGCGGGAACATACTATATGTGTATAGTATAAGTGTATATATATATATATATGCACACACATATATAATGGATCTTGCTTTTCTCATCTAAACTAATACATTGAAACTATCACAGATACATAGATATTGGTGGAGGCATGCATGTAAATAGCTACAGGACATGCCGTGATCTGCCCAGGCTCTGATTCCTGGAACTGAGAGAGGAAGAAATGCAGACAGTTCAGAATAGGGGAGAAGTTGTCCTTGTAGTAGGCATGGAGTGGCGCGGGGTAGCCAGGCCATGTGGAGCATGACTTGGTCGTTTGACTTGAGTCAGGATAGAAGCACAGTTGAATATCTTTGCCCAGCTAGAATGCACATCAGCACCCTCTAATCAAGATGGTTTATCAACTGTCAGTTGAGATGTGAGTGGGGAGCAGCATTACATTTTAAAGAAAATAATTATTTCCTTAGTAACAGAAGTCAAATAATTTTCAAAGAAAACGATGTAATTATTATTGAGAAAAGGAATTTCTCTACCCCACCTTCTAAGAAACACTGAAAATCTAACACAGTGATCTCAGGATATCAAATGAGTCCTTGCTGCATATAACAAATTAAACATTCCTATTCATCCACTGTACTAGTACATGGAACTCTGCTCAGTGTTATGTGGCAGCCTAGATGGGAGGGGAATTTGGGGGAGGATGGGTACATGTATGGCCCGATCACCTAAAACTATCACAGCATTGTTTGTTAATTGGCTATATCCCAATAAAAATAATTTTTTGGGGAAAAACATTCCTATACTATGAAATAATGCCATTTGCAGCACATGGATGGACCTAGATATTATCATACTAGGTGAAGTAAGTCAGATGGAGAAAGACAAATGCCATATATCGCTTATATGCGGCATCTAAAATACGACACAGATGATCTTATGTACAAAACAGAAACAGACTCATAGATACAGAGATCAGACCTGTAGTTGCTGATGGAACAACAAGATGGAGATGGATGGTTTGGGAGTTTGGGATTAGCAGATGCAAACCATTATAGACAGGATAGAAAAACAACAAGGTGCGACTGTATAACACAGGGAACTATATTCAATATCCTGTGATAAACCTTAGTGGAAAAGAATATGAAAAAAGAATGTACATAGGTAGTCCAGTGGTTAAGAATCTGCCTGCCAATCAAGGGACACAAGTTCGATCCTTGTTCTGAGAAGCTTCCGTATACCTCAGAGAATCTGAGCCCAGGCACCACAGCTATTGAGCTCACTGCACTCTAGATCCCATGTCTGCAATAAAAGAAGCTACCACAATGAGAAGGCCATGAAGCGCAAGGAAGACTAGCCCCCACTCTCCGCAACTAGACAAAGTCCACGCAAAGCATTGAAGACCTGCTGGCTGCTGCTACTGCTGCTGCTGCTAAGTTGCTTCAGTTGTGTCCGACTCTGTGCGACCCCATAGACGGTAGCCCACCAGACTCCCCTGTCCCTGGGATTCTCCAGGCAAGAACACTGGAGTAGGTTGCCATTTCCTTCTCTCTTCTGACTACTGTAGTCTTCACAGTCTCAAATGTTTTCTGATATTATTGGACATTCCATAACTCAGCATCAGTTATGCATGACCTCTTACACTATAGTTTTGAGCACTTGCTCCCACAAATATGACAAAAACTAATTAATTGCTGAAATCTAGTCCTAGAAGTTAAAGTATCCATAATTTCTGCTGAATGACTGAATGAGTCAAAATTTGGGATGTTGGGTTTGGGAAGAATTTTGTGCTATTGCTATGTATGGGAAACTGCAATATTTGGTTTATGTATGTATCAATATATAGCAGGTGAAATTTTTTCTAAGTTTTGATTGTTTACCAAACCACAAGGACAAAAGTTTAACTCAGAAATCCTCTAGAAAAAATCAGGGCATAACATCTTTCCATATACCTCTCTTGTATTTGCCCTAGGACAAAACACTTGATAATGATACATTTTATATTTTATATGTATTTCAGTTTTCCATTTTTACTATATTGGATCTCTAAGCTAAGGGACATGTGTGTGTGTGTTGCGTGCTCAGTTGTGTCTGATTCTTTGGGATGCTATGGATTGCAGCCCACCAGGCTCCCCTGTCCGTGGGATTTCCCAAGCAAGAGTACTGGAGTGGGTTGCCATTTCCTTTTCTGGGGGATCTTCCAGGCCCAGGATCAAGGCCATGTTCTTGCACTGCAGGTAGATTCTTTCTGCTGAGTCACCAGGGAAGCCCAGGTTAAGAGACATAGTAGCTGCTAATTCAACTACAAGTGAACCTCCTATTGAAGATATTAGAGTATAACATCACTAACTCATTACCAAGTCTCTAATCTGAAAACTTAATACAATAATTTCAAAATCTGGCTAATCATCAAAATCACCTCCATAACTTTGTGAAGAGTTAAATATTCAAGATCAGAGATTCTGTTCAAAACATTTGAGAGGAACCTGGAAACTGAATCTTAAAAATTGCCCAGAGAGTTCTCTTGCTCAGCCAACCGTGGGAATCTCCAACTGCAGGTTGGCCCTATGGTCACAGCTCAGCCATGGTGAGCTGGGCTGTTGCGTCAGCTAGACATTGCGATGCTTTTAAGGAGAGCAGCTGTGTGGACATGATCCAGTCTCCCCTGGTGGTGACAGCACAGCTAAGGATGAAGAATTTGCTTATGTTACAAATTTTACAAATAGATGGTCGATTCTATGGGAGATCATTGCTGGGCTTCATCACCTGTGGCTCTTGATGTAAGAATAAAGGAAGAAAAATTCCAATAAAAATTTCTAATAAAAAAGGAAAACAAGCAAAATTTTTTTAAAATGATTTTTTCATGAATGCATATAAGAAGAGTAAACAATCATTTACATGTGCGATCTAGGACAATTTGTTTTTAAAAAGTAGGTTTTTTTTTTTTTTTGCAGAGAAGAAAGCATTTAAATGAGAAATTAGTATCAAAATGAGAAACTAATATTAAAGATACTTTATCCCATGTATTTGGAAGTTAGATGTCCATTTTTAAGTGATGGGTATATCTAAGAACTAATAACAAGGAAAATTAGAAAATATTTGTAATAGAATAAAATGAAAAGAGAACTTACCAGAATTTTTTGCATGCAGTTGAAGCTTCTCAGTGCAATTAAATACACTGTGGAGTCTTGAATAAGGTATGAAAACAAATAATGGACATTACCTTAAAATTTTGTGAAATTTGAACAAAATCTGTACTTTAGCTAATAATACTCTTATCACTTGTTAACTTCCTGTTTTTTTAACAACATAGTAGTTTTTTATATTCTCAGTTGGACTAGAAGTTTCAAGCCTCATTCAAATTTTTTTAAAAGTCACTAATAAATTTTTTAGACTTTGAACAGTACTACTAGATGCCAAAATAAATGGAACTATATAAAAGTATTGAGTGAATATTAATTAGAAATCTAGCATTCTAGTCATACTAAGTCAAAATGTCATAAAGTTTTTTTAGCTAGTCAAGAATTCATAAATTTTCTAAAATGTCTATATACTATGTATATGTATACAAAAGCTTTTTCTAGCATGCTTGATAAAGGCTTGAGAAAGAACAACAACAAAAAAGAGATGGAGAAATTTGAAAACATAAACTAAATGAAATGGGAGCACCGAATATGAACTAGAAAAAAATGATACTAGGTAAATGTAAAAGATCATCATATAGTCCAGTTGTTTTTAAACATGGCTGCTACTACAAACTCATTTGGAGTTTTGGAGAAAAATAGCAATACCTAGGCTCTTTGTCAATTATTTGTGTGAATTCAGGCTTCAATCTTAGGAAGAATTGGTGGCTCTCATCTCACTTTATCCCTAAGCACTAGTACCCGAGTTGAGGACGAACTAAGAGTTCTCAATGGATAAGCCGTGCCAAAACGATTCTTCCCACCTTGTTTCAATTCCTCCAGCCTTCTCAGTAAACTAGGCTGCAGCTGTACTGTGCTGAGCTTGGTGCTCAGTCCTGTCCGACTCTTTGCAACCCTGTGGACTGTGGCCCCCCAGGCTCCCCTGTCCATGGGGATTCTCCAGGCAAGAATACTGGAGTGGGTTGCCATGCCTTCCTCCATGGGATCTTCCCAACCCAGGGATGGACCCCAGGTCTCCCTAATTTGCATGCAGATTCTTTACCATCTGAGTCACCAGGGAAGCCCAAGAATATTGGAATAAATAGCCTATTCCTTCTCCAGGGGAATTTCCCAACCCATGAATTGAACCATGGTCTCCTGTATTGCAGGTGGATTCTTTACCAGCTGATCTACTTGGGAAGCCCTCTAGGCTGCAGAGGAATGACTAATATCATGTGCTAATTAAGTAAAGAGTTTTAGTATCATTGGCATTTGACCCATGTAAACTCTGGCAAATAATAATCCTCTGAGCAGAGCCTGGAAGGATGCACAAACACTGCTTTGAAGGGCAGATCTGCAGGGTTGTCAAAAGGCATTTTTCTTTCTTTGTTGCATTGGCATTTTTCTCCAGACAGCAGCATCGAGTATGTGGCTCTACTTGGAAATAGATCAAAACAGTATTCTTCAAAGAGAGTCCTGTGGAACACAAGTCTTACCTAGATTGGGATCTGTGAGAGGATAACCCCCAGGTGAATGGCCCCCTGGCCATGTTATGTACAACATTCTAATTCTAGAATTTAGAACAAAGCTTGATTAGATAGCAGCTCAATGCTTAAGACCAATGATTCTCAACTGGGGACAATTATGCTTCTCAGAGGACTTTGGCAAAGTCTGGAGACATTTCTGGTTGTCACATCCAAGGAGTGGAGGAGGAGAGTGGGCTACTGGCATCTAGCGGGGAGAAGCATCTACAGTGGCCCTCGAAGCCTGGAGGTGCTGCACATGCCTGTCAGATGGGTGCCTTTCCCTCTAGTGCCTTTAATGGATGTGCTTACAAATGGATGTACCAGTTTTCATGCTGCAGTTAGGAATGTAACAGGGAGTCAACCCTGCCCCAGCAAACCACTGGCCACCTAGAAAAGGCCTCACAGGGGCTGTAGTACAGCAGGAACTCAGGGGCAGAGGGGCTGGGCTGGCTTTAGGAGTGTCTCAGGGTTGGGATCACCCTATGCCAGAGGCATCGTGCATGTACCACAGACTTTCAGAAACTTTGCTCATCTTTTAATCTGTACTCCAGTAAAGTTAACTGGCCTCTACTAATATCTCAGATCTCTCACTGCTCTGGTTCTCTGAAGATCAAAGATAGAAAAAATTGAGAAAGAAGCACTTGACAAATTTGGACAAGTGTCAGACTTTGCTCACATATACTTTATTGATTTATAAAAATGGCAAATGTCCGTTATAGAAGATTCAAGCAAAGCAGACAAGTGAAAAAAGGCTACAAAACTCCTCAAATACCACCACCCAGAAATAACCAGGGAGCATTGTTACAGATGTCGCCATCTGTATGTGGGCAGAAGGCTGTGAGCAAGAGAGAGACAGAATGTAACAGAAGAAAGGGTAATGAGGTGGATAGATGGGGACAGGGAAGCAAGGGAACTCGCTATAGGTGTCACAGGCTGGCTCTGATCCTGGTTACCATGGGATTCAGTGCCATGTTAAAGGCTAATTTTAAAAAGATGTAAAATCGTGATGACTCTCATTCATATATAAAATAAACATGTGTTAAAGATAATATTTAGCTCATCGCTAATAAGGAAACTGGTAAGAGGTAAGAAATATACAAAGAAAAGAAAATTACAAAGACAGACAGCTTGCTAGATCAGGAAAGCAGGTAGAGGGAGGAGTGGGACTTTCCCTTCTACTAGAACAAACTCTGCGGGGAAGGCAATGGCACCCCACCCCAGTACTCTTGCCTGGAAAATCCAATGGACGGAGTAGCCTGGTGGGCTGCAGTCCATGGGGTCGCTAACAGTCGGACAGACTGAGCGACTTCACTTTCACTTTTCTCTTTCATGCATTGGAGTAGGAAATGGCAACCCACTCCAGTATTCTTGCCTGGAGAATCCCAGGGATGGGGGAGCCTGGTGGGCTGCCGTCTATGGGGTCACACAGAGTCGGACACGACTGAAGTGACTTAGCAGCAGCAGCAGAACAAACTCTGAGAGCAGGGCAAAATAATCTTTTTCTATAGACATGCAATTAGTTATCCATAACTTACAGAGTTGTAAAACTGCTCAGAAGCAACGAAAGACTAGAACCAGATAGTTCTGAGGGGAATGAGCCAAACAATGCATAATTTTCCTCTGGAGACACCCAGCAATCTATTCTGTTTATTCTAAACTTCCTTATACCCATATGTTGTAACTTCAAGACCCAGATGCTTTCTGAGGTTTCTAGTTCTTACTCTTGCCGGAAGGAGTTTTTGAGCACTGCAGGTACAACTTCAAGAGTCAGAAAAAACTAAGAGATGTCTTTGTACATTCACATGTTTTATCCTTTTTCAAAAAAATCATGTGCTTTACTATAATAAATAAAAAGCATCCCAAAATATATAAATAGAGTATAGTACTCTCTGCCCATCTCCCCTCCCCCTCTCACATCCATTGTCCTTGGAGGTAACCAATACAGTTTACTATATATTCATCATATTTCACAATCATGCATAAACATTTAGACACATATGTAGGAATTTTGGTTGTGAGAGGTTACACAAGCGGGAACATACTATATGTGTATAGTATAAGTGTATATATATATATATATGCACACACATATATAATGGATCTTGCTTTTCTCATCTAAACTAATACATTGAAACTATCACAGATACATAGATATTGGTGGAGGCATGCATGTAAATAGCTACAGGACATGCCGTGATCTGCCCAGGCTCTGATTCCTGGAACTGAGAGAGGAAGAAATGCAGACAGTTCAGAATAGGGGAGAAGTTGTCCTTGTAGTAGGCATGGTGTGGCGCCGGGTAGCCAGGCCATGTGGAGCATGACTTGGTCGTTTGACTTGAGTCAGGATAGAAGCACAGTTGAATATCTTTGCCCAGCTAGAATGCACATCAGCACCCTCTAATCAAGATGGTTTATCAACTGTCAGTTGAGATGTGAGTGGGGAGCAGCATTACATTTTAAAGAAAATAATTATTTCCTTAGTAACAGAAGTCAAATAATTTTCAAAGAAAACGATGTAATTATTATTGAGAAAAGGAATTTCTCTACCCCACCTTCTAAGAAACACTGAAAATCTAACACAGTGATCTCAGGATATCAAATGAGTCCTTGCTGCATATAACAAATTAAACATTCCTATTCATCCACTGTACTAGTACATGGAACTCTGCTCAGTGTTATGTGGCAGCCTAGATGGGAGGGGAATTTGGGGGAGGATGGGTACATGTATGGCCCGATCACCTAAAACTATCACAGCATTGTTTGTTAATTGGCTATATCCCAATAAAAATAATTTTTTGGGGAAAAACATTCCTATACTATGAAATAATGCCATTTGCAGCACATGGATGGACCTAGATATTATCATACTAGGTGAAGTAAGTCAGATGGAGAAAGACAAATGCCATATATCGCTTATATGCGGCATCTAAAATACGACACAGATGATCTTATGTACAAAACAGAAACAGACTCATAGATACAGAGATCAGACCTGTAGTTGCTGATGGAACAACAAGATGGAGATGGATGGTTTGGGAGTTTGGGATTAGCAGATGCAAACCATTATAGACAGGATAGAAAAACAACAAGGTGCGACTGTATAACACAGGGAACTATATTCAATATCCTGTGATAAACCTTAGTGGAAAAGAATATGAAAAAAGAATGTACATAGGTAGTCCAGTGGTTAAGAATCTGCCTGCCAATCAAGGGACACAAGTTCGATCCTTGTTCTGAGAAGCTTCCGTATACCTCAGAGAATCTGAGCCCAGGCACCACAGCTATTGAGCTCACTGCACTCTAGATCCCATGTCTGCAATAAAAGAAGCTACCACAATGAGAAGGCCATGAAGCGCAAGGAAGACTAGCCCCCACTCTCCGCAACTAGACAAAGTCCACGCAAAGCATTGAAGACCTGCTGGCTGCTGCTACTGCTGCTGCTGCTAAGTTGCTTCAGTTGTGTCCGACTCTGTGCGACCCCATAGACGGTAGCCCACCAGACTCCCCTGTCCCTGGGATTCTCCAGGCAAGAACACTGGAGTAGGTTGCCATTTCCTTCTCCAATGCATGAAAGTGAAAAGTGAAAGTGAAGCCGCTTAGTTGTGTCCGACTCTTAGCAACCCCATGGACTGCAGCCCACCAGGCTCCTCCATCCACGGGATTTTCCAGGCAAGAGTACTGGAGTGGGTTGCCATTTCCTTCTCCGACTGAAGACCTAGGGCAACCAAAAAGAAGAGAATGTATACATATATATGCATGCATGCTAAGTCACTTCAGTTGTGTCCAGCTCTTTGTGACCCCATAGACTGCAGCCGGCCAGACTCCTCTGTCCATGGGATTCTCCAGGCAAGAATATTAGAGCGGGTTGCCATGCCTTCCTCCAGGGGAATCTTCCTGACGCAGGGATTGAACTTGCATCTTCTTGTGGTTCCTGAATTGCCGGCAGATTCTTTACTGCTGA
This sequence comes from Oreotragus oreotragus, assembly GCA_006410675.1. Lineage (NCBI taxonomy): Eukaryota > Metazoa > Chordata > Mammalia > Artiodactyla > Bovidae > Oreotragus > Oreotragus oreotragus. The sequence continues at coordinate 441,593 of SJYX01018568.1, read as the reverse complement.
GCCGCCAGGGAAGCCCCATCAGTTCAGCTCAGTTCAGTCTCTCAGTCGTGTCTGACTCTTTGCGACCCCATGGACTGCAGCACACCAGGATTCCCTGCCTATCACCAACTTCTGGAACTTACTCAAACTCATGTCCATCAAGACAGTGATACCATCCAACCATCTCACCCTCTGTCGTCCCTTTCTCCTCCCGCCTTCTATCTTCCCCAGAATCGAGTTCTTTTCAAATGAGTCTGTTCTTCACATCAGATGGCCAAAGTATTGGAGTTTCAGCTTCAGCATCAGTCCTTCCAATGAAGATTCAGGACTGATCTCCTTTAGGATGGCCTGAATGGATCTCCTTGCAGTCCAAGGGACTCTCAAGAGTCTTCTCCAACACCACAGTTCAAAAGCATCAATTCTTCGGTGCTCAGCTTTCTTTATGGTTCGACTCTCACATCTATACATGACCACTGGAAAACCATAGCTTTGACTAGATGGACCTTTGTTGGCAAAGTAATGTTGCTGCTTTTTAATGCTGTCTAGGTTGGTCATAGCTTTTCTTCTGTCTTTTAATTTGTGTCTTTTAATAGCGTCTTTTAATTTCATGGCTGCAATCACCATCTGCAGTGATTTTGGAGCCCAAGAAAATAAAGTATCTCACTGTTTTCATTGTTTCCCCATCTATTTGCCATGAAGTGATGGGACTGGATGCCATGATCTTAGTTTTCTGAATATTGAGTTTTAAGCCAACTTTTTCACTCTCCTCTTTCACTTTCATCAAGAGGCTCTTTAGTTTTCTTTTCACTTTCTTCCATAAGGGTGGTGTCATCTGCATATCTGAGGTTATAAATTAAATTCCTATTTATTATATAGGCAACCCTAACATTAAAAAAATTGAAAATTGTTTGTTAAAAATTGATGATTATTACTAATACAAATTTATTTGTCTGGAGCCAAGAAAAAAATGTTTGGTGATTGAGTGGGAAAGAAAAGGAGGGTAAAAAATAAAAGTGTCTAAAAGGGAATAGCTGGTACCACCAACTTAAAAGACATGAGTGAGTAAACTCCGGGAGCTGGTGATGGCGAAGGAGGCCTGGTGAGCTGCAGTCCAAGGGGTCGCAAAGAGTCAGACGTGACTGAGCAACTGAACTGAACTGAACTGAAAAGGGAATACTATGAGATTTACTCTTTTTGTAAGACTATTTCCTAACTAGAAGGAGACAAACCCTTAAAACATGATCTTGTTAACCTGGAGGATGTAGAAATCAAGAGCCCTGAGAGGAGAGAAGGTCAGAAAAGAGAACCTTAAGCCAAAGGGCACCTGAACTGCCTTTTCCACATGTCCCCAGGCCTCAGACCTGCGGCTGTAAAAAGCCAGCCCCTTTACACTTTCAGTGGTACACTTCTGTCCATACTGGCCTTTTGTCCCAATCAATCAAGACATGTTTTATTGATCATTTACTACGTGCTCAGAGCTAAAGGATTACAACTTCCAGATGTGACATGCTCCTTAAAGGCAGAAACAATCTCATTGAAGACAAAGAGCATAAAAATAGAAATAATATACAAGGCAGCATGTAAAGAATTTTTAATACTGAAATCTTAACACTTCTTAAAAATTTTTGAGGTTTTTAGCTGAGAGGAATTCTGAGTAGAGAAAGTGTTTCTCATGTAGCAGGAGCTTCATGCATGTTGAAACTGGGCTCTCAGAAAGGTGTCATGGAGGCAGTAAGGGGTCATAGGAGTAAAAAGAGCGGTTATTATTATCATGGTGGGAATGATAATAAGAGGGACTTGTGTTTATTGAGCATGTTATTTCATTTAGAAGCACCTCAGGAACTGGATGAGGAAAGCATGGCAATCCACTCCAGTATTGTTGCCTGGAAAATCCCATGGACAGAGGAGTCTGGTAGGCTACAGTCCTTGGGGTCACAAAGAGTCAGACACAACTAAAGCAGCTTATTATGCATGCACATGGGAATTGGATATTCTTATCATTCCCAATTTAGAGATGAGAAAAGTAGAGGCTTAGATCAATTCAGGGAACAAATGATACTATGGTAGAGTGATAAGAAACCACAGGCTTAGCCCCCAGGAACACACCTGTAATTGAGAAAGTTACTGTTACTCATTGCAATAATGGGAAAACACGGATCATAGGGAACCATTGGGTGTCTCAATGAGGGAGTATTAGGACTAGAACAGGATTTGGAGTTTATATGGGCAAAACTAGGGAGTGACTAAGGAAGTAAATTCTCTCTTGATTGAACAATTCTACAATCGATCAATAATCTTAGTTAGAAGACTAGAGAGGATAAAGCTATAGTTGGTACAAAAGTAGTGGCCAGTCATTCAGCTGAGGGGAGGAGGCAATCTTGCTGTTTTTTGTGTGTGGCGACCTGTCTGCGTGGATACTCTGTGAGACTGTGACCAGGAGGAGAGAAATGCGATTTTGCCATAAGCATCAGCATTCCTAATATCATTGAGGTGCAGCTATGAGCTGTCTGACGTCAGGGCCTACTTTTCCTTTCTAAAACGTGTGAGTTGTTCAGGCAAGGGACGGAGCCAGTTGACTTCATCTTTCTACTGCTACTTTCTACTACTTCATCTACTTTCACTGTAGAACTGTCTGGAGAATTAAATGTCACATAGGCAAAGGAGATGGCACTTAGCACACAGAAGGCTCTCCATCACTGGGTTATTTCTGGAGGAGGAAGACCGGAGGTGGGGGAGGGGCATCGGATGGGGCCATGGCAGGAGGGCAGGTGGGGATGCGGACACCATTTAGTTTCCCTTGAAATTCACACTAATTGGCTAGGCTCACATTTCAACTTCTTTTTGGCACTTTGGAGCTATGTGAGCTATGTTCAGTCAGGGTCTTATTTCTTCTTTCTTTTCAGAAAAAGGCAAAGACATCCTCACATTTTCCCCAGCAACATTTCCCTTTGTTATTCTGGGCATAGAGAGAGCAGCATCAGTCCCTAGAGATGGTTTTATAAGAAAAGGTGCTTTTGTTTTTTTTCTTTTCATTGCAGTTATTGGTGAAATAAAGCTCAGCTCATCATCCAATCTTTTTCTTTTATACAGTTATAGACAACATTTGTTTCTTAGGATTGTAGAAAGCCCTGATGTAGCAAAAATCTTTGCTGCATAATTAATTTTCAGCACATTAGGTGATGACTGAAGCTCAGCTATAGTTGCAAGGAAGGAATTTTTTCAAACCTGAAGATGAGAAGAAGCAGAAATAGCTGTTCAGTGTTGAAGTGGATCTTATGTGTTTCTAATGAGTAGAGCCAATAAGCAGCACTGGTATATAATTTGTATGGACATTTCTAGCTAACAGTGAGCCCATGGTATTGAATAACTTCCAACTGATTCTCATATAGAAGGGTCTCCTTCCACTGTTTAAGGGTGGATACCTTTCATTAGAGCTGCTGTTATGGTATCAGGGAAAATAGGGCATTTTGTCCTTTTAAAGGCAATTACTGTTCTCACAAATGATACCATTAAAGAAACGATAGTGTTTAGTAACATAAGCAAAATGAGAACTGCAAAAAAAATTAAAATATGCAGCATGCCTCGAGATGATGAATTTTCCTTCCTAAGCAAAGAAGTTGGAAAACTCAAAACATGAAAATACCTGTATAGCCCAAGAGAAACCCTAGAAAAATTTCATATTTACAAGATGTTTCACACTTAAAAGATGATATCTAGACAAATATAGGTGAATAAAAAAAAGAAAGGGAGTTTTTAGGTTCTTTTACACCGTGGAACTCACAGACTGTTCAAGTTAAGATGTGTGCCCTTCCAGAGACTAACTTGGCCAAGAAACTTGTCAAAAGCTAGATTTCTCATCCAAGAATGATGGTAATAGATTTCTCATCATGTTCTTACTGTCATTAGAGGAATCTGATATTTAGGGTCTCTTTGTCTCTAGAAAAGTTTCCTTTTCTTCATTTTTGGTTGCATTCAGCCCTTCTTGTGCATTCCTGGTGGCTGAGCAGTAAAGAATCCGCCTGCCAATGCAGGAGACACAGGCGATGTGGGTTCGATTCCTAGGTCAGGGAAATCTCTTGGAGAAGGAAATGGCAACCCACTCCAGGATTCTTGCCTGGAGAATCCCATGGACAGAGGAACTTGGTGAGCTATAGTCCATGGGGTTGAGAAAGAGTTGGACATAATGACTAAACAAGGACAATAACAACAACCGCACAGCACCTCTTAATCTTTAAGAATTCAAATACTTTGCATACCAAGTAAGTTCAGTGACTTATATTACAGTTGTGGAAACTAAAATCCAAAGAGGCAATCAAATTAACCAGAATTGGCAAAGTAGATTGTGTACAATGCCAAGATTCAATCCCTCTAGTTTCTCATTTTTTTCCCATTTACATATCATATTTATTGATGTTTAATTATGTTGCACATTTAAAATTAGTTTTCCTATGATTCATAGTTAGAACCCAGAATCAATCTAATGATTACAGATCTACTTGAAACTCAATATTCTTTTTTGTGTTTTTATGGGAGTCTCTGTGCTCAGCAGGCTCTAAGGAGGGAGCAGAGTGTACCATTAAGTCAATTTGCAATCAGGTAGGGCTGGATGAATACATGTTAGTGGCTTTATTAGTTTATTAGTTGGATCCTTTTTGGTTGCAAGTAATAGAAACTTAACTGTGTCACTTACTGCATCAGGGGGAGTAACTTACTACCAACTCTGTGGGAGGCACAGAATGCAATACAGCTTCAAGGACCACTAGAGCTCAGACCCAAAATGTGCTGGTGAGAACAGGGGAAGGCCCACAGGCTTCAGAGGCAAACACTGGGCTCAAATCCTGCATCTGCCCTGCTTGCCATTCTTCCAAGGAGCAAGCGTCTTTTAATTTCATGGCTGCAGTCACCATCTGCAGTGATTTTGAAGCCCCATGAACAGTGTGTAAAGCTAACACCTGGCACAGCCAAATAAATAAACTAACACATAAATAAATAATCCAGTAATATTGGGGATGGAGGACACAAATCAAAGTCACATCTCATCACATACTTGGCTCTGTTTTGGTTTTTGATCCAGCTTCTCAATAACCACACGGTTTTCCTCTCCTGTTGTAGGGGGAAAGATTCCTTAACCTGGAGGTTCCTGCGAGTAGGAGGAGAGGTGGGAAGAGCCATTTTCAAAGACAATGAGAAACACTACTAGACCAGGGTGGCCATGTAGAGGAAAGGTTCCTGACTCCACCAGTTAATTGTGATTATATTGTCTTCAAAGGGGAAAAGATATAAATAGACAAAAAATACCCTAGGAGAGATAGAACACTTAAATAACACATTTGCAGTAGTATCTGGAGTTGAAAATTGAGAATTATTTTCCTTGTAAATACTTTCAACTTTCAGGGAACACATCTACCTAGCATTTTAAGCATAAAGATACCATAAAATATTTCCAATTATTTTTATAAGAAAAAGTATTAACTCTAATATACATGCAAAGAGCACACAAAAAGATTTTTATATATGTATATATAAATATTAAGGCATTTTACTTGGGATTTGGCTATCTGTAAACATCATAGCAAACAGAATCCAGCAGTATGTTAAGAGAAAAATCATGACAAAGTAAGGTTCATTTTAGGACCACATGAATTTTTAAATATTATGAAATCTATATGATTTAATTTATTAATAGCAAAGGGAAAAAAATGTAGTCGATCATCTTGATAGATGCTGAAAAGCATTTGATAAGAGTTAACACTCATGCCTAATACAAAACCTCTCAATAAAATATAAATAAATAGATACGCTCATAACTTTTACCATGTATTTATAATCCATGGCTAGCCTCATGCTCAGTGGTAAAACTCTCATTAAAGTCAGAAAAAAATGTTCATTGTCATAGCTATTACCTGGTAGTATTTTTTTCCAGACATGCCACTTCTACTAGAAACAGAAATAAAATGAATAGGGGAGACAATATCATTTGCAGAGTGTGAAGTACTTTGAAGCCATTAAAAGGACAGTAGGTTCTCCATATACTGACTCATAAAGATGTCTACTCCATATCTGGNCCTGGTAGTATTTTTTTCCAGACATGCCACTTCTACTAGAAACAGAAATAAAATGAATAGGGGAGACAATATCATTTGCAGAGTGTGAAGTACTTTGAAGCCATTAAAAGGACAGTAGGTTCTCCATATACTGACTCATAAAGATGTCTACTCCATATCTGGGAAAAATATAGGATATGAACAGTAAGTAGAATATGATGTCATTTTTGTAAAAGCAGAGTACATGAGCATATGTAAGTGGGTGAGAAGCATATGAAACACTCTTGAATTGTATTCAGCAAGATATTAACGGCCTGGCTTCTGACTGATGGGCTAATAGGACCTTCTGATTTCCTGCTCTGTGCCTTTTGGGAATTGCTTGACTTTTTAAAAATAAATAATTTGCCCAAGGTCAAAGCCAGTTTGACTTTAAATCCTACAGTTTTAACCACTCCTCTGTTATTCTTATTATTAGAAAAAAAATGTCATTGCCATCTCCAAAGCACAAATATATGTATTACATATATGCTTACTACCCATTCCAGTATTTTTGCCTGGAGAATTCCATGGACAGAGGAGCCCGGCAGGCTACAGTTCATGGGGGTCACAAAGAGTCGGACACAACTGGGTGACTTTCAGTTTTCATACATATATGTATGAAACATTTAAAATTATGACATAATAGAATTTCTAACACACAGTCAATAAATTATATTTATTAGCCTCTCTAAACCCTGCTAACTTGAAATATGAGCAGGGACTATGCTTATTCAGCTTTGTATCCCCTAGCAACAAGCAAATGTCCTTCACAGAGTATTAATATTAAACAGAGGTATTTTATACATGTAAATATAATAAACACTAGGAAATTGGATTACATTGTACAATGAACAGTGAACTCTCTTGAGAAACCCCCCTGGCCTTCTTCTGTGATGAGCAGCCATGCTGGCCTGCAGCTTCTATGTGGGCCAAGGTACAGCCACTGGCAGGGGTCCAAGGGGTCATGGATTCAGAGCCTGGCATCCAGTAGAGAGATTGATGCCATTGAGAGATGACTTTCAGCAGCAGAAAGATATGCATTTCCTCTTCACAGCAATCTGGCCCCTGCAAAAGCCTGAACCAAGACTTCATCTTTCTGCTAGTGCCATCCTTCATGGAGGCTGTGAGGAGGAGGTTGAACATATGGCCAGCCTGTGGGGTAGGTGAATGCCACTTATATGACCCAGCGGGTACTGAGAAGCCTGAAGGCCCTAGGTGAGCTGGAAAATACCAGGGTTCAGTTTTCTTCAGCTAGAATACAGTGCCTTGTGTTTTTCCACAGTCTGGTTTCTGAGCTCAAAGAACATGAAGAAGGGCTCAAGCTGACATGAGCACTGGCGGTGGAGGGAATCAGATGTCCCAACAAATGGTTCCGGTCGTGTGGTGGTGGGATGGACACTGCTGAATCTCCCTGCAGGTGCCCTTTTTCCCTTGGATCAGGGAGGTGCCACCAGAAGACCCACTGCAGGCTTCAGCATGTCCACGCAGGGCTGCTACTAAGCCTGTGAGGGTCCGGTGCTGCCTGAGTGGTTACTCAGGGATTGGGCAAGTGGAGGGGGTCTTTGCAATGTGGTGGGCTTCCTAGAGCTTCTTCCCCACCCCTACTTTGTAGCATACCCACCACCCACTCACGACCCCCTCAATCTCCCCTCAGAACTTCATGTGGTCCTGATTGGATTAAACTCTTCTCTCCAGTTACTTCTAAAGTACCAAACCCTCTCTTCACAAGTTACTTTCCCCTTTTATTGGATCTAGGTTTTGGATTCTTGTCCTTAAATATATTCATCTCATCTCTCCCTCCAACCACCTCAAAGTTTCCATGATCTAGGTCTCCATTTTCGTGAGGAAGAGCTAAGATGATTGAGGACCAAAGAATTCTTCATTAGGTGAAGAAGACAGAGAGTAACTTCCAAGGCTATTTTTACATTTGTCCTGAGTTCTGGCTTCACTGGAGGAACTGATTGGTAATGAAGGAATTTCAGGGAGGTTGCTGGGGCAGATGGATAAATGGGCAGTTTCCTTAGTATTTTTCTAATCAAGGAGATGAATGACCACAATGTACATTATATCATATCAAAGACACACACGAATCACTTGTGCATTCAAGGAAGTAGCAATTTACAACTCTCAAGATAATAAACATATAGATTAAAAGTATAGTCACATGAGGATTAAAAAATGATAAAATATCATAAGGTACATTAGAAAAGAAAAAGATAAACTAGAAATAGTACTCTTTGAGCATTTATTATATGCCAGACATGATACTAAGCACTTTCATATATTCTTTTTATTGACTCCTTCCCTTATTATTTTTATCATGAAAATGAGAAAACTGAGGGTCAGAGATATAAAGTAAACTGTTTTGAAAGTCCTTTGGGCAACTTCTTTGGTGGTCCAGGAACTGAGACATCACACACTCCCAATGCAGGGGGCCCGGGTTCAATCCCTGGTCAGAAAACTAGATTCCATATGCCACAACTAAGACCCAGCACAGCCAAATAGATAAATAAATAGATTACTTTTTTTAAAGGAAGGCATCCTGAATAGAAGCCGCTGTGAGATCATGAGCTTCTCAGAAGAAGCCAGGGATGAAGTCAGCTTGTCCATCTTTTAGAAACACAAGACTAGAGAAGGAAGACATGCTCTTAGGCCCACCTGCCTCAGAATTGCCTGAAGATTTTGCTGAATATACAGATTCCTGGGCCTCCTCAGAGAGGAACTACATCAGAATTTCTGGGAGTAAATTACAAAACCTGAATTTTTTATAAATGTAAGAAATAGAAAAGGGGATAAAGAATAATATGTCTTAACTTTTTGATTACTGAGAATTGGTATCTGAAAACATCTTTTTAACAGTGAGGTTTATTGAGGTATAATTTAATGCAGTAAAAGTTATCCTTTCTAGGTGAGCAGTTCTATTAATTTCGGCAAACACAGAATTATGTAACCACCAACATAATGAAGAATACTCTCTGTCCATCAGAGCATTAAGCATGATGTTAACTGCAGCTTTTGTAGATATTCTATATTGAGCTGAAGAAGTGTCTATTATTCCTAGTTTGCCTAGAGTTGTTATCATGAATATATTTAAAAGTTTGTCAAATGCTTTTTTCTGCACCTACTGAGATGATCAGTTTTTCTCTTCCTTTTTTACACTGTTGGCTTGGACTTCCCAGGTGGCTCAGTGGTAATGAATCTGCCTGCCAGTGCTGGAAATGCAGGAGACCCAGGTTCGATTCCTGAGTCAGGAAGACCCCCTGGAAGAGGAAATGGCACACCACTCCAGTATTCTTGCCAAGAAAATCCAATAGACAGAGGAGCCTTGTGGGCTATAGTCCATGGGGTCACAAAGTCATACAGGCCTGAGGGACTTAGCACACATGGTTAAGTATATCGACTGATTTTTGTATGTTGAACCAAACTTGTATTCTCAGGATAAAACCTATTTGGCCATGATGTTTCATCATTTGCATAAAGTGCTAGACTTGATTTACTAATAGTTTAAGAATTTTGCTTCCATGTTCACAAGGGCTGTTGATTTGTAGTTTGATTTTCTTGTAGTGTTCTGAGAGGTATGATAAATGCTGACGATAAAGTGAGAGCATTTTACGATAATTGCTCTTTTTTCAATAAAGTCATACTTTTCAAGTATTTCAATAGATTTCCTGTACTCTGGATTCTGGTTGGTTTTGGCCAACAGGATGCCTTTGCAAAGACAGGAAGGGAAGAGGACAGTGCGGCTGGGCCATCTTTTTCCACCTGTTTTCCTGCCTTGAACCTTATCATCTCTATGTAAGATTACAGTTCTTGCCAGACAGTTATCTCCATATAGCTCTCTCTTGGGATTCTAGAAACTGTTCCCTCACCTTCCTTCTTCGAACTGGAGTAGAAAACAGTTCTCTTTTCGTGTTAGCCCTGGTACTGCATCTTGTGGTCTTCCCTTAACCTGGCATACCTTTGTAAATTATTCCTTAAAAAACTCAGTAACCCTTTGTGGTGATCTATTTGATTTCTGCTGGAAACCTGGCTGATATATACATCATCAGCTTTCGGTCCTTATATCCAATTGTTTGGACTTTCAGATATCTTTTAGTTTCATTGAAAACTAAGTTTCTGTTTCTTGTTTCCTTTGTTTGGGAGTTTTTTTTTTTTTTTTTTTTTTTTTTAAGAAGAGAAGGGGACAGAAAGCACTTTGCTTGAAGAGAAGTTTCTGAGATCGTATACTGACTGCATTACTCTTCCACACTGGAGTGTAGCAAGTATTGTCCATGTTTGGTTTAAAGATGGCAGATCCATCTCTTTCCCACACACCAGGAAGACTGAATCATTGCCTCAGAGCCTTCCCAGATTATCTTGAACGTGACCATATTGCAAGAGCTCCATATGTCTTGAAGGCAAGAGTCACATCTTCTTTGCCTTTGTGTCCCCAGAGAATAGCATAGGGGTTGCAAAGAGTCGGACATGACTGAGCGACTGAACTGAGTCATTTCCACTTATATCATTTCCAACTTTTCAGACCACTAAAATAAAATTTTTAATTACTCACGTTTAAGCCTTGCTGTATGTTCATAGCTTTCTCTTCTCTTACTCTTATTCTTTTTCTTTTGTTCCCAACTTTCATTGTATGCTGCATTTTCTTTCTTTCAAATTTGAACATTTTAAGTCTTCTGTGGCCAGGGAATTTGTTAGCATACCAGTCAGCAGAAGTGTGCTACACAAAAGTCAGTAAGCCTTGGAGACAGAAGGGTTAGAAGTATGAGACAAAATGGTCTCTATTCTATTAGTTGAAAGTGAAAGTGTTAGTTGCTCAGTCATGTTAGGCTATTTGTAAGCCCATAGACTGTAGCCCGCCAGGCTTCCCTATCCATGGGATTCTCTAGGCAAGAATACTGGAGTGGGTAGCCATTCCCTTCTCCAGAGAATCTTCCCAACCCAAGAATCAAGCTTGGGTCTTCTGTATTGCAGGCAGATTCTTTACTATTTGAGCCATCAGGAAAGCTCTATTAGTTAAGTACTTTCCAAGTTTTCACATGTATTAGAAATCAAGATCTCTGGAGGGAAGATGTGGGGGGGGGAGGTGGAAGGGGGGTTCATGTTTGGGAGTTCGTGTAAAAAAATAAATAAAAAAAAAAAAAAAAAAAAAAAAAAAAAAAA
>SJYX01018568.1:409142-430268 GCA_006410675.1 Oreotragus oreotragus | reverse complement strand
TGTTGGGGAGTTCGTGTAAAAAAAAAAAAAAAAAAAAAAAAAAAAAAGAAATCTCCTGAGAACCTTGCAGGTTCTGATTCAGTGGGCTTCCTGTAGACCTGTTAGTCTTCATTTTTAATGCACACTTGGTGACCCTAATGCTACAAATTTACAGATTCACACTTTAAGCACAAAGTTAGACTCTTGTAGATTGGCACAAATTTAGTCATTAGTTATAGGAGACATTATTGTTAAGTTTTAATATATTTTTTCAAATGCTATTGGCTCACGGTCCCTTTTGAAAAGTGTCGCCTTCCTGACAGATGAATCTATTAGAAGCAAAATATGACTCAGCTGCCATTTAAAAATCAGAACTCTGTAAATGAGATAAACATGTGTGTGAGAAAACTGTTGGGCCAAGGGAGAAGGCTTTCACCAAGAAAGAGAGGCTGAAGCTTGCCATCAGTTTATTTCCGGTGGGTTAGAAACAACTTTAGGAGAATATGAAGGCTGTGATAATTCACTCTGGTTTCTCCTCAAAGTCTCAAGTTTTTTTAGGATACAATATTGGTGTCATTTATCTTTTAGAGAGTCTGAGGAGAAAACTTTGTAGATGTCTTTTTGGATTTTGCTTAGTGGTTTGGAATTATGAGAATTGCCCAGCATGCTTTGCAACCATTGACAAAGTTGCAAGAGGCAGCTTTTCTTTTCACTTATACTTTCTCAGGCTCTCTGTATCTTAGGATTTTTCTGGCTCCTTTCATCAAAGATTGTTTTGGGAAGTTGATTTAGGCAAGGGGTGACAATTTGGCTTTATTTTTGCCAATTCAAATTGATCATTAGTGGCTGGAGGGATTACGATGTTGAAAAGGATTCTAAAGTTTTGTTAAGATCCATAATTTGGGCTTCCTTTGTGGTCCATAGTTGAGAGTCCTCCTGCCAATGTAGGGGACACGGGTTTGATTCCTGGTCTGGGAAGATCCCACATGCCACAGGGCAACTGGACTCACGGGCCACAATCTACTGAGCTCATGTGTTACAAGTACCAAAGGCCGTAGGCTTAGAGCCTGTGTTCTCTAATGAGAGAAGCCACTGCAATGAGAAGCCTGTGCGCCACTCAGGAAGTGAGAAGCCCTCACTCAGTGCACCTAGAGAAAGCCCCTGCAGAGCAATGAAGACCCAACACAGCCCCCTCCCCAGATTAACTCATTAAGTTTTAAAGAAGATCCATAAATTATGTCTGCTAAAAGGGTAGAAGTAAAGCACATGTGTCAGATATCTGCCATTTTTAACCCAGCCTTAGAAGGCAGAAGACTCTTTGACAGGCTAGTGGGACCTTGGTTCATTAACCTTGAGCCCTGTAACCACTAGACTCAGCCCACATGTGGCTTTCCCTTTCATCCCTGTTTTCAGTGCCTCTGTACCTGCATTGGAGATAATGTCCAAGTTTTGGCATGAGGATTCATTTTTAATAATCTAGTCAGATATGATTTTATTGGATGTCTTCTCATTTGCATTGTCTATCCCAGCAGTCCCCACAGTTTTTGGCATCAGAGACTCACTTCATGGAGGTGGGGGTGGAGTGGGGTGGGGATGATTTGAGGATGATTCAAGTGCATTACATTTAGTGTGCTCTTTATTTCTATTATTATTATTATTATTACATCAGCTCCACCTCAGATCATCAAGCATCAGATACTGGCAGTTGGGGACCCCTGGTCTAGCCTATATCATGAGCATTTCTAAAAAGGCAATAGCTTCCTAAAGTAACGGATCAACAAGATTTGTTAGTCTGACTGGCTTTCTTTTTAAATAATCAGGCTGTCTACCCCCTGCACGTGGTCTTCGCAGCTGGGAAGCTGTCACCTGTCACTCTTGGGTTGATCACTAGAAAATGTCTTGTCTTGCTGTTCTCTGGACTGTGATGTGATCCTCAAGTCCCCAGGTCTAGAGGCTCTGCTGACTGTGAAAAAGCTTTTTGTGGTATCTGCATCCTTTCCATACAATGCCCTTTACAAGGCTGGAACTAAGGTCTCTTATCACACTCAGTTGGGACTTTTTTTTTTCTTTGCAGAAGTGTTTTTTTCATTAGCCTTAAGATCAATGACAAACCACTGTTACATGAGGTCAGAAATTAACTTTGGGTTTGCTGGCCTTCAGTGAGTGGTTCTGTTCAGTGGGAATTGAACTGTTTATTTGGATAGTTCTGAATCTGAGTTCTGCCATGTCTTTTTTCTAATTGGTGACCTTGAGAAAGTCATCAGCCTCTCTGAGCCTCCATTTCTCATCTACAAATTGAAGAGAGTAATAACTACCTCCTTGGGTTGGTGTGAATAACCTATGTATTCAGGATCTGCTGCAGTGTTTTTCACATACTTAATTTAACTTCTATGCAGAGTACATCATGAGAAATGCTGGACTGGAAGAAACACAAGCTGGAATCAAGATTGCCAGGAGAAATATCAATAACCTCAGATATGCAGATGACACCACCCTTATGGCAGAAAGTGAGGAGGAACTAAAGAGCCTCTTGATGAAAGTGAAAGAGGAGAGTGAAAAAGTTGGCTTAAAGCTCAACATTCAGAAAAGTAAGATCATGGCATCCGGTCCCATCACTTCATGGGAAATAGATGGGGAAACGGTGGAAACAGTGTCAGACTTCATTTTTGGGGGCTCCAAAATCACTGCAGATGGTGACTGCAGCCATGAAATTAAAAGACGCTTACTCCTTGGAAGAAAAGTTATGACCAACCTAGATAGCATATTCAAAAGCAGAGACATTACTTTGCCGACTAAGGTCTGTCTAGTCAAGGCTATGGTTTTTCCTGTGGTCATGTATGGATGTGAGAGGTTGGACTGTGAAGAAGGCTGAGTGCCGAAGAATTGATGCTTTTGAACTGTGGTATTGGAGAAGACTCTTGAGAGTCCCTTGGACTGCAAGGAGATCCAACCAGTCCATTCTGAAGGAGATCAACCCTGGGATTTCTTTGGAAGGAATGATGCTGAAGCTGAAACTCCAGTACTTTGGCCACCTCGTGCGAAGAGTTGACTCATTGGAAAAGACTCTGATGCTGGGAGGGATTGGGGGCAGGAGGAGAAGGGGATGACCGAGGATGAGATGGCTGGATGGCATCACTGACTCGATGGATGTGAGTCTGAGTGAACTTTGGAAGATGGTGATGGACAGAGAGGCCTGGTGTGCTGCAATTCATGGGGTCCCAAATAGTCGGACACGACTGAGCGACTGAACTGAACTGAACTGAATGTTAATAGATGGGCTTCCCTGGTGGCTTAGTAGTAAAGAATCTGGCTGCCAATGCAGGAGATATGGGTTCAGTCTCTGGGTCAGGAAGATTCCCTGGAGAAGGAAATGGCAACGCACTCTAGTATTCTTGCCTGGAAAATTCCATGGACAGAGGAGCCTGACAGGCTATATTCCATGCGCTTGCAAAAGATTCAGACACAACTTAATGATTAAACTAATGTAACAGATACTCATTCAACATCTTTTTCCCTTTCTTCCCCCTTGTGTTTGATATAAGGTCATATTGTGTATTATTTTGATTTGATTTTCTTTTGATCTTAATAACTGAAGTGTTCCAAGGTTTTGTTATCATGGGAATTTCTAGGTAAAAGTCAAATTTCAATAGAGTTGAGAAGAGAATGAGTTCTTAGGACTCCAGTGCTTAGGGACCAGTTGAATAGACAGGTGGGCAGAGTCCAGAAGCTTTCAGATTAAGTGAGTCTTTGAGAAATTGCCAGATTATTAGACACAGGGCCTCATTTATTCAGAAACAACTGAAGCATGGCAGGGGAAAGAGTACCATGGACGTGTTTAGATATATGTTCTCCAAACAAGGCTGAACTCAAGTCTAACTGGGATCTTGGTGGTATTTCATTCATTCATTGATTGATTAATTCATTGAATCATTTATATCCCAAACACTTACTTTTAGCACTTAGGGTGTGCTCACTCAGTTGCGTCTGACTCTTTGTGGCCTCATGGACTATAGCCCGCCAGGCTCCTCTGCTCATGGAATTTTCCATGGCAAGAATACTGGAGTGGGATGCCATTTCCTACTCTAGGGGATTGTCCCAACCCAGAAGTCAAACCCATGCCTTTTGCATCTCCTACCTTGGTAGGCGGATTCTTTACCCCTAGCGCCACCTATGAAGCCCTTAGGGTGTGCTAGGCACTTTATCAGTCCTTGCTTCAAAGAGCTTGTGGTAGAGTGGTGGAATGGTAATTTTATATCCTGTCATATCTGTCTCGTTTAACTAAAGCTACGAAGCCATTTTTTATTAAAAAGACTAGCCCTCTTTTTTTTGATATGTCCCTCATTCAATCCATCCTTCTTTATTCTGGGGCATAAAAAAGGGTACCTGGAGAAAGATGAGATGTCTCACTTTTGCTTGCAGTGGTGTCACTGAGTTCTACCCACTGGAATTTGAACAAAAATGACGGGTGTCCTGAACTTAAAAGAAAATCCTTTGCTATGATTTCCCCCTCAATCTTCCCCTGTGTGTGCAAAGCCGAACAACCTTGGAAGGCTTTTTGAGGACAGAACCTCCTTGGTTGCCTGTTTTCTGGGATGACTTCACAGAGCAGAGTTGGCCACCTGCTCTGGGCTGGCACACGGAAAAGCAATGAACTTCCAAGCACTTTAAGACACTGAATCTGGAGATTTCCTTATTATATCTTCTACTGCAACAAATTAAGCAGTCATGAATTTTCAAAGTTCTAAAATAACTCAAAATAACACGAATGTCATTGGTTTAGCAGAAATGTAGATTTTGTTGACCATATGAACAATTCCTGAAGATATAGGAGTCTGACAGATATAGGAGTCTGACAGACTCTGGATCCAATCTCAACTCTGGGATAATTATGTATCTAAGAATTTATACCTTCCCCAAAGAAAAGAAATTCTCAAGTCTTCAGATACCAAAGAGTCAAGATCTAATCTTTTTTTCCAAGGCCTTCCCTCTTTGCTAGTCTAAGATTTGGAAAAAAAAATAGATATTTTACATATGAGTGGATCAGGTTTCTCTTGGTGTTTATGGGGAGTGTTGGAGATATGATTGGGGACAAAAAGAAGCAATGGAAAAGCCAGTATCTGACCATTCAAATTCATGCTTCAGAAGATAGCACTAGAAAAAAAACGATAAAGGGTCATTTGTAACACTTAATTCAGGCATCCCAGGATCTCCCACCTCTAGACAAGCAGCCTCATCCTAGCGCCATTCAGCTGAAACCCCCTCCTCTGTGCCTTGAATCATCAGAGGCAACCTTTCTGTTGTTCTGAAAGATCAATGGCCTGTACAATCTACAACAATGGGAGAACATCCTCCCCACATTCTACTAGGTAATGAATTCACTTATGCATTCATTCATCACACAGATACTGAGCACTTATTTTATGCCAGGGAGATTGTAGATATGTATTTTAGTGGATATATAGATGAGAAACCCTACCCAAAAGTCAGGACTAGAATGTACCAGAGACACAGTACAGGTGCAAGGGAAATAGGAAATGCAGCAAAGGAATCAACTCAAGTGCAGCACAAGGCAGGTGCCTCCTGTCACTCAGCAGCCTATGTCTACTGTGATAAAGGCGTGTGATTAATTACACATAGAGTCCCTATGTATGTTCCCTCACTTGCTAATTGCAATTAGTTGCAGGAACACTGAACATATTGCTTTTCCTGAATGTCAGGACATTTCACTGGATTCCCCTTGGTTCTCTGAGAAGCCACAATTAACTTCACTAATTATTCCCTTCACCACATGTGCCTCACTTAATGTAGAACCAAACTAATGAATGTTAATCTTTAAAAAACTTTTTTTTTTTTCTAAAAACCGTCTTGGCTGCCATCCAATTAGCACCAGCAGTGGTTCCTTAGACAAAACCACAAATACTGTCAAGTCCATCTAAGGCTAGGGTAGCAAACTCTGGTTTTGAGAAATTCTTCATATCTTCTCCAGGGAGGGAGAGACTCTCTGCTCTGGCAAAAAGTCACATGGCATTTCTGGTTGGATATACCTTGAAAGATTTTGTAACAGACCAAGCAGGCATCTCTGCAGTGATGCATCCATAGCCCCTGGTAGCAGTGGGGAGCTGGCAACCAAAGATGTGTGCCAGGAACTGGGCTAGGAATGTGGAACAAATTTAAAATGCACATAAATCCTGCTCTGATGCCAGCAAGACACCTAGAGCTGAGTGGGGTGATTTCCTGTCTCTGTGACCTAGGTTACTTCTTCCTCCTTAAACTCCTGTGATTGTTCTCGAGATTTCTGTGAATCTGTGTGTGTGTATGTCTGTGTGTAAGTGAAGTGAAGTCACTCAGTCGTGTCCGACTCCTTGTGACCCCATGGACTGTAGCCTACCAGGCTTCTCTGTCCATGGGATTTTCCAGGCAATAGTACTGGANCTCCTGTGATTGTTCTCGAGATTTCTGTGAATCTGTGTGTGTGTATGTCTGTGTGTAAGTGAAGTGAAGTCACTCAGTCGTGTCCGACTCCTTGTGACCCCATGGACTGTAGCCTACCAGGCTTCTCTGTCCATGGGATTTTCCAGGCAATAGTACTGGAGTGGATTGCCATTTCTTTCCCCAGAGGAACTTCCCGACCTAGGGATCGAACCTGGGTCTCCTGCACTGTAGACAGATGCTTTACCGTCTGAGCCACAGGAAAGTCCTAAGGGGAGGCTTACTTGCTCATGACTTTTCCTACATCTATGTATCCTGCCTCTTCGCCACAGTGTGTTGATTCAGGTGGTAAACTGAGCAGCTTCTTTGATTCTCTCTCTCTCTCTCACACACACACACACTGTCCCGAAGCATTCATGAGAATTTGAGGACAAGATAGTAGGTGAGTTTATATTACATGCCCCACCCCCCAAACAAATAAGCTCAAATAGAGAAGCTGGCATCACTGTGAGAAGGTGTCCTTTAGGCACCAGACTCCATGGAGATCTTCAACCCAATTGGTTCCAGCTAGAATCCATCTGGTGAGGAACATTCCACCCTTTGCTGCAGAGCGGTTTCCTATTTCTACTCCAGAACCTTGAAAATTCTTCTGCCTCAAATGTACTCATCAAGATTTTTTTTTTCCCTCAAAGATCAGGAAGAAGAGAGAGAAGTAAGAGAGAATTATCTTTTCAACAGGAATTCTTGTACAAGCTGCTAGGATGGGGGTTCCCAACCTCCAGGATTTAATGCTTGATGATCTGAGGAGGAGCTGGTATAATAACGATAGAAATAAAGGGCACAATAATTGTAATGCACTTGCATCATCTTGAAACCATCCCCTACACCTGTCTGTGGAAAAGTTATCTTCCAGGACACCAGTCCCTGGTGCCAAAAGGGTTGGGGACAATTGCACAGCTAGAACAACACCTCTTTTTATGTCATCATCACCACCATGCATTCTCCTAATTACAACTTAGAATACCTGGCACTCCAGGGAGCTTTTTTTTTTTTTAAATTAATTATTTTGGCCGTGTTGGGTCTTCACCGCTGAGTGGGCTTTCTCTCTAGTTGTGAGTGGGAGCTACTCTCTAGCTGCAGTTCCTGGGCTTCTCATTGCGGTAGCTTCTCTTGCTTCTCTCAGGAGAATCCCAGGGACAGGAGCGCCTGGTGGGCTGCGGTCTCTGGGATCGCAAGAGTCGGACATGACTAAAGTGACTTAGCAGCAGCAGCAGGGCATGTGGCTTCAGTAGCTGCCACACACGGGCTCAGTAGTTGCCGCTCCCAGGCTCTGGAGCACAGACTCAATAGTTGTGGTGCGTGAGCTTGGCTGCTCTGTGGCACTTGGGAGCTTCCCGAATCAGGGATCAAACATGTGTCTCCTGCACTGGCAGGCAGATTCTTTACCTCTGAGCCCCCAGGGAAGCCCCGCTAGTGCGCTTTTTTAATACATCACGTTTATCGAGTGTCGCTCTAACCTTGTGAGCCAGGCAAGGCATCATGTCTCATAGCCACATTCTGCAGGTTAAGAAACTGAGCCTCCAGGGGGTGAAAGCCCAAATGAATGTGGCTTATTTTAGGTAAAATGTTCTTGCTGCATTGTCTTGTCTAAGATGGCTGTTTCTTCGAGGTATAGGAAGGATCAGGAAGTAGCAAATCATCTAACCCTGGCCTTTATCTCTCTCATTCCACTCCAAATTCCATCTTGCTTTGAAGCAATGTCCCGAGGTACTTGGAGCAGAACGTGAGACTAGTCAAGCCGCATTGGGTTATTTGCAATGTTTTTCAGCCTTGACACTATAGAAACTTTATGTAAGATGATTTTTTGTCGGTGGATGGATATATTGTGTGATGTTAGGCCTCTTCCCACGAGACGCCAATAGAATCCCCACTCCAATCTTGTGACAATCAAAAATTTCTCCAGACATCGCCAAGTGTCCCCTAGGGAGACAAGTTCACCTGTGTTTGGGAACCACTGAGTTATTGTCACATACCCGTTGTTGGGGTGGTTTGTCTTTGTGACCCGTACCATGGATAATCAGTCGTGTCGAGCATCTCAGAAAAGAGATGCAAATCCTTCAAGGCATGTGGGAAAGAAAAAGGATTTGAAGCTTGTGTTTCCCTTTCGCTGGAAAGAGGACATGTGCCTTCACCCTGCTGAAGACAAAGGAAGATAAATATTCCACCCCTCTCTGGGGCAGGAGCCCTTCTGACGGCTCCGACTTTTACAACAAACTGCAAGCGGTGCCAAGAACCACGATCAGCCCATTTAAGGAAAAGATGGCATATTTGAACAGCTTGACACTGTGAAGGCATAAATTGTTGGGAGAGACAAATGTGAGCTGGAGAGATTTGTAAATGTGGCAGACGGTAATCCTGGTATTTCGCGTTAATTGTTTTTCTCAGGCAGGAGACCTCCTGTGATTTATATTTTGGAGTAGGGGGATGATGGACTGAGCCAGACAGCTTGTCACCTCCAGAGAAGACGAGTGGGGAAGGGACAGCTGTCTTGCAAGCTCCTGTTTCTTCCAGAGCATCAGGGGTGCTGTCACATGCCTGCGGGGAGGCCAAGTGGGAGGAGGAGAGGACTGAACCCGGTAGCTGAACGGAAGAACAGAAGAATAGGTGGCACAATCCTTTCCAACCAAGGGCTGAAAAGTGATGCGCAAACAAGCAGGGGGAAGGCATCAGGTAGAGGCAGGCGTTCCGTTCATCTATCCCTTCCGGCAAGTGGGAACCCCCTCTATTTTGTGAAGGGGGGGAGGTATTGGGAGGGGTGGTTAGAGACATCAGAAGGAACAGAGGGTGTTCGTCCAGACCAGAGAATCTTTGATCAGTGCAGAAGTGTGGATTTAAACCTAGCTCACCTGGTACAGCTGATGAAGAAACACGAAAAGGTCATGCTGTCTCCCTTGCGTCTGT
Source organism: Oreotragus oreotragus (assembly GCA_006410675.1). Classification (NCBI taxonomy): domain Eukaryota; kingdom Metazoa; phylum Chordata; class Mammalia; order Artiodactyla; family Bovidae; genus Oreotragus; species Oreotragus oreotragus. The sequence continues at coordinate 420,899 of SJYX01018568.1, read as the reverse complement.
ATGTTCCTTTACTTTATCCTTTCCAGAACCACTTTGCCCAGAAGCTATTGCTCCTTTCTCTGAACCCCAAGGATGAGCTAAGCCCCTCCTGCACTGAGAGGGCTCCATCAGATGGGGCTGCCTGCAGACTCGAGCAAAATTATCGTGCGTCCTAGGCACAGAAAAATCTATGGTTTTTCCAATAGTCATGTATGGATATAAGAGTTGGACCGTAAAGAAAGCTGAGTGCTGAAGAATTGATGCTTTTCAACTGTGGGGTTAGAGAAGACTCTTGAGAGTCCCTTGGACTGCAAGGATATCAAACCAGTCAATCCTAAAGGAAATCAGTCCNCAATAGTCATGTATGGATATAAGAGTTGGACCGTAAAGAAAGCTGAGTGCTGAAGAATTGATGCTTTTCAACTGTGGGGTTAGAGAAGACTCTTGAGAGTCCCTTGGACTGCAAGGATATCAAACCAGTCAATCCTAAAGGAAATCAGTCCTGAATATTCACTAGAAGGACTGATGCTGAAGCAGAAGCTCCAATATGTTGGCCACATGATGTGAAGAATTGACTCATTTGAAAAGACCCTGATGCTGGGAAAGATTGAAGGCAGGAGGAGAAGAGGATGGCAGAGGATGGGATGGTTGGATGGCATCACCAACTCGATGGACATGAGTTTGAGCAAGCTCTGAGTATTGGTGATAGACAGGGAAGCCTGGCATGCTGCAGTCTATGGGGTCGCGAAGAGTCACACACGACTGAGTGACTGAACTGAACTGAGGCACAGAAGTTCTGGAAACCAGCCGGAAGCAGTGGAAAGAGATATTTACTGGACAACGTGTGGTCAGGACTGGACCAACGAGCCATCAGGGTCATCAGACCCCTTAGTAACCGCTGTGGTCAGGGACGCGGTGGCATTGTTGCAGGAATGAATGGGCTCTTGTCTGACACTCAGAAATGAGTTGTCCAAGCAGACACAGACACTGACAAAGCAAGAGATTTTCCTGGAAAGGGGCACCCAGCTGGAGAGCAGCAGGGTAAGGGAAGCCAGGAGGACCGCTCTGCCACATGGCTCACAGGCTCGGGGTTAGTTTCTGGGTTGTGTCTGACCAATCGTTCTGACTCAGGGTCCTTCCTGCTGGCACACACATTGCTCAGCCCAGATGGATGCCAGAGAGAAGGATTCTGGGATGTGGTTGAACATGTGGCATCTCCTTCTGACCTTTCCTGAACTCTCCCTTTTGGTGGTGACTTATTAGTTCCATGTTTCTTACTAGGACCTCTTGTCATAAAATAACTCATGCAAATGGTTCCTGTGGTTCCTGGCCAGGGTGGGTGGTCTCAGTCAGTGTGCTTCCTCTAACAGCATTGACAGACAGGGTTGTTTCATGTCAGCCTGGCCGAAGTTAGAGCCATGTTTCCAGAACCTTCTTCCCTGTGAGGTTCAGGGTCAGAGTGAGCCCAAGAGGACTTTGAGTGGGTTTGGAAGGTGGCAGTGAAGCCGCAGGCATTCCTTCCAGAAGACAGTCATGGTCATCAGTGGTGACAGGTGGGCGACCAGATGCCCAGTGGGCCCTGGTTTGGCTTGTTCCCCCACTCTGTACCCATCTTGTCCTACTGACCAATGTCCCCTCTGACCAGTATCAGCCCAGGTCTATGGACAGGCTCCTCTGTCCATGGGATTCTCCAGGCAAGAATACTCGAATGGGTTGCCATGCCCTTTTCCAGCTGCATCTCTTTGACCCCCGGAGGCAGGAATTCCACAGACTCCCCAGGAGTCCCCCTGCCAGGTGTCAACTAAAAATGATGCACAACTTGAGAGTTAAGTTTTATCTGGGGCAAAATGAGGCCTGCAGCCTGAGAGACAGCACCTCAGAGAGCTCTGAGAGCCTGCTCCAAAGCGGCGATGGGGAAGCTCAATATACAAGATTTTGGTGAAGGAGGAGTTCCATGCAATTAAGCACTCATTTTACAAAAGATTTTCTGCTAGTCGTGAGGAGCTGATGTCATCGTGAAGGGATTTAATGTTTTCTAAATATGAGATGTAAGGATTGGGATCATAAAATCAGTTCCTGAAAATATCCAACTATCTAAAGCCCTGCTCCACCCTGAACTCCCTCGGGGGGATGCTGAAGGCCAGCAGCTGCAGCAGCACAGGGTTCAGTCTCCGCAGAGGCAGATGGCAAAGGCCCTTGTTGTTCAGCCACTGGCAATGCTCTTGGCAAGCGCCCATCTGTAGTTGACACAGGTATCAACTTAAAAAATACTCACAACCTAAAAGCTGAGAGCTGCGTTTTATTCAGTAGGAATTTGTAGGACTTCAAGCCAGGAGACAGCATCTCAATTAACCCTGAGAGAACTGCCCAGAGGAGGCGAGGGGGAGGAGCCAGGTTTTATAGAAACCTTGTAACAAAGGGCAGATAGTCTAAACATCAAAAGGTTATTGTTAATTAAAGAAAAGCAGATAAACCAAGTTAGGGAATTTAGTGCTTTTCTATGTATGGGAAGGTACAATAGTCTGGGCTTACTGAAGTCGTTCCTTTCATATACACCTCAGCTATCCCGGGCCAGTATCCTGTGTTTCTTTTACATCCTGAGCTCCCTTGGGGCTCACCGTAGGGAGTGCCTGTATGTGCGTGCAAAGCTGCTTCAGTTGCGTCCAACTCTTTGAGATCCTATGGACTGTAGCTTGCCAGGCTCCTCTGCCCATGGGATTCTCCAGGCAAGAATACTAGAGTGGGTTGCCACGTCCTTCTCCAGAGGATCTTCCCGACCCAGGGATCGAACCCTGTCTCTCCTGAACTGCAGGCAGATTCTTTGCCACTGAGCTACCAGGAAAGCCCCCACTGTAGGGAGTGGCTGCAGTCTAATGGCAGTTAGGTGGCAGGGATTCTTCTCCTTTCTGAGTGCCCTTAGGCTCACCAGCTCACACTGGAGGGCTGCAATTGTTGATGACTGTGACATCCTTGTTTACTGATATGGCAGGAAATAATCCCTTTCTTAGTGTGGACCCACAGGAACCCAGAAAGTGGAAGTGAGGGTCATGGAGAGGTGAGAATGTTCATGATGCGGGAGTCTGGACCATGATCTGGACCCCGGTTACCCCTGGTCTATATGGTGCTTTTGTGTGAAGCACAAAAGGCACCTCCAAGAGACAGAACCTGTGCCAGGGTCTTGGTTTGGGCAGCAAAGCCGAGGCTGGATTTCAGCTCCCACTTCAGCAGGGCCCTGCTTGCATTGCCATGTGCAGCACCTGAAGGGTATGATGAGTTTGTGTTCAGCTACCTGAGGTCAGAGGATGTCAGAACATTTTGCTGAAGAGGGATTTGGTGAGTAAGTATCCCACATCTGACTCTATGGGGCACAACCTAACTGCCCAAAATGTACCTGTCAAGTGTTGACTCGACTGATCAATGATGCTGCTGATCATGCTATTGTTCATCTCAATTAATTTCTTTTGTCATTTCAAAGACTTTGGGGGGCACTATTAACCTGCTGTGCAAACACAAGATGAGCCTCCTCCCTGTGCCCCCCATTAAGATCTTCATGCTAGGCCTCCAGGGGCATGTACACAACTGTGATGATCACAGGTTGGTGTGAACCTGCCAGGCTCTACAGCGGGCAAAGGGGGTGAAAGTGGGAGCTGATATTTATTGACCCTTACTACCTACCTTGGAGAAGGAAATGGCAACCCACTCCAGTACTCTTGCCTGGAGAATCCCATGGAGGGAGGAGCCTGGTAGGCCCCAGTCCATGGGGTCGCAAAGAGTCGGACACGACTGAGCGACTTCACTTCACTTCACTCACTACCTACCTGGTTGTCAGACACTTTACCTACACTTGTGATTTAAGTCACCTAACTATTCACGAAGCAGGCACTTCCAACTGCATCCAAGACTAAAAGATACATTGGCTAACTTGCCCCGTCTCAGCAAGAAAGCACTTGGGTGGAATTTGGTTCCAGTTCTGTCTTCTCAGGAGTCTGTGTGAAGAAGGTGCAGTTGTCTTTGGAGCTGCTGTGAGCGAAGCAGTTTAGAAGTGGACATAGGCAGTGATGGGCCTCTGACATTGGTGACATTCTTTTGTCCACCTGTGCCAGTGAGGTGTCTGCATTTCTCTGGGGTGAGGAATCCTGAGTGAGGGAAGGTGCGGATCAATGTACTAACTGGCACTTGGTTGGCTAGGAAGCCAATACCTGAAAGAGAAGAACTTTGTCTGAAAGCAGCCTTTGTTTGCTCTCCCCTAATCATGCCAGTCTTACCGTCAGTGCTTCTGATATGCTCTTGGGACATTGCTCGCTGTCAGGGAGCCATGTAAGGATCTGAGTGTCACCTTGGGAACAGTTCCTGGGGCTGTACAAGATAAACGTTCCCGGTTGATTTGAACTTGGACTTTGACCACCTCGCCTGTGAATGAATTGTTTCTTTATGAGAAGAAAAAAAGAAGGCCACATCTCTGAGCAGAATATATATCCTTGAGCCCAGAAGACCTCAGCATAGCCCACATCACTGCCATTTAAGTTATCAAGAAGAGGAAAAACATCTGTTCTTAGTATCCAGGTGCCAAACCAGCAAAAGGGATGCCCCTACCTTCCTGAGCCAGCCCAGAGCTGGCTCTTTGACCTTATGTTAATTTTGGCTGCTTTCTCTGTGACAGTCTATCAGGGAAGAATCTGAAACTAGGGCTCCCTCGCTTCCGGGCACACAGCCTGAAGTTTGAGAAGTAAAATGTCATAATGTCATTGTGTGTGTGTGTGTGTGAAGATAGTGTGCACATATAGGAGAGGACCATCCATTTACTTCAATCCAAAAGAAATCTGGGGTAGATACAGAGCAGACACCCACATGCTCCTTGCCTGCTGTAATAACCCCTATTTCAGATGTCAGCAGCTTTAAGAGGCTGTTCAAGTGGTAAAAAGTGCTGTTTTGCCAATCACTGCATATGAATAAGGTCAGGCATTTTCACTTTTATTTGTCCTCCCCTGAAGTTTTGAAAAAGTGCCTAACTGCTGAGTAGATAGGTATACTTGATAACTCCTTGGAGGACTCTTAAGCTAGAAGCAAGGACTCAGGCATGAAGACAGCTTCATGTCCCCTTTTCTGGTCTTTCAGATAAACTTTATGATCCAAGGAAAGTGTTCCATGTTATTTTCCTTTGGTGACTTGAAACATGGCAGTGAGGAAGGAGAGATTTACCCAAGTTATGGCCAGTTGACAGGTACAGGGAAATAGAGCTTGTATAAGCAAAACAGAAAAGTAGATTTTATCTTAACTGTAATTGATTTTAGACATGATAGGACTTTGGTCTGGCACCTAGTCAATATTAGAGGCCTTTGCCTTCCTGCAGATTCTTGTAGTCAGCTTGATGCTACCAACTCACAGAGCTCTCCCCTGGCTGCCTGAGATAATGTAGTCACCTACCTGTGGTCCTTTCCTAGCTCCCTGTGCCCTGCCCTCTGAACAGTATTGGTCATAGTGAGAGAACCCAGCTCAACCGAAACTAGTCAGTAAAGGAGGCTTGACCCGTGTACTAGGCAGTTCAGGGATGACTGGATTTAAGGGATCAAATCCAGTTAGGTTTTAGGATACTCAATCCATCTATTAGAATCTGCCTGCTTCTTTCACATTTCTCTACAAGCTCTCTCCACGAGATGGTCCCTTGATGGCTTCTTGCCTGTATCCCACCAGTTGGGCTATCCAAGTGGAAAGAGACTTCTTTCCCAATATAGCAGGACCCATGCCCGAGGCCCATGGCTCTAAAGAGGCTGACTTAGGACTTCCCTGGTTGTCCAGTGGCTGAGACTCCACACTCCCAAGGCTAGAGGCCTGGGTTTGATCCCTGGTCAGAGAGCTAGATTCCACATGTCGCAATTACAAGTTCCATGCCACAATTAAATCCACATACCGCAACTAATACCTGCTGCAGCCAAATAAATAAATATTTTTTAAAAATAAAGAGGCTCACTTGAAATAGAACTAATTTTTGTGGCCAGGTCAAGCTATATCCCCATTGGCCAAGCCTGGGTTTCCAGCCTCTTCCTAGAATCTGAGAGGGGAGAGCCTCAAGTGAGAGGGACTACGAATGGGAGAGGAGGTGCAGTTATCAGAAGGGAAAATGGATGCCNAAAAATAAAGAGGCTCACTTGAAATAGAACTAATTTTTGTGGCCAGGTCAAGCTATATCCCCATTGGCCAAGCCTGGGTTTCCAGCCTCTTCCTAGAATCTGAGAGGGGAGAGCCTCAAGTGAGAGGGACTACGAATGGGAGAGGAGGTGCAGTTATCAGAAGGGAAAATGGATGCCAGGCAGACAAAACCATGAACTGTTTACTATAGTATTGTTTTCCACAACTTGTCATTTTATATTTTGAAATGACAGACAAAAATGTCTATGACCCCCATCCAGTCTACAAGCTCCATGTTTTCAATGAGTCCCTCCTCATGCTGGAAAGAGGTTCCAGTTTGGGAGTTACCTCCCAGAGATGCCGTATCCTCTCCCATCACACTCTTCAAAATTCTCCAGTCCTCATGGCATCTCAAGATCTCCTGGAAGTCCTGCCTAAATTTTTATTGCTCTCTGTTGACCTCATGTTTTCTATTTCCATTGGTAATGGAGAGTAGCTGACAATATTGCTCCATCAACTGATACTCAGGTCTCAAGATCTTTCTTTACCAATAGATCTTCAGATTAAATAAGTCTGATTCTATTAACAAACTATCTCATAGAATGACAATTTTTAATAGAGTGGTAAGGGAAGTCCTTATGAGCAAGTCACATATGTATACTGATATGAAGAAGGCATATTATAGACAGGGTCTCTGCAAGAAATACTTGGCTAGCTCATGGAGTATCTTAAGAAAGTTTAATGAAAAGACAGTTTACAATGATAAGGATACAACTGAAAGAAACTAAGAGAGCTGGTGAAGCCCTTAAAGACTCTGGTTGGTAGGAAATGATTACACCCCAAAGCTTAAAGATGCTTTATGACAATGGTAGCCACAGGAGAGGGTTTGCTTGACATGAGCTGTGGCCTTGAATGAGGGATCATAGTCACTGCCAAACTGTGGCTGGCAAGGAGGGAACTGAGGTAAGAAATACCCCAGTTTGATTCTTGCCAAAGTTCCCATTGGTCAACCCAACCAGAAACCAGAAAGTGAGGGAGCCTGGGTAACACTGTCCACAGAGGTCAGCCTCCTGAGGCTGAGCAGTAGTCAGTGGAGATTGAATATGGAGGGACAGTTGTTCAGTACCTAACTCATGTCCAACTTTTTGTGACCACACAGACTGCAGCATGCCAGGCTCCTCTGTCCTTCACTATCTCCTGGAGTTTGCTCAGATTCCTGTCCATTGAGTCTATGATGCTCTCCAACCATGTGATGCTCTCTGCTATCCCTTTCTCCTGTTGCCTTCAATCTCTCCCAGTAACAGGATCTTTTCCAATCAGTCAGCTCTTTGCATCAGGTGGCCAAAGTATTGGAGTTTTATCTTCAGCATCAGTCCTTTCAATGAATATTCAGGGTTTATTTCCTTTAGCATTGATTGGTTTGATCTCCTTGCAGTCCAAGGGACTCTCACGAGTCTTCTCTAACACCACAGTTCAAAAGCTTCAGTTCATCAGTGCTCAGCCTTCTTTATGGTCCCACTCTCCCACCCTTACACGATTACTCGGAAAACTATAGCTTTGACTATAGACAGAAAACAGAATACTCAGCACAGAACTTGAGCAAGCTACCTCTGTCCAAGAGAGTACATATTCACTGTTCTCAGATCTCTGTATACCTGGATACTTTGAGGAATGGCAAGAGATTTGAGTGGTTGGAGGGGAATGAGTGGAAAAGGAACTATTTTTGAAGATTCAAAAGATATTCTTGGCTTTCACAGTGTCCTCAATGAGAACAAATAGACAGTATAATGAATCCAACCATTGCTACCCGGAATGTTATAATTGATAGAGATTTTGACTTTTTGGAATGGTGCTTCAACACAGTTTTACTACGTCAACCTTTGTTTTTAAATTGCTGACTGCCATGGATGTGTATGTGGCAGGGTGGGGTGGTGGGAAGGCTCATAACTTCAGCTAGAATTATCTCCTCCTGTTGAACTCCAACTGATCAGGAGGGCAGAGGACCAGGAAGAGACAGGGAGGCTGCAAGAACTCACTGTGTAGCTGTTTACAAACAGGGGAGCTGAGATGCTCATGGAATAGAGAGTGGGAAGAAAGCAGTTCAGGGAGACAAGCCTTGAGACCCAAACGTCATCCTTTTCCTAGCCTCTAACAGCTCTGCATCTCCAATTACCTCTTGCCTGATAGTTTCAAGTCCAGGCATGCCAGGAGCCCTCATTTCCATAAGCGGAAGTTGATTCCCCCTCCTTCTTCTAATCAGGTGTGTATTTCTTCCCTTTCCTAAGAAACATAGAGAAACTTGGCAGATTTTCATATCAGTGGCTATTTAAACCTTTCTTTTCTGTTGTGTACACACCAGTGTCCTCTGCACAACCTGTGTTTCTTACCTCCTTCTAGACAGTGAGCTTCTCAACAAAGAGGCAATGTTTAGAACTGACTAGGATCTACCCCTTGTTTTTGTGCCAAATTTAGAAGCCATTGGCTTCTTAACAGGGGGTGGCATGTTTTGGATGTATTTCTAGGAAGTTGGCAGCAGTAGGCCCAACACGGAATGACTGGAAAATGACTTGCAGTGGAGATCAGGAATAAGCATTTTGACAGCTAAAGGGGAGAGGAAGAGGTGTTTGGGGCTGGTGCAACAGAATGAGCAAAGGCTCAGAACTGGGGAGGATTGAGACTTACTAGAAGCAAAGTGTTTGCCTGCAGTACAAGGCTGTGTGCTACTGAGAAATAGATGGGAAAACAGATGGGAGGGGAGGTTGAGGACTTTCTACTCCCCTTCCTACTAAGTGGAAGACTTAGGTTCAGGGTGGGAGTGGGGGCTCAGCTACGGCTTAACTGGGGTTGATCTGTGATGTCAGGATAGAGCAAAGGGGCAGCCCAAGGAGGGTCCTTGAGAACTACAGAGGAGGTCTGAACAAATCTGAACAAAGTGTGTGATCCAGGGAACTTCTCTAGCATAGGCTCTGTCCACAGGGATGGGACATAGAGGCCTCTGATCTCAGGGGGAAAGAAAGAAGCTGGTTCTGAAGCAAGACGAGAGGGGTAAGAGGAAGTGGGTAAGGTGGGAGCATGGAGGGTAAGATCGAGGAATTCACTTGGAAGAGACGGGAGAGGTTCCTGAGGCTGTGACGATGAGCACTGGGATTCTTTCCATGGGGGCCTGAGTGGGCTTTAAAAGCAGTCACAGCCTCCTGCTCCCCTTGACCAAGTTACCCTCAAGGGCTCCTGACCCTGTGTCAGCCCTACATGCCAGGCTAAAGGGTTTGGGCTTGATCTCAGTGAGAGGTAGGTGGTGGATGTATCCAGACTTGGCATCTCCTCCCTGGGGGAGTTTCTCTTCTCATGTCATTCCCGCATTGAAACTTAGACTGCTAATTCCACAGGCACGGCTGAAAGATGGAGGTATTTAGCAAGACCGTTGGGGATCTGGAAGAGAAATCATGCTGCTCACTCCAGAGCAGAATCTTAGTAAAATTCCCTTTATTATTTTTTTTTCCTTTATTTTACTTTACAGTACTGTATTGGATGTGGCATACACTGATATGAATCCGCCACGGGTGTGTTCATGTAAAATTCCCTTTAGACTTTCTCATGAGTTCTCTAACCATCCGGTGTCTGTCTCTAGCAACACCTTATTGTCCCTCTTTTCCCTTCTAATGTCAGATTCTGTAAATCCCTTAAGTGTGTGTGTGAGTCCCCACTCAGTGGTGTCTGACTCTTCATGAACCTCGTGGACTGTAGCCCGCCAGGCTCCTCTGTCCGTGGAATTCTCCAGGCCAGAATGCTGGAGTGGGTTGCCATTCCCTTCTCCATGGGATTTTCCTGACCCAAGGATTGAACCCAGGTCTCCTGCATTGCAGACAGACTCTTTACCTTCTGAGCCACAAGGGAAACCCAAATTCCTTCCTAGCCTCAAGCAATTAGAACTTGCTTTCTGTGATCATGACCCACTGAGCAAAACAAAAGTGAAAAAGGATTGCATTTTTGCCTCAGGTATGTTCCTTAGAGGATCTCATTGTCCAAGTCCGAATAGCTTATAATGATATTCCTGCCACAAAACAGGGCTCTTTACAGTGTGGACTTTTTCCCTCAGTGTTATCGCATGGGGTCTCCTGGATGAGGCCACCCAGAGTTCAACACAGAGGTTAAGAGACAGGCTGAATCTAGCAGCTCCAGTGTGGGATGGAGGGTAAAAAGATGTCAGGGAAGGTCACATGATGAAGCAAAGGGAAGACTACTGCAACCTTCCCAGCAGGCAGTGGGGAGGGAGGGTCTGGACAGAAAGACAATAACTCTTCATTTGGTGCCTATTACGACTCAGGGCCCTGAGTCTACAGCAGTGAATCAGATTGTACTCTTGCCCTGCAGGAGCTCAGGGAGGAGGAGGAGATGTAGGTGCAGCCGTGGCCTGTCCTCACTCAGGGCGAACCACGTCCTTGTAGCAAGTCTACGCATTTAAGAGTATGTGCGAGTAGGGCCTTGAGATTGGGGTGAGCAGTCCTACAGGAACACTGCAAAAGGAAAAAAAATGGAAGAAAGAAGAACATGTAGCTTCTGGCTGTAGAATAAATCTCCTCACCCTGTCTTCATTTCGGGAGGCAAAATCTAAATGTGACTTATGGCTTTAAACAAAGTGCAGATTTCTGCCCAGCACCTCCCCATTGTGATTTTTGTTTTTTAAACATTTCAAGAGCACTTTGTTATTCCAGATTGTCATTTCTAAATTGGCAATAGGAGTGATTATGATAATAAAGTATTTTGATCAGAGGCAATTTGCAAAGGGCTTTAAAGTCTCTAGATCCTGCCTCCTTCCTGGCTTGTCCCGGTGCCAACCAACAAGAGAACTCAGCAGGCCTTTTAATCATGACAGTCTTTGTGGCGGTTTGTTTCATTGCTTTTCAATGAACTTATTCTTACAGTTAATACTGGTGAAGGGGGCTGGCCATATCAACCTGGTTCTTTGGAAGAGAAGATGGGCATTGCTGAAGCTGGGGCCTCCTGTGGTTGTGGTTCAATTTCTAGGAGGTTTGGCATGAATCTCCACATTGTGATGCCCTGTTTATTGGGTTGAACATATCTCTAGTGACACTGCCTAGGCGGTCACTACCTCTGATGTCTGCCACCCTCAGTAGTCCACAGTGAGTAAGCCTAAGTCATGAAGCTGCTTAAAGACATTTGGTGGTAAAGAACATTACTGATAAAGAACCCCTCTGCCAGTGCAGGAGTCCTGGGTTTGATCCCTGGGTTGGGAAGATCCCCTGGAGGAAGGCATGGTAACCCATTCCAGTATTCTTGCCTGAAGAATACCATGGACAGAAGAGTCTGGTGGGCTACAGTCCACACGGTTGCAAAGAGTTGGACACGACTGAAGCGACTTAGCAAGCACACGCATCCTAATATGGTAGATTACGGTAACTGACCTACTATGAGGTTTCAGATAGAAGCAGGGACTCCTGCAGAAATAATGCAGTGCTTCCTTCTCTCCTATACTTTCGATGCTTCATAGACTAGAACCTATCACTCAGATGTCAGCTAAGGCCTCTTGCCCCTTCAGTCAGTCAGTTCAGTTGTTCAGTTGTGTCTGACTCTTTGTGACCCCATGGATTGCAGCATGCCAGGCTTCCCTGTCCATCACCAATTCCTGGAGTT
>SJYX01018568.1:371367-407640 GCA_006410675.1 Oreotragus oreotragus | reverse complement strand
GTCTGCCCTCTGATGCCCTCTTGCAACACCTACCGTCTTACTTGGGTTTCTCTTACCTTCTTGCCCTGAGTAGTAGCTAAAATTAGATGTGTATAAGAGACAGGTTCATGATCTGAGCCACAGTCAGCTCCTGGTCTTGTTTTTGTTGACTGTATAGAGCTTCTCCATCTTTGGCTGCAAAGAATATAATCAATCTGATTTCGGTGTTGACCATCTGGTGATGTCCATGTATAGAGTCTTCTCTTGTGTTGTTGGAAGAGGGTGTTTGCTATGACCAGTGTGTTCTCTTGGCAAAACTCTATTAACCTTTGCCCTACTTCATTCCATACTCCAAGGCCAAATTTGCCTGTTACTCCAGGTGTTTCTTGACTTCCTACTTTTGTATTCCAGTCCCCTATAATGAAAAGGACATCTTTTTTTAGGTGTTAATTCTAAAAAGTCTTGTAGGTCTTCATAGAACCGTTCAGCTTCTTCAGTGTTATTAGTTGGGGCATAGGCTTGGATTACTATGATATTGAATGGTTTGCCTTGGAAACGAACAGAGATCATTCTGTTGTTTTTTAGACTGCATCCAAGTGCTGCATTTCGGACTCTTTTGTTGACCACGATGGCTACTCCATTTCTTCTGAGGGATTCCTGCCCACAGTCGTAGATATAATGGTCATCTGAGTTAAATTCACCCATTCTAGTCCATTTTAGTTCGTTGATTCCTAGAATGTCAATGTTCACACTTGCCATCTCCTGTTTGACCACTTTCAATTTGCCTTGATTCACAGACCTGACATTCCAGGTTCCTATGCAATATTGTTCTTACAGCATCGGACCTTGCTTCTACCACCAGTCACATGCACAACTGGGTATTGTTTTTGCTTTGACTCCATCCCTTCATTCTTTCTGGAGTTATTACTCCACTGATCTCCAGTAGCATACTGGGCACCTACCGATCTGGGGAGTTCCCCTTTCAGTATCCTATCATTTTGCCTTTTCATACTGTTCATGGGGTTCTCAAGGCAAGAATACTGAAGTGGTTTGCCATTCCCTTCTCCAGTGGACCACATTCTGTCAGACCTCTCCTCCATGACCCGCCTGTCTTGGGTTGCCCCAAGGGCATGGCTTAGTTTCATTGAGTTAGACAGGGCTGTGGTCTGTGTGATCAGATTGACTAGTTTTCTGTGAGTATGCTAGTTTTCAGTGTGTCTGCCCTCTGATGCCCTCTCGCAACACCTACCGTCTTACTTGGGTTTCTCTCACCTTGGACGTAGGGTATCTCTTCATGGCTGCTCCAGCAAAGCGCAGCAGCTGCTCCTTACCTTGGACGAGGGGTATCTCCTCACGGCCGCTCCTGCTGACCTTGGATGTGGAGTAGCTCCTCTCGGCCCTCCTGCGCCCGCGCAGCCGCCGCTCCTTGGACAGACCCCACTGTAGAGTAGCCAAAACTTGCCCCTTCAGGATATGGTGAAATCCCACAGCCTTGTGGGGCAAGGCCAGCCTCTGCTTTCTTATGCTCCTCTCTGTCGCCACCTATGGGCTGAACACAGAACTCCTCTTCTTAGAAAAATCTGCTCTTTCTAAGGTTTTATCAATCTGTTCCTTATTTTACTTTTCAGTACACTTTGCTGCTCCTGCTGCTACTAAGTCCCTTCAGTCGTGTCCGAATCTGTGCAACCCCATAGACAGCAGCCCACCAGGCTCCTCCATCCCTAAGATTCTCCAGGCAAGAACACTGGAGTGGGTTGCCATTTCCTTCTGCTGCTGCTGCTGCTGCTAAATCACTTCAGTCGTGTCCGACTCTGTGTGACCCCATAGACGGCAGCCCACCAGTCTCCCCCATCCCTGGGATTCTCCAGGCAAGAATACTGGAGTGGGTTGCCATTTCCTTCTCCAATGCATGAAAGAGAAAAGTGAAAGTGAAATCGCTCAGTCGTGTCCGACTTAGAGATCCCATGGACTGCAAAAAGGAAGAGATTTTTCTCTCTCATTCTTTCTCCTTTTTTTCTTCTCTAGTGCAAAACTTTTCTGTTCTCTTAAATCTAAAGTTCTGCACTCATCAAGCTCCTTGGGAATCACAGCTTCAGCCACAAGTAGTTTGCCAAAGAATTATTTTTTTCTGGACAAATGCACACTGTCCCTCAAAGGAATCCTGGTAAATTTGATTTTCTCAATTTTGTTACAGCAATTTAGGGTCAAAGGATAGGGCATCCAGTGGAGGACTTATCGGAACTCTGATGGACAGGGGTCAGTGCTCATCTATGGATTAGTAAGCTTGAATCAAGAGTTGGTCCAATTTGACTTCCCTCCACATCCCTTCCTAAGAATACCCTGAGGCCAAAATAAACTTTGTCACTCTTCCCTTTCTTCCCTGCCTGCCTCTATTTATATACATCCTTCCTTTTCATCTGGAAAATTCCTGTGATTCTTTAAGATCCAGTTCCAAGGGTCTTATGATCCCTTTTTCTGTGAAGTCTTCTCTGGCTCCCCTCATGGGAGCATTCTTCTCATTGTTCTCTAGACATGTTGAACAGACTACCATGGCCTTGACTCGATTGAATTTGTTTTGCTGTTTGCTCTTTGCCTTCTCACAAGACATGAGCTCCTCAGGAGAAGAAACCGCCAATATACAACCTTGTGTCTTTAGTTTCTTGACCAATACTAGGCAAGCATAGAGGTTCAATGGGTGTTTGTTGAATGAATTAAAATTTGCATCATGTTTAGATTTGGATAGAAAGATGGAATCCATATATTTTGGATTCAGGATTTAGTTCTTTGCTGCTGCTGCTGCTGCTAAGTCGTTTCAGTCGTGTCTGACTCTGTGCGACCCCATACACAGCAGCCCACCAGGCTCCCCCGTCCCCAGGATTCTCCAGGCAAGAACACTGGAGTGGGTTGCCACTCCCTTCTCCAATGCATGAAAGTGAAAAGTGAAAGTGAAGTCACTCAGTCGTGTTCGACTCTTAGTGACCCCATGGACTGCAGCCCACCAGGCTACTCCGCCCATGGGATTTTCCAGGCAAGAGTACTGGAGTGGGTTGCCATTGCCTTCTCCACTAGTTCTCTGACCAGGGATCAGACCTGGGCCCCTTGCACAGGGAGGACAGAGCCTTAGCCACTGGACCACCAGGGAAGTCCCTAAAGGTCTTTTTAGAAGCATAATATATCTATGATCTCCACAGATGGCAAATATATGCCATACTTAGCTGTATTCTCTCCACTCCTGGTCCATCTTCCATGGCAAAAGTCAATAAATGACCATGAAACATTTCTCCACTGAGCCATTCTGAGACTCCAGAATTCTTAAAACAGGATTTCAGACAATCATTGACAAACTAATCTGATCTGATGCATAATCTGTGTGCCTAGACTCTGCATTGGCCACTGACATGGATGACTTGCTTCTGATCCTTTATACTTCTGAGATGTTTTCTCATTCTCATCTCACAGCCAGTCTCTGCCTAGTGGTTTTGCAGAACCTCCTGCTTAACTACGCTCTGTTATGTGAGTCCTATGATGGGGCCACGTGCATTCTGAATAAAGGGTTCTTGTTGTTTTCTAGTTCTCATGTGGGTATGCTTCTTATGGGGGTTGAGAGAAGGGTATAGCAATGAATCCTGGCTCTGTCTCTTCTATTTTACCTCCTGTTTTATACCAGAAACTCACTGCAACCTTGTGAAGAAGGTATTATAATTGCATCTCACACATTCAGGAAAGTTTGAAAGTAAACATAACAAGTTTCTGACCCAGGGCCTGTAACATTGGTGCTCAGTCTATGTTAGGATAAAAGTAGCTGGGAGGGAACCTCATTGAAGTAGACACTGTCCTTACATGTAGACAAAAATAAAACAAACAAAAAGTCGAAACCAAGCTCCATCGATTGAAACCGAATTAAACCAAACCCAAACAAATAACGGCAACAAAACCCCTCGCAGCCGAGTCTCTTTGCAGCTATCTATTATCCAGAGAGACTGAAGGGGCCCTTCTCTTGCTGTTCTCCTCTGCCCTCTCCCACTGAGCAGAAGACCTTCTGTTCTCTGTAGCTAATCATTAATCAACACGTACCTTCAAGTTGCGTCTGATTTTCTGTCTCCCAATTATCCAAAGAAATAATTTGGCCAAGTGACCAAGGCAGGCCTATTTGCTAACAGAGGGGTACTTCTGTCTCTGTGGAGTAGAAATGAATATTCTGTGAAATATCAAGTCAACAGTCACCGTGGCAGTTTGTGATCTGGAACCCCTTGGGTTCTCAGCAAATCTCTGGTGTTTAATTAAGCCGAGGGTTTCCAGAGTCAGCCTCTCTGAAAATATCTTCAGCCACTTTCCGGCAACTGAGTAGAGGGATTAGAGGAATAACAGTTCACAGAACTGATAGGAGCCTGGCATAATGAGTCAAGACGGGTCCAGGACTCAGGGCTCGGTTTAAGTACTGAGGGTCACATAGATTAAATTTCCGTCAGCACAGTGGAGTGTTCATTGTGTGAGAGAGGACAGCTGCTTCAGACAGTGTGACCCAGAGCACTGTGTCAGCATCTGCAGAGGCCTGGGCCCCTAGAGATGGTTCCTGGAAGGAGGAAGCAGGCCATCCCTCACTGGCCTGAAGGAATTGCTGTCTGAGTGTGTGCCCTAGTCACCTCTGAACAAGCCATCTGTCACTCTCCTTCTATGATTCTGAGAAATATATTTTGCTTTATTGATAAAATTAATGATGTAGAAGGGTAGGATGGGACAGAGAGAGGCTCAAGAGGGAGGCGACATACGTATACATTTAACTGATTCATTTTGTTGTATAGCAGAAACTAACACAATATTGTAAAGCAATTAGACTCCAATAATAAAAATAGGGATATCCAAAAATAATATAGAATAAGTGGCGAAGATGATAGTTACTGCTCCTCTTTACTGAACATGTTCCACAGTGCCTGGCATATGGCAAGAATTTCATAAGCATCATGACCTTGAATCCTTGAAAGTGCTCCATGAGGTGGTTCAATTTTTACCCATGGTGTGCTTAGCTGCTCAGTCATGTTCAACTCTTTATGACCCCACAGACTGTAGTCCTCCAGACTCCTCTGTCCATGAGGATTCTCCAGGCAAGAATACTGGAGTGGGTTGCCATGCCCTTCTCCAGGGGATTGTCCCAACCCAGGGGTCAAACCCAGCTCTTTCACATTGCAGGTAGATTCTTTACTGCCCAAGCCATCAGGGAAGCCCAAGAATATTGGTGTGGGTAGCCTATCCCTTCTCCAGGGGAACGTCCCAACCCAGGAATAGAACCGGGTTCTCCTGTATTGCAGATAGATTCTTTATCAGCTGAGCTATCTGGGAAGCCCATTTTTATCCATATGTTACAGATATTTGAGCTTGAGATTCAGGTTAGATGGTCACTTGCCCAGGAACTTATAGCTATAACGGTGTAGGGTAGGGTTCAAACACAGGTCTGTCTGACGCAAGTCTGAATTCTAAACAGTTAGGCTATACTCCTTCCTTTCCGACAGAAGGGCATTAATCATTCTCTGACCATGTGAAGCCACAGGGAGCAGTGTAGCTGGGTTCTGATGTAGCTGAGAACATCTCTTTTTGTGTTAGTGGTGGATGAGAAGAAATCTAATTCACTGTGTTGAGCTGGCGGGAAAGGTTGGGGCTTCAACACATGTTGTGTGGCTTGACTTTGTGTCATTCAGATGTAGGGGGAAATGATGATTTGTTTTGAGGCTTGAAGTGGCTCTCTACTTTACAACCACATTCAGCTGAAAGTGGCAAAGATCTGTGAAATCATTCACTCAAGTGCTCACTTCCCATTGTTGAAGAAAATGTGATATATGCCTTGTTCAAGGTCAGGTGGGTCAGTACAGGTAAGGGTTGTAACCAGACCCAACCTGGTCTGTTTAGATCATTCTAATACTCTATATAAAACTGTCAGATATACTCCCCTCTGAACAAAGGCAACTCACAGTATTTTGACTTTGCTGTGGCAGACTTGGGAAATTTTATTCAGAATTTAAGAATATGAGAGGGATCAAGGGAAGGCAATGTGGTTAGTGGAAGGAAAATTGGAATGAGGTGCTATTTATTCTTTCATCTGTTTATTTAACTATCACTGTCTGGAAACATTGGTTCTAAGACCAATTCTAGTGCCAGCTGTGTCATTTATGTTGATCCTCTCTTTCCTTATCTGACAACTGAGAGTACTGAAATTCATCAAGAAATTTAAATATGGAAAAGATTTTTATCTCATTGGCGATCATAGAAATACAATTTAATCCACTGAGTTACCATTTTTGTTTTTACTGATTGGAACAGCAAGAGCACATAGAAAATAATGTCTAATGCAAACAAGGATGTGATTTTTTAAAAAAATAGGCAGTCTCAAATATATATTGGTATAAAATTTCAGAAAGGAATGTAATGAGTTAGTAAGAACTATTAAAATATCCACACTCCTTGACTGAGTGATTCCACTGCTGAGAATCAATTCTAAGTACATTCTAAGAAGGAGTCTGTGGGAACTTCCCTGACCATCCAGTGGTTAAGACTCTGAACTGCTACTGCTGGGGGCATGGGTTCAGTCCCTGGTTGGGGAAATAAGATCCCAAATGCTGTGCTGCCAAATAAATAAATGAATATAGGAAGGAATCTGTGTTTACAGTCATGTTCAATAATATTTTAAATATTATGGAAAACAGGGAAACAACCTAACTGCTAAATCAAATGGATAATAGTTAAGTAGATGATAGTTTATCCACAGTATGAAATGTTAGGCGGCCAATAAGGGATGTGATTATCATGGGGTTTCTATAGTAACACAGAAAATATTTGATATAACATTAATTGAAAAGTAGAAAATATTCATTATTACCATACAGATAAGGAAAGAGCTTCATAGAAGAAAAGAATCAAGTGCTCCAAAGTATTGTGGTAGGGTGGATTGTTTTCTAAAGTTTGGAAATATGTTTATGTTACTGTTTTACTTGGAGGCAAAATAAGAACAGACCATGGTGTCAGACAGAGTAGATTTGAATCCTATAGTTGTCACTTACAAGCAATGTGATTGTAAATGTGATAATTGGGTCTATTTCATAAGGTAGATGTGGAGATTAGATAAAGTCGTAGAGGATCAGTTCTCATACAGTGCTTGATTAATTGAAATCTATTAATGAATATTTATTACTATTTTTATGAGAAGTTTTAATGTATTGTTGGACTGTAATGATTGAAAACAAAGCAAAAATTCAGTGAATTAAATTATCTCTAAGAGTTTTTCTTGCTCTAAATTTTAACACTTCTCACTTGAAATATGTTTCAGAGCACTTTTCATGATAGAGATATATTTGTAGATTAATATAGGGCCCCAATGTTTTGCCAGAGTTGTAGAGTTTTGAAACTATAATTTCCTTGAGAAATACAATGAGATTATTTCTATCTATTTATAATCTGAACTCACCCTTTTTGAGAATGTAGAGAACATGCAAATTTTATAATATTCAATGGATTTGGATTTTTATAATATTCAAGCTGGTTGGTTGGGAAGTGTTCCGTTCCCTCATTTTCTTCTTCGAATAGCTGCCTTTGGGTTCTATACAGAAATAAAAAGATGGGATTATGCATGTACTTAGAGCAATGGAAGAATCTATATGATGCTATATGTTTAGAGTTGTCCTAAATCTTGCATTTCCTAAAGCTTAGGATGTGTGGGGCATTTGAATGGTCATTTTCTTGGTACAAAGAAAAAATTTAGTATCTCTTATAGAAACAGATGTATAAATTTTCTGGAGAGTGAAATGGTTCTTTCAAAATGACTTTTGGATGATACATGTGTAAGCGAATCAGACAGATATCGATTAAATGTCCTTCCAACACAAAACAAATTGACCAGATGTGCGAAGGGTTTTGCCAAATCCCAGCATTTGATATCCCCCAGTGACATTCAGTTCCGATTTCCAGCAAAGCTTGAAAGGTGGAAATTTTGCTTGGAGATGTTTTAGTGGAGTAAGAAGTGAAGCAGAAAAAAACAGAAAGAGGCACTCTGAGGCAGAGAAGCTTCTAGCCTTTTTCTTCATACCCATGTAGATACTGTGCAAAAAGGGAAACAGAGAGATGAACTTGAAAAAGCTTCTGTGTCATAGGTGCTCATTTCCCTCTATTCTGGTGAGATGGCATGAAGGAGACCCAGCTGCTGCTGCTGCTGCTTTTTCTGTCTGCACCACTGGGATCGTAGTTCCCTGCTACTGTTGCTACTGATCAGTTGCTTCAGCTGTGCTGACTCTTTGCAACCCCATGGACCATAGCCCACCTGGTCCTCTGTCCATGGGATTGTCCTGGCAAGAATATTGGAGTGAACAGCCACTCTCCCTTCTCCAGGGGATCTTCCCAACCCAGGGATCAAACACGTCTCCTACATCTCTTGCACTGGCAAGTGGATTCTCTACCACTGAGCCACCTGGGGAGTCCCCTTAGTTCCCGACCACGATCAGTCTGCACCCCTGCATTGAAAGCTCGAAGTCTTTGGACCACCAGGGAAGTCCGAAGACCCAACTACTCTAAGACCAAAGGTGGAGACCAAGTCAGATTCTGTTAAGAGGCACTTTAGATGAGATCAGGCGTTTTCAGGGTGTATGGCCGTATGACCTTATTTACAAAGCAGAAATAGAACACAGATGTAGAAAACAAACCTATGGATACCAAGAGGAGTAGGGGGTGTGGGATGAGTTGGGAGATTGATGTTGACATATATACACTATTGATACTATGTATAAAGTAGACAACTAATGAGAACCTACTGTAGAGCACAGGGAACCCTACTCCGTGCTCTGTGCTGACTTAAACAGGAAGGAAATCCAAAAGGGGGGGGTTATATGTATATGTATAGCTGTTTTACTTGGCTGTACAGTAGAAACTAACAACATTGTAAAGCAACTATATTCCCCCCCCCAAAAATGAGGAATGTCAGAGGGAAACTTGACTTACTGTAAATGTAGTAATTCCAACAATTTCATAATGTTTTATACAATGGGAGTCCCCCTCTGTTGGAAAAGTTATACCATACCTTTCTGATTTTACAGACCAATGGGTCTCCCCTTGAAGAGATGCTTCAATTATCTGAGAGCCTTACCTTTTCAAACTCTTTTGCTTACTTGTAGCAAGTTACAGAATTACCAAACAGTAGCAGCTCCCTTGTATTCTATCTCTGGGGCTTTTATCAATTGTGTGATATGTTTGAGCATATCACCTGGGTACCTCCTGTTTTATACCAGAAACTCACTGCAACCTTGTGAAGAAGGTATTATAATTGCATCTCACACATTCAGGAAAGTTTGAAAGTAAACATAACAAGTTTCTGACCCAGGGCCTGTAACATTGGTGCTCAGTCTATGTTAGGATAAAAGTAGCTGGGAGGGAACCTCATTGAAGTAGACACTGTCCTTACATGTAGACAAAAATAAAACAAACAAAAAGTCGAAACCAAGCTCCATCGATTGAAACCGAATTAAACCAAACCCAAACAAATAACGGCAACAAAACCCCTCGCAGCCGAGTCTCTTTGCAGCTATCTATTATCCAGAGAGACTGAAGGGGCCCTTTTCTTGCTGTTCTCCTCTGCCCTCTCCCACTGAGCAGAAGACCTTCTGTTCTCTGTAGCTAATCATTAATCAACACGTACCTTCAAGTTGCGTCTGATTTTCTGTCTCCCAATTATCCAAAGAAATAATTTGGCCAAGTGACCAAGGCAGGCCTATTTGCTAACAGAGGGGTACTTCTGTCTCTGTGGAGTAGAAATGAATATTCTGTGAAGTATCAAGTCAACAGTCACCGTGGCAGTTTGTGATCTGGAACCCCTTGGGTTCTCAGCAAATCTCTGGTGTTTAATTAAGCCGAGGGTTTCCAGAGTCAGCCTCTCTGAAAATATCTTCAGCCACTTTCCGGCAACTGAGTAGAGGGATTAGAGGAATAACAGTTCACAGAACTGATAGGAGCCTGGCATAATGAGTCAAGACGGGTCCAGGACTCAGGGCTCGGTTTAAGTACTGAGGGTCACATAGATTAAATTTCCGTCAGCACAGTGGAGTGTTCATTGTGTGAGAGAGGACAGCTGCTTCAGACAGTGTGACCCAGAGCACTGTGTCAGCATCTGCAGAGGCCTGGGCCCCTAGAGATGGTTCCTGGAAGGAGGAAGCAGGCCATCCCTCACTGGCCTGAAGGAATTGCTGTCTGAGTGTGTGCCCTAGTCACCTCTGAACAAGCCATCTGTCACTCTCCTTCTATGATTCTGAGAAATATATTTTGCTTTATTGATAAAATTAATGATGTAGAAGGGTAGGATGGGACAGAGAGAGGCTCAAGAGGGAGGCGACATACGTATACATTTAACTGATTCATTTTGTTGTATAGCAGAAACTAACACAATATTGTAAAGCAATTAGACTCCAATAATAAAAATAGGGATATCCAAAAATAATATAGAATAAGTGGCGAAGATGATAGTTACTGCTCCTCTTTACTGAACATGTTCCACAGTGCCTGGCATATGGCAAGAATTTCATAAGCATCATGACCTTGAATCCTTGAAAGTGCTCCATGAGGTGGTTCAATTTTTACCCATGGTGTGCTTAGCTGCTCAGTCATGTTCAACTCTTTATGACCCCACAGACTGTAGTCCTCCAGACTCCTCTGTCCATGAGGATTCTCCAGGCAAGAATACTGGAGTGGGTTGCCATGCCCTTCTCCAGGGGATTGTCCCAACCCAGGGGTCAAACCCAGCTCTTTCACATTGCAGGTAGATTCTTTACTGCCCAAGCCATCAGGGAAGCCCAAGAATATTGGTGTGGGTAGCCTATCCCTTCTCCAGGGGAACGTCCCAACCCAGGAATAGAACCGGGTTCTCCTGTATTGCAGATAGATTCTTTATCAGCTGAGCTATCTGGGAAGCCCATTTTTATCCATATGTTACAGATATTTGAGCTTGAGATTCAGGTTAGATGGTCACTTGCCCAGGAACTTATAGCTATAACGGTGTAGGGTAGGGTTCAAACACAGGTCTGTCTGACGCAAGTCTGAATTCTAAACAGTTAGGCTATACTCCTTCCTTTCCGACAGAAGGGCATTAATCATTCTCTGACCATGTGAAGCCACAGGGAGCAGTGTAGCTGGGTTCTGATGTAGCTGAGAACATCTCTTTTTGTGTTAGTGGTGGATGAGAAGAAATCTAATTCACTGTGTTGAGCTGGCGGGAAAGGTTGGGGCTTCAACACATGTTGTGTGGCTTGACTTTGTGTCATTCAGATGTAGGGGGAAATGATGATTTGTTTTGAGGCTTGAAGTGGCTCTCTACTTTACAACCACATTCAGCTGAAAGTGGCAAAGATCTGTGAAATCATTCACTCAAGTGCTCACTTCCCATAGTTGAAGAAAATGTGATATATGCCTTGTTCAAGGTCAGGTGGGTCAGTACAGGTAAGGGTTGTAACCAGACCCAACCTGGTCTGTTTAGATCATTCTAATACTCTATATAAAACTGTCAGATATACTCCCCTCTGAACAAAGGCAACTCACAGTATTTTGACTTTGCTGTGGCAGACTTGGGAAATTTTATTCAGAATTTAAGAATATGAGAGGGATCAAGGGAAGGCAATGTGGTTAGTGGAAGGAAAATTGGAATGAGGTGCTATTTATTCTTTCATCTGTTTATTTAACTATCACTGTCTGGAAACATTGGTTCTAAGACCAATTCTAGTGCCAGCTGTGTCATTTATGTTGATCCTCTCTTTCCTTATCTGACAACTGAGAGTACTGAAATTCATCAAGAAATTTAAATATGGAAAAGATTTTTATCTCATTGGCGATCATAGAAATACAATTTAATCCACTGAGTTACCATTTTTGTTTTTACTGATTGGAACAGCAAGAGCACATAGAAAATAATGTCTAATGCAAACAAGGATGTGATTTTTTAAAAAAATAGGCAGTCTCAAATATATATTGGTATAAAATTTCAGAAAGGAATGTAATGAGTTAGTAAGAACTATTAAAATATCCACACTCCTTGACTGAGTGATTCCACTGCTGAGAATCAATTCTAAGTACATTCTAAGAAGGAGTCTGTGGGAACTTCCCTGACCATCCAGTGGTTAAGACTCTGAACTGCTACTGCTGGGGGCATGGGTTCAGTCCCTGGTTGGGGAAATAAGATCCCAAATGCTGTGCTGCCAAATAAATAAATGAATATAGGAAGGAATCTGTGTTTACAGTCATGTTCAATAATATTTTAAATATTATGGAAAACAGGGAAACAACCTAACTGCTAAATCAGATGGATAATAGTTAAGTAGATGATAGTTTATCCACAGTATGAAATGTTAGGCGGCCAATAAGGGATGTGATTATCATGGGGTTTCTATAGTAACACAGAAAATATTTGATATAACATTAATTGAAAAGTAGAAAATATTCATTATTACCATACAGATAAGGAAAGAGCTTCATAGAAGAAAAGAATCAAGTGCTCCAAAGTATTGTGGTAGGGTGGATTGTTTTCTAAAGTTTGGAAATATGTTTATGTTACTGTTTTACTTGGAGGCAAAATAAGAACAGACCATGGTGTCAGACAGAGTAGATTTGAATCCTATAGTTGTCACTTACAAGCAATGTGATTGTAAATGTGATAATTGGGTCTATTTCATAAGGTAGATGTGGAGATTAGATAAAGTCGTAGAGGATCAGTTCTCATACAGTGCTTGATTAATTGAAATCTATTAATGAATATTTATTACTATTTTTATGAGAAGTTTTAATGTATTGTTGGACTGTAATGATTGAAAACAAAGCAAAAATTCAGTGAATTAAATTATCTCTAAGAGTTTTTCTTGCTCTAAATTTTAACACTTCTCACTTGAAATATGTTTCAGAGCACTTTTCATGATAGAGATATATTTGTAGATTAATATAGGGCCCCAATGTTTTGCCAGAGTTGTAGAGTTTTGAAAATATAATTTCCTTGAGAAATACAATGAGATTATTTCTATCTATTTATAATCTGAACTCACCCTTTTTGAGAATGTAGAGAACATGCAAATTTTATAATATTCAATGGATTTGGATTTTTATAATATTCAAGCTGGTTGGTTGGGAAGTGTTCCGTTCCCTCATTTTCTTCTTCGAATAGCTGCCTTTGGGTTCTATACAGAAATAAAAAGATGGGATTATGCATGTACTTAGAGCAATGGAAGAATCTATATGATGCTATATGTTTAGAGTTGTCCTAAATCTTGCATTTCCTAAAGCTTAGGATGTGTAGGGCATTTGAATGGTCATTTTCTTGGTGCAAAGAAAAAATTTAGTATCTCTTATAGAAACAGATGTATAAAAGTTTCTGGAGAGTGAAATGGTTCTTTCAAAATGACTTTTGGATGATACATGTGTAAGCGAATCAGACAGATATCGATTAAATGTCCTTCCAACACAAAACAAATTGACCAGATGTGCGAAGGGTTTTGCCAAATCCCAGCATTTGATATCCCCCAGTGACATTCAGTTCCGATTTCCAGCAAAGCTTGAAAGGTGGAAATTTTGCTTGGAGATGTTTTAGTGGAGTAAGAAGTGAAGCAGAAAAAAACAGAAAGAGGCACTCTGAGGCAGAGAAGCTTCTAGCCTTTTTCTTCATACCCATGTAGATACTGTGCAAAAAGGGAAACAGAGAGATGAACTTGAAAAAGCTTCTGTGTCATAGGTGCTCATTTCCCTCTATTCTGGTGAGATGGCATGAAGGAGACCCAGCTGCTGCTGCTGCTGCTTTTTCTGTCTGCACCACTGGGATCGTAGTTCCCTGCTACTGTTGCTACTGATCAGTTGCTTCAGCTGTGCTGACTCTTTGCAACCCCATGGACCATAGCCCACCTGGTCCTCTGTCCATGGGATTGTCCTGGCAAGAATATTGGAGTGAACAGCCACTCTCCCTTCTCCAGGGGATCTTCCCAACCCAGGGATCAAACACGTCTCCTACGTCTCTTGCACTGGCAAGTGGATTCTCTACCACTGAGCCACCTGGGGAGTCCCCTTAGTTCCCGACCACGATCAGTCTGCACCCCTGCATTGAAAGCTCGAAGTCTTTGGACCACCAGGGAAGTCCGAAGACCCAACTACTCTAAGACCAAAGGTGGAGACCAAGTCAGATTCCGTTAAGAGGCACTTTAGATGAGATCAGGCGTTTTCAGGGTGTATGGCCGTATGACCTTATTTACAAAGCAGAAATAGAACACAGATGTAGAAAACAAACCTATGGATACCAAGAGGAGTAGGGGGTGTGGGATGAATTGGGAGATTGATGTTGACATATATACACTATTGATACTATGTATAAAGTAGACAACTAATGAGAACCTACTGTAGAGCACAGGGAACCCTACTCCGTGCTCTGTGCTGACTTAAACAGGAAGGAAATCCAAAAGGGGGGGGGGTTATATGTATATGTATAGCTGTTTTACTTGGCTGTACAGTAGAAACTAACAACATTGTAAAGCAACTATATTCCCCCCCCCAAAAATGAGGAATGTCAGAGGGAAACTTGACTTACTGTAAATGTAGTAATTCCAACAATTTCATAATGTTTTATACAATGGGAGTCCCCCTCTGTTGGAAAAGTTATACCATACCTTTCTGATTTTACAGACCAATGGGTCTCCCCTTGAAGAGATGCTTCAATTATCTGAGAGCCTTACCTTTTCAAACTCTTTTGCTTACTTGTAGCAAGTTACAGAATTACCAAACAGTAGCAGCTCCCTTGTATTCTATCTCTGGGGCTTTTATCAATTGTGTGATATGTTTGAGCATATCACCTGGGCACTCATTGGCCATGGTGATCAATTCCCAAGGCTTGATAAGAAAAATTAAACAGAGACCAAGGCAAGTGTTTCCTAAAGGTGGTGGTGGAGGTGAGTGTGTCTGCCACCTTAGGATTGGTCTTGAATGGAGGTTGGATAGCACTTGACTCTGGAATGAGTATTTATGAGTGTCTTTGAATAAGTTTAGGGGAAAGTGTTGCAAATGCAGGGCTCAGCATCACCTGCTAACATAAATATTCAATCTTATCTTTAAGTTGTATCCATTTCTAGTTACATGGTTGAAGCTTGTTTTGGTCAACAGCACAAGCTTGGTAATGAGGTCTAAGAACTTGAGGAATGACTTGAGATTTCTGCTCTAATCTACTTTAGCTTGACCAAGGAATTCCATTCATGCTGTGGGGAGATTTAGAGGTTTGGGAACTCAAATATGCAAGACAAGTTTTTTTGTTTTTTTGTTTTTTTTAACTTTTATTGCTAGATAGAAGCCATGGCAAAGTCCTCTGGAGGAGACAAATCATCTCTTCCACCATCCCTGACAGCACTGTCAACCCATTCTTCAGGATTTGTATCACTCAACAGTGTTTGGAGTATATGACATTGATAATTCTAATGGACTCCTGTTAAGAAATCTTGGGTCAGGGGCCTCTGGTATCAAACTGATCAATGGAACCTTCATTCCTGGCTCTGCTAGTGCACTAAACATCCTTGACACCTATTAATTTGCTGCTAAGTCGCTTCAGTCGTGTTCGACTCTGTGCGACCCCATAGACGGCAGCCCATCAGGCTTCCCTGTCCCTGGGATTCTCCAGGCAAGAACACTGGAGTGGGTTGCCATTTCCTTCTCCAGTGCATGAGTGAAAAGTGAAAGTGAAGTCACCCAACCGTGTCCGACTCTTAGCGACCCCATGGACTGCAGCCTACCAGGCTCCTCCATCCATGGGATTTTCCAGGCAAGAGTACTGGAGTGGGATGCCATTGCCTTCTCTGACCTATTAATTTGAAGGATATAAAAATCTCACTATTGTGAGTTTGCTGCTGAGTGATTGGCACTGCTATTCTATCCTTTATAGTCCCTGGTGAACATTCTCACCAGTTGACTCAACCTGAGCATGATTGGGAAATACATGGCTTTTCCTTCACTGTTTCCAACCAGGAAAATTATCTCATATCAAGTTAGTCTACTGCTCTTTGAAGAAATAGAGGAAACCCACTGCCTTGGTGGGGATTATTAGATCTAAGAGTGGCTCTTCAAACACCGTGCTGTGCTGAGTCCTTCCCAGCCTGGTTTCAACAGGTCACATGGTCACAGCAGAAGGCTAGCAAACACTGGGATGGAAGGAAGCCCCGTGCATATAGGAAACTCTTTCATTCCAAAGACACAACTTTCTCAAGCCAGCTTAATGCCTCTTTATTGTCTCTCTTGGCAGAGCATGACCTGTACTCGGATGAGGAACCTAAAAGCTAGAACAAGTACCAGGGAAACTTCCTCTCATCTCAGTGGTTGTTTTTCAGGGAGGCTTTAATCTGTCCACAATAGGATGATAGGATGGTGCTGAGTTCTGCTCCAGGAAGCAGACTGAAGTCAGGACTTGCAACTAAAGCAAGGGGTGGGAGATGAGCTGATGTTACCCAGGGAACAAATTTTCAAAAGGAAGACTCCTTCAGTGTTTGTCTTTGTCTTCATTTTAATGATGAGGAAACTAACGAGGGAAAACAGATTTAGAGATTTTTTTCTTCCATATTACATAGCAGGGCATGGTTTGGTGGCCAGAGGGTGGGGACATTGTAGCACTTCCACTTACAAACCTCTGTATTTAATGTTATCTCTTATTTCATCTTGCCTTCCCATCACCAATCTATTTTCCATTTTGTAAACCCGACAGCAACCAATCCAACAGGGCAGAATGATATGAGAAGCACAAACCCTTATGTGAGACATACATAAACTGACGAAATGGCATTTCAAAAACAGTGTCATCTTTTGTAAAGCTGGTTTCAAAGGTCAAAGCTAAAACACACTGTCCGCTGTCCACAACACATCAGGCCATCACATGGCATCTTCCCCAAGTATTCAACAGCTGGGATGTCTGATTTTACCAGTCTCATAAAATACGGCATGGTGCTTAGGATGTCCTGGAACCAGAGGGGCTCGTCTGGAGTCCCAGCTTCACTAACTTATCAGTGGTGTGATCCAGGCTGAGTTCTCTCACTTTGCTCTCCTATAATATGAAGACCATATTCATAACCACAGTGGCATAGATACTGTTGGTGAGTAAGATAGTATGGGCAAACACCTGCTGCTAAGTACCTGTGCTTAGCAAAGACTCAGTGTCTATTTATGATAAGCAAGTAATTAGTAAACACCTGCTGTATGTAGGACCTTCTGTTAGGCACAAAACTTACCACTCTGAGGCATCAAAGTCTATCTCAAAAAACAAAATAAGGCTTTTGGTGCTATTTTGACCTGCTAAGCTAGGGAACCAGAAAGCCAAATAAAAGTTCTTTAATATTCATAACAAATTCAAGCTAAATTCATGAACAAAGAGCATTCTATGTGAGCAATTTCTGAAACATCTGCGAAAGTTTTGAATTCATTGAATATTTCTTGGATGCCCTTCCAAATGACTAAATTTGGTGTCAGAATTACTGTTTATTTCTGGTGGCGTGAAATTCCACACCTAACTCCCATCCAAAGGTACATCTGTCTCTGTCTTCTTAATGTCCGTCTGTTCGCTTCTGGTGATACTTGCATTAGGATGATGCTTTTAGCAAAATTGGGCTTGTAATAGATGCTGGAGTGAGAGATGGGGCACCAAACAAAATTAGGCTCATTTCTTGGGTGCATTTAAGTGCTCACTCCTGCCCCAAATGGTAAATTACATGATCATGGGACCCTGAAGAGTTGATGGATTCCCTACCTCAAATTGCTAGACAGTTATATGAGTGAGGATGATTTTCTTAGTGTTAAAACTGTTCCCTGGGGATAATTTTGGGCACCTTGGGAAGCTGCATTAACTACTTTTGGCTCCTAGACAGCCATTGCTAAGTGGGCCCTGAAGTGTTCACATGACCATAAAGTGGTGCCCCAGTAAGAATAATCAGCACAGATCTTTGTGGTGATAAAGGCTTGGGAGGTTTTACTGATAAAGGCTTGGGAGGTTTTACTGAAAGAAATATCCTGACTCTATAATTCTCCTGAAAATGAACCTTTCCAAAAGATAAAACCTGCAGGTATGGAATGACTTGCTACTGCTGCTGATCTTTATAATGCCCTGCTAGGAAATCAGGCTTTCTGGATCTCAAAGACGTTTTGTGAACATTAACACAATGGTTATTCATAGTACTGTCAAGGAGGAAGTGGGGGTGAGGATGTTGCTTTTCAGGCAGAAGGTTACAGGACTTCATGGGAGGAAATGGAAATTTGGAATCAAGATAACCTGAACTCTAATTGGGCTTGGCTATTTCTTATTCATGTGGCATTAAGCAGTTCATTTTCTGTCTTTGGGCCTCAATTCTATTGTTCGTAAAACAGTGGGATTGGATTAGACCGCGGAGAGCATATTCCTAGCAAGTATGCTACCTTCATCTCAACCTGTACCTGTAACAGACATTGTTGATGTTGTTTAGTCTATAAGTGGTGTCTGACTTTGCAACTCCATGAACTGCAGCATGCCAGGCTTCCCTGTCCTTTACCATCTCCTGGAGTTTGCTCAAATTCGTCCACTGAGTTGGTGATGCCATCCAACCATCTCATCCGCGGTCGCCCCCTTCCCCTCTCGCCCTAAGTCTTTCCTAGCATCA
Organism: Oreotragus oreotragus; assembly: GCA_006410675.1. Classification (NCBI taxonomy): domain Eukaryota; kingdom Metazoa; phylum Chordata; class Mammalia; order Artiodactyla; family Bovidae; genus Oreotragus; species Oreotragus oreotragus. Next base: position 389,017 of record SJYX01018568.1, on the reverse strand, counting down.
GAGTCTTTTCAATGAGTTGCCTCTTCGTGCCAGATAGCAAAAGTATTGGAGCTTCATCTTCAGCATCAGTCCTTCCAATGACTATTCAGGGTTTATTTCATTTAGTATTGACTGATTCAGTTTCCTTGCTTTCCAGGAGACTCTCAAGAATCTTCTCCAGGACCACAGTTCAAAAATGTGAATTGTTTGGTGCTTAGCCTTCTTTATGGTCCAATTCTCACATCCGTACATGACTACTAGAAAATCATAGCTTTGACTGTATGGATCTTTATTGGCAAAGTGATGTCTCTGCTTTTTAATACACCGTCTAGGTTTGTCATAGCTTTCCTTCCAAGGAGCAAGAGTCTTTTAATTTCATGGCTACAGTCACTATCCACAGTGATTTTGGAGCCCAAGAAAATAAAATCTGTCACTGTTTCCACTTTTCCCCATCTATATTGCCATGAAGTGATGGGACAAGTTGCCGTGATCTTAGTTTTTTGAATGTTGAGTTTCAAGTCAGCTTTTTACTCTCCTCTTTTATCCTCATCAGGAGGCTTACCTGGTGGCTCAGATGGTAAAGAATCTGCCTGCAGGGCAGAGACCCAGGTTTGATCCCTGGGTCAGAGAGATCCCCTGGAGAAGTGAATGCTACTCACTCCAGTATTCTTGCCTGGGATATCCCATGGACAGAGGAGCCTGGGGGGCTACAGTCCATGTGGTTACAAAGAGTCTGACCTGACTGAGTGACTAACATTTTCACTTTTCATTGCTGATTGGTCAAGGCAAAATCTCAGACTGAGTGTCAGAGGCTTCAGATCAATATCACCTCTTTCCAAAGGTCAACCACAGTACAAACCCACCACACAGGCATGTGTAATGGGATCAAAAAAGGTTACATGAGGCACTTCCTTGATAGTTCGGTGGTTAAGAATCTGCCTTACAATTTACGGGACGCGAGTTTGATCCCTGGTCAAAGAATGAAGATCCCACAGGCCACAGAGCAACTGAACCTGAGCCCAGTTGTGGTGCTGAGTCCACTCACCGTAGCTAGCACGTCTGTGCACCACAGCAAGAGATCTCACATGATGCAATGAAGAACCCTCGGGCAGCAACTGAGACCCAAGGCAGCCAAATACGTAAATAAATAAGTAAATAAAAAGAGAGGTGACATGAGATGCTGGAATGAGATGTAGAATGCAGTTGACCGCATGCTCAGTAATTATGGGTTGAAACTTTCCACCTTCACAATTAAGTTTCAATATGCATTATGCCACCAGAGCCAAAATGAGCAGTGGTTGAGAGGGTGGATTCTGTGTTCAAATCTTGACTTCACATTTTGTTAGCTGGCTCATGTAACCTCTCTGTGCCTTGGTTTCTACTTCATAGGATGATTATGAGGTTTTGCTCAGGTAAGGCATGAAAACATTTAACACATGACAGAGGATGATTTCAATATCCCTAAGTGCTTATTCAGTTCAGTTCAGTTCAGTTCGGTCGCTCAGTTGTGTCTGACTCCTTGCTACCCCATGAACCTCAGCACGCTAGGCCTCCCTGTCCATCACCAACTCCTGGAGTTCACCCACACTCATGTGCATCGAGTTGGTGATGCCATCCAGCCATCTCATCCTCTGTTGTCCCCTTCTCCTTCTGCCCTCAATCTTTCCCAGCATCAGGGTCTTTTCAAATGAGTCAGTTCTTTGCATCAGGTGACCAAAGTATTGGAGTTTCAGCTTCAGCATCTGTCCTTCCAATGAACACTCAGGACTGATTTCCTTTAGGATGGACTGGTTGGACCTCCTTGCAGTCCAAGGGACTCTCAAGAGTCTTCTCCAACACCACAGTTCAAAAGTATCAATTCTTCGGTGCTCAGCTTTCTTTATAGTCCAACTCTCACATCCATACATGACTACTGGAAAAACCATAGCTTTGACTAGACGTACCTTTGTTAACAAAGTAATGTCTCTGCTTTTGAATATGCTGTCTAGGTTGGTCATGACTTTCCTTCCAAGGAGTAAGTGTCTTTTAATTTCATGGCTGCAATCACCATTTGCAGTGATTTTTGGAGCCCCCAAAATAAAATCAGCCACTCTTTCCCCACCTATTTGCCATGAAGTGATGGGAACAGATGCCATGGTCTTAGTTTTATGAATGTTGAGTTTTAAGCCAACTTTTTCACTCTCCTCTTTGACTTTCATCAAGAGGCTCTTTAATTCTTCATCACTTTCTGCCATAAAGGGTTGTGTCATCTGCATATCTGAGGTTATTGATATTTCTCCTGGCAATCTTGATTCCAGCTTGTGCTTCTTCCAGCGTAGCGTTTCTCAGTGCTTATTAAATGCTTGCAATTAATATACAGTCCTTGTTTTCTGGTAGGATAGTTAGAAGTTAATGAAGAAAATATTAGCTCAGATCATTGCACCCCCCCAAAGTGTTTTGGCACTATTAATGATCTTGTACCCTAGAAGCCCCACTCCAAAGCCCCTCTAAGCTCTGAGCTTTCACTAGTGACTGTTGATTAACAGGAATCTTGGAAATGGTTTTGTTTTATTTTTGGAAAGCTAACTTCTAGTATAACCTTATTTGTATAACTCCTGCAAATCCTGCATCTTAGTCATATTCAAGACTAGCATCTGTAGATTTTTGTCCCACCCTAAAACATAAAATGGTAAAAGTGCAAAACTGAAAGGTAAGTGATTTATATTTTGGGATTCTGGGTGGTCTGCTGCCTGGATTATCTTCCATGGTTCTAAGTTATTCCTACTTTTTCTTTTGGCTTGAAATGGGGACCCAGAGTGGAACCTCTCCCTTCTTGTCATTCTAAAAATTCTTACCCTAATTTCTTGCCTGCAAAAAAAGAGTTTGTACTTATGGATTTGGTCAAATTATGTGTCAAATAATGCTATTTTGAATCATCATCATAGACTTCATTTAGTGAACATCCGAAAAACACTTCCTAGTGAATCTGAGCATTTTCATTCCATAGACACAGACTTTATTTACTTCTTATGCAGAGAAACAAAGACTCACACATGAAGCCAGATGATAAGCCCCAGATCTCCCCCTCTGCTCACAGCCAGCCAGACCCTAAAGAGTCTGGATGTTCCCCTGTAACCTGCACAAATGTCAGATCAGACATGCATTTGACATTACAGAGATGCCACTGCACATGTAAGGGAAGGCTGAACCCTTCCAAGACAGTTTACATTGGGGCTCCATTCATAAATGAGGAAATGCAGGGAACACAGGCAAGGCTCTCTGGCTGAATCCTGGAACCCACCAAAGAAGAATCTTCTCTGGAGAAGTTTGACTCTAAAATGGTGGTGCTTCAGAGGGGATCCCAGAGGAATCCCCCAATTCTGATGGAAGTTATTTCCAATCAGAGATGTTTTTGCCCACTGACTCAGCCGCGGCTGCCCTGTCACTGCTTAATTTCCTCCCTCTTGAGTTCCAGTCCTCTGTCATGAAATATCACTAAGCTGACCCTGAACAGAACATCCTGTGTTTAGGGCTATGATAATGGCTACAGAGCATCAGGGGCTTTTTTGTTTTTATTAAAAATGTTTTGAACAAGAGACACACTGCACTGGCAGGTGAAATATTTCCATAGAGACCTGTTTGCCTGGTGCTTCATGTAATGAGAAGTGAAATTCCTGACATCTTTACCCCAGAACTCATGCATTTTTTATTCATTTACCAGATGGCTTCTTTTTTCATAACTTTTAAGTAGATTCATTTTACCATGGATGTAGTCCCACGGTAGTGGACACCTCCTATTGCACATACTTGATTTGGGAGCCTTAGTTTTGGAGGGTTAGATATGTGCCTTGAAATTTCCACTGATTTCCTCCCATCTATCCTTGCACCAATTTGAATTATTTATTTTGTAACCTTGAACTTACCAAACAGCTCTCCATTTATTCAGCACATATTTATTAACTACTGTGTGAAAGGCATTGCTCTAGGTGCTGCAGATACAGCAGAAAACTGAGCAGAAAAAAGCAAAAACAAAATCATGTTCCCTCTGCTGTTGTCTTTTGCAGAAGGAGAATGGACTCCCAAGTCAAATTTTGGTTCGAAGGTGATAGTGCCATACACACAACAGGTTATGAAGATTTGTTATTTACATCACGAGACACTGGGACTATCAGGAAAGATTTCAAACAGGTCCAGGAATGGCTTGAGAGAACCAAGAGAGAAGACTGGCTTGGGTTCCTTATGGTGGTTAGGGGCTAGGGCTAGGGTAAAGATTCCCATACTAGAATAAGGAGCTTGCATAATTTGAACCTTCCATCAGCACCCATCAGTAGGAACTACCCAGGCTTTCTTATCAGCTTGCCTAGATGTGGGGCAGAAGGTGAAGAGAAAGGGATGAGGCTTAAAAGCTGTCAGCAGTCAAACACATCAATAAATGGAGTCAAACTTTGGCTTACTTTCTTAAAACATTTTTTATCGTAGTACAGTCAGCACATAATAAATACATAAATCTCAAGTATACAGCTTGTTGTTGTTCAGTTGCTATGTCGTGTCTGACTCTTTGCAACTGCATGGACTGCAGCATCCTCTGTTCTTCACTATACATATAGATGTATAACGCCACAATCCAGAAGAGAGAGAGGATGTTTTTAGCATGCAGATGGATTCTCTATACTCTTCCAGTCATACCCTTTTCCCAAGAAATGATCTCCATTTTGACTTCTTTCATCAAATATTAGCTTTTTCCTGTTCTTTCATTTTTCTACATGGAATCATAATATATGCAGTGCTGCCTTGGTCTGAAGTCAGACCAAGTATATATGACTACAACATGTGGATCTGATTCTGAACTTTCTCTTCTAACCTTGCACCAGTGTGACACTGTCTTAATCACTATTGCTCTATAGCAGTCTCAACATTTGTTAATGGAAGTCTTCCAACTTTGTTCTTCTTCAAGATCGTTTTCTATAGCCTTTGCCTTTCAACAGAAACACTTTAGAACCAACTTCTGAATTTGTGTTCAGGCACATACACACACACACACACATATCTTGATGGGCTTTTTATTGGGATTGCATTGAACCTACACATCAATATGGGAAGAATTGACATCTTCCAATCCATACTGAGAATTCAAATCAATTAATAGAGAATATTTTCCCACTTATTTAGATCTTTTAACATTTCTCTCAACACAATTTGTTAATTTTCACTCTAGAGGTCTTTTACATCTATAATTTGATCTATTCCTTTGTACTTAATTTTTAAATACTGTTGTAAGGAATATTTAAAAATTTTATTTTCTAACTAACCTATATAAATATATATAACTGATTTTATTGTTGATCTTGAATCCAGCAACCATTTGTAAATTCCCTTTTTAATAATAACAACTGGTGTATAGTTTGAATTTTTAATGTGCACAATCATAGTGAATGATGAAAATATTTCTTTTAAATTTCTAATCTTGATATCTTTATGTTATTTTCCTTGTTTCATAATGCTGCTAGGAACCTCTTGTGCAATGTTAAAAGATGTGGCAATAATTGACATCCTTTTCTTGTTCTCGACCTCAGAGAGAGATATTAATACTTTCACATTTCACCATGTAGTGTTAGCTACAGATATTTTGTAGATGTCCTTTAACAGATTAAATAATTTTTTTCTTTCTCTAATTTGCTATAAGCTTTTCTCCATCTCAAACAGGTGTTGAATTTTATCAAATGTCTTTTCTGTTTCTGTTAAGAGGATAGTAAATTTTGTCTCCTTTATTATGCTAACATGGTGATTTACCTTGACTGCTTATCAAATATTAAAGTAGCTTTGCATTTCTGGGATGACTCCCCTTCATGCTAATGTATTTGTAGGGGATCAGATATGCCCCTCCAGCCTGTGTCACTCTGCATGAAGATCATTTTGAGCTGAAGGCAATAGAGGAAAAGCAGATACAGCAGCATCTCCCTGCCCTTATCTGCCTGATAAATGGGGCATAAATTCTCCCTGTGAAGGCCCTCCCCACCCTTTCCTGTACCAAGGGAAGAACAAGCTTATCACTGGAGATGAGATGGCTTCAAGAAGAATCTACATGGGGGAGTCCCCTGGTGGTCCCATGGCTAGAACTCAGTGCTTTCACTGGTGTGGCTTGAGTTCAGTCCCTGGTGGGGGAACTAAGCTTTCACAAGCTGTGCTCACAGAGGCCAAAAGCAACAAACAAACAGCTATAAAAAGAAAAAGAAAGAAAAGAAAGAAAGAAAGAAGGGTCTACATGAACAAATTTTATTAAATCATCTTTATCTACTGTTAGTATTCCCCGTTTGTTTACCTTCCCACAATTTACACCCTGAAAAGTCCAGAAGCCCCTTTCCCTTGTTTTGTCACTGGTCCACAGATTTATTGTCCTCTGTTAGAACAGTATGAATCCCTGCAAGTTTAGTGGCTTCTTTGGGGCTTCTTGATTCTTCCCAGGAAGCTCACACCCCCAAACCCTCAATCTCATTGCCACTCAAAGCATTGAATATCAAATAAAATGTGTATGCTTTTCTCTTGTAAATCTGCTTTCTGTCAGAAAGTATTTTCCCTCCTGCATATTACACTTTTGTAAATTGCTGGATTCAATTTACTCATATTATGTTTAGAATTTCTGCACCTATGTATATAAGAAATATAATGCTCCTTTCTTATTGAGTCTTTGACAGTTTCTGTTATCAGGGTTTTATTGGCCTCAGGAAACAAGTTGGGAAGAGTCTTTCTATATTTTTAAGGTTTGTGCTTGATTGTTAAGATTTCTTTCTTAAATGTTTGGATTTACATTGTTTATTACCACAAAACCCTATGAGTTTCCATTTTGTAAGAGATACCTCTGTGTATCACTTGGGTTTCCCAGGTGGTGCTAATGGTAAAGAACTTGAGTGCCAATGCAGGAGATGTAAGAAATGCAAGTTCAAGCCCCGGGTCAGGAAGATTTCCTGGAGAAGGGCATGGCAACCCACTCCAGTGTTCTTGCCTGGAGAATCCCATGGACAGAGGAGCCTGGCAGGCTACAGTCTGTATGGTCACAGAGAGTCGGATACGACTGAAGCGACTTAGCATGTACGCGCCTCTGTGTACTGTGTTTCAGTCATGCTTTCCAGTTACTGCTGAGATGCTTGAATATACCTGCTTTGAGACTGGTTGACAAGTCTTGCTCCTGACCCTGAGAATTAGAAAGAGTTTCTGTTTTGGTAAGCACCATTATGAGTGATGACAGCATTATCAGTAAACATTTTATTTTGTGTCTACTGTAAACTTATGATGATGAAGCCTAAAATCAAATTCTGGGAGACTGGGAGTCATTTATAAGTCCACATCCTAGGAAAATGTCAAGAGTATAAGCATTAAAGGTAGATTTCTAAGCCAATATATTAGAATAAAGTTCTGTGGTGGAAGCTGAATAGAAATATGATGTCAAGGAAATAAATCAACAATAAAAATTTCTGACTATTAAAAACAGAGATTGCTCAGGTACTTTTAAAATAGATGATGCTGAGGCCCCAGATCACAATGGTATGAAATCCTAACAAATGGATTTTAAAAAGCAATCCAGTGATTTCACTTGAAAATATTAATATTTGCAACATGCTGGAAAATGCATTCTTTTTTACGATTTAAACAGATAATGACAAATTTTAGAAGTCATCTTAAATGTGTGAAGTTTTTTGCTTACAGAACCTCTAATAGCATTTGGAAAGCATTTTGAACAGTAGCCTAAGCAAAACTGGGATTGTGAGGAGAAAAAGTGAGTGAAGAATGTTGAATATGCTGTCAGTATGTCCACTGCATACATCTCCCAGAGAAACTCATAGTACATCACTGTAGAGCTTCTCATACTATTCCCACCCAGTGGGGCTCTTGACTTTGTCTGGCTTCAATATAGTCACCTAACTCCAAGTAGAATATATTGTATGTATCAGAAAAGATCTTTCCAGGAAAGCATCCTGATCCAGTGTACATAAGACTTTCTAGTTCAGAGAGAAGGGGCTCCTATAAAGACCTCAAAATATAATATTGCTCTTTAGTTAAAAATAAAGTTATGTGCGTGTGTTTAAGATTACATGTGCAAAAACATAAAAATATCACAAAAGATAACATCTAACTGCCATTTTCTCTGACTGGTTTTTCTTTTTCTTTTCATGTTAACATACATAAAGCTAACTTTATTTTGGTGTAGAGTTCTATGAATGCTGGGACTTCCCTAGTGGCTCAGGTGGCAAAGACTCTGCCTGCAATGCAGAAGACCTGGGTTCAAACCCTCGGGAAGATCCCCTGGAGGAGGGAATGGTAATCCGCTCCAGTATTCTTGCCTGGAGAATTCCATGGAGAGACGAGCCTGGCATGCTACAGTCCACCTTGCAAAGAGGCGGACATGACTGAGAGACTAACACTTTCACTTTCACACTCTGTGAATAGTATCTAACCATCGCCATCAAGATACAGAATAGTTTCATTACCCCTAAAAAATTCCCTTGTCAATTAAAAAAAAATGCACAACATGAGACTTGCATGTTTTTTAAAATTTTATTTTATTTTTAACTGGAAGATAATTATTTTATTTGAGGCAATATGATGACTGCAGCCCAAGAGACAGCACCTCAGATAGCTCTAAGAAACTGTTCCAAAAAGAAAGGGAAAAGGACAGTATATGTGTGGTTTTGGTAAAGGGAGAGTACGTGCAGTCAAGCAAATAGTTTCTGTAGTAAGTTTCTGCTGCTCTTGTGAAGCTTCTGCTAGTCATGAGAACCAATCATCAGCTAGAAAGATTTGAGTGCTTTTTTAGATATGAGGAGATGCAAGAATTGGACTCATAAAATCAGTTCTTGAGAATATCTAACTATCTGAAGACCTATACTGCCAGGTTTTCCCTGAGCACAGAGTGCCTCATTCCTGCTCTCCACCCTGAACTTCTTTAGGTGGTGCTGGAGGTCAGCAGCTACAGCCACATGTGATTTAATCCTTGTAGCGGGAGATGGCAAGCACCCATCAGTTCAGTTTCTCAGTCATGTCCGACTCTTTGCAACCGTGGACTGCAGCACGTCAGGTCTCCCTGTCACCATCAACTCCTGAAGTTTACTCAAACTCATGTCCATCGAGCTGGTAATGCCATCCAACCATCTCATCCTCTGTCATCCCCTTCTCCTCCCACCTCCAATCTTTCCCAGCATCAGGGTCTTTTCAAATGGGTCTGTTCTTCGCATCAGGTGGCCAAAGTATTGGAGTTTCAGCTTCAACATCACTCCTTCCAATGAACACTCAGGGCTGATTTCCCTTAGGATGGACTGTTTGGATCTCCTTGTAGTCCAAGGGACTCTCAAGAGTCTTCTCCAACACCACAGTTCAAAAGCATCAATTCTTCAGAGCTCAGCTTTCTTTATAGTCCAACTCTCACATTCATACGTGACTACTGGAAAAACCATAGCCTTAACTAGATGGACCTTTGTTTGCAAAGTGATGTCTCTGCTTTTTCATATGCTGTCTGGCAAGCACCCATGACAAGTGGCATTTCATGGTTGACACCCTCCTGCTGCCCCTTTGTAGACACATCCCTCCCTCAACCCTGGCAACCACTCTCTAGCCTCTGTCCCTAGAGTTTTGCTTTCCTAAACTATCAGATAAGTGGGACTTCCCTGGTGGTTCAGTGGCTAAGACTCCATACTCCCAATGCAGGGGACCCCGGTTCAAGCCCTGATCAAGGAATTAGATCCCACATGCTGCAACTAAGAGTTCTCAAGCTGCAACTAAAGATCCTGCATGCCACAACGGAGGCTGAAGACACCCAGTGCCACGACTAAGAGCCGGCACAGCTAAACAAATAAAATAAGCAGCTATTTTAAAGAAATAAAATAAAATAGCAGATAAGTAAATCAGGCAATATGTCACCTTTGAGACTGGCTTCTTCCACTTAGCAGAGTACCTTGAACATTCATCTATATTGTTGTATTTGCATATTTTCCCTCAGTAATACACATTTTATGGATATACTAGAATTAGTTTATCCGTTCACCCATTGAAGGACATTTGGCTGGGTTGGTAATTATAAATACAACTGCTGTAAACATTCATGCACAGGTTTTTGTATCAATATAAGTTTCCTTCTCTCTAGGGGAACAAACTAGGTATGGGGATTCCTAGTTCATATGGTAGGAGCATGCTTTACTGGATAAGAAATTGCTAAATGATTCATCAGAGCGGCTATACAACTATTGGTAGAGCAATTTGAGTGTCTTAGTTACTCTGTGTCCTTTCCAGCACTTGGTATTGTCAGTTTTGTTTTTTTAAGCCCTTCTCATGGGTGAGAAGTAGTATCTTGTTGTGGTCTTAATTTGCATTTCTTTAATGGCCAATAACATTGAACATCTTTTCATGTGCTTCTTTGCCATCAGTATGTCTTCTTTGGTGAAAAGTCTTTTCAAATCTCATGAAAGCGTATATTGCATGGAGTACTTTTTGGGAACTTAATTCAGAATGGAAGATAATATGTACCATAAAGCAGATCAAGCCCCTGTATCTAACATAAAGATATCATTACATTGGTTCTAAATACACTAGAATTTCCTCCAGATCTACTTTTGTGGGTCCTTTTTGTGAATTTGGTATCTAGATCCAGGAGAAAGAGTAAAAATGGGTAGGTAGAAAATACAAATAAAAAATCAAGTTATACATACCCACATTTATATAATTCTGCTTCCCTGATAGTTCAGTTGATAAAGAATCTGCCTGCAATGCAGGAGACCCCAGTTTGATTCCTGGGTCGGGAGGATCCACTGCAGAAGGGATAGGCTACCCATTCCAGTACTGCTGGGCTTCCCTGGTGGCTCGGATGGTAAAGAATGCAGCTGAAATGCAGGAGACCTGGATTTGATCCCTGAGTTGGGAAGATCCCTGGAGAAGGGCTACCCACTCCAGTATTCTGGCCTGGAGAATTACATGGACTGTATAGTCCATGGGGTCACAAAGACTCAGACACCACTGAGCAACTTTCACTTTCACTTTCTTTTCAGGTCAATTCTTAACTCCCCTCAATTCTTGTATACTTCTTTGTATACAAAATTATACTTAATGTAGGATGGTAGAACATTTCAATGTTTTTGATATTTTATAAAGTGGGGCTTCCAAAAGTAAGAGTTCCTAGATCTTTAAGTTATTTTGAACTTTGCATATCTGGGTCAAAAGTCCTTAGAGTTAAGAGAAGGGAATCATCCTCCTTCCCCTAAAGCTATAATTTAGACATAAGGTATCTGTATCAATTAAGGTGGACTAACTGGGAGAATTGTCACCCTGGTTATTTAACTTATATGCAGAGTACATCATGAGAAACGCTGGACTGGAAGAAACACAAGCTGGAATCAAGATTGCTGGGAGAAATATCAATAACCTCAGATATGCAGATGACACTACCCTTATGGCAGAAAGTGAAGAGGAACTAAAAAGCCTCTTGATGAAAGTGAAAGAGGAGAGTGAAAAAGTTGGCTTAAAGCTCAACATTCAGAAAAGTAAGATCATGGCATCTGGTCCCATCACTTCATGGGAAATAGATGGGGAAACAGTGGAAACAGTGTCAGACTGTTTTTTTGGGCTCCAAAATCACTGCAGATGGTGATTGCAACCATGAAATTAAAAGATGCTCACTCCTTGGAAGAAAAGTTATGGCCAACCAAGATAGCATATTAAAAAGCAGAGACATTACTTTGCCAACAAAGGTCTGTCTAGCCAAGGCTATAGTTTTTCCAGTAGTCATGTATGGATGTGAGAGCTGGACTACAAAGAAAGCTGAGCACTGAAGAACTGATGCTTTTGAACTGTGATGGTGGAAGAGACTCTTGAGAGTCCTTTGGAGAGCAAGGAGATCCAACCAGTCCATCCAAAGGAAATCAGTCCTGGGTGTTCATTGGAAAGACTGATGTTGAAGCTGAAACTCCAATACTTTGGCCCCCTGATGTGAAAAACTGACTCATTTGAAAAGACCCTGATGCTGGGAAAGATTGAGGGCAGGAAGAGAAGGGGATGACAAAGGATGAGATGGTTGGATGGCATCACCAACTCAATGGACATGAGTTTGAGTAAACTCCGGGAGTTGGTGATGGACAGGGAGGCCTGGCATGCTGCAGTCCATGGTGTCCTAAAGAGTAGGACATGACTGAGCGACTGAACTGAACTGAACTACTATAACAAACAGCTGCCTGATTTCAGTTATTCAACACAGTAAAAGCTTATTTCCCATTCCTGTGGTATTCCAATAGAAGTATTCCTTATTAGAGCACTCTTGTGGATAACTTCCTTTTGAGAGACAAATTAGGGACCCAGAGTCTGTCTTTCTTATGGCCCCACCTCTTTTGGTCCTTGGGGTCTCTTTTGTTTTCAGGGGAGACAGTGTGTGGAGGAAACTCTGAGGGATTTTAGGGGTTAGTCTTAGAAGTGGCATGGCTTGGTTCTGGCTGTATCTCAAAGGTCAAAGCTCAGTTGTGTGGCCCTACTTACCTGAAATGAAGAGGCTGCAAACTAGCTGTTTATGGAGGAGGAAGAAAGCAGACTGTGGTGGACACAGAATTCTCTATTTTGCTGTTCATCAGCATTTATAAATCTAGTTTATCTTCTTTTAAATGTTATTATTTATTTATTTTTGCCTGTGCTAGCTCCTCATTGCTGTGCTTGGGCCTTTTCTAGTTGAGATACACAGAAACTGGCAAGTAGAAGACAATGGCTTCTCTTGCTGTGGAACGTGGAATCTAGGCATATGGGCTTTAGCAGTTGCAGCTCACGGGCTTAACTGCCATGCCACAAGTAGAATCTTCCTGAACCAAGGACTGAACCTGTGTTCCCTTCATTCCCAGGCAGATTCTCAACCACTAGACCACCAGGGAAGTCCATAGTTTATCTTCTGATATCTTATATTTGTGAGCCTTATGGGAAGATGTTGACTTCCTTCCTTGATGGGGGACCTTAATGTTTGAGAAGAAAGCGACTGTGATGGTTTTATTCCTTTTAGACTTCTCTGTGGTATTGTCATATTTTCTATTTCTAGCTTGCTCTAGTTGACTGCTAAATGCAGAACCTCCTTTAACCATGGCAGTAATATAAGGCTTCAGTGACCTTCTATTTTTCATACCCTTAACTCAGGGGCTAAACTTAGAAGTGGCAGAGACTTACCCTAAGCATGGAGAGAGTCAGGCAAATCAGTTCTATTTACTCTAACCCCCAAAGACAGGCTTTGAGAAATACTTCTGAAGGTTCATTGTATGTGAGTATTAGACTAAATAAATACTCACCAGGTCCAGTCCAGGTCCTCATTTAGGCATGGCCTTGAGCACAGAAATTAGTCTCTTTGTCCTTCAGTTATCTCCTTTGTAAAATAGCTACTGCAGCATCCACCTCATAAGGTTATTGGGAAGATTAAACAAGATAATGCAAATAAACTGCTTAGCATGTTATTTGGTACATATTAATATTAAATGCACACTTGACCACAGTAGGTGCAAGATTTCCCTTAAAGATGGGGGTTTTCTTTTTAATAGGTTTCATATTTGCAGTCGTGTGGAGCTCTTTGCAACCCCATGGACTGTAGTCTGCCAGCCTCCTCTGTCCATGGGATTTCCCAGGAAGGAATACTGGAATGCGTTACCATTCTCTTCTCCAGGGGATCTTCATGACAAAGGGATCGAACCCAGGTATCCTGCATTGCAGCCAGATTCTTTCACCATGTGAGCTACCATCTTCAAGTACTGTGGGAGGTATTCCTCACTCAGGCCTTGAATTCTGTCTTCTTTTTGCCATTTCTTGTCTCTGAGACCCCAGTCTGTCCCTAACCTGTGGCCTTATGGCTGTATCCCTATTGCAGTGATAATAGTAAGCACTCAACAATTGTTGATGATGTGCCAGACACTGTGACAAGGATTCTTTGTGCACTAACCTACTCACATTTTACAGAGGATAAGACTCAGGTTCAGAGAAATCAGATGAAATTCTGATTTAAAGATGACAGCATAAAGTCAGTTTCCCCTTTTTCTTCCTGGAAAGAATCCATAAGCAATGAAGAGAGTGAAAATATGACAACTTTATTTTGGGTGAAGCTAGGAGGTAGCTAAAATGTTGTATTCTGAGAAACTTCACAGCTGCTTTTCTCTATTAGTCAAGGAGAAATTATACCTATGAAGGCCTACATATGCACTTGGAGACAAAAAAGATGATGTTTAGCCAGGGGGATGGTCCCAACTGTGCTCTCATACAAACTTCCAGCCCATAAGCTTGTCCAGGAGAATCTTCCTTATTTGGAGACAGATAACAAAAAAGAAATAAGTATAAAATCCAAAGGTAGCAAAAAGACAGAAATAAAGATGTTGTGGTACATGTATACAATGGAATATTACTCAGCCATAAGAAGGAACATACTTGAGTCAGTTCTGTGAGGTGAATGAAGCTAGAGCCTGTTATACAGAGTGAAGTAGGTCAGAAAGAGAAAAACAAATTTTTATTTTTTTTTAAACTATTAACACATATGTATGAAATCCAGAAAAACTGTACTGATGAACCTGTTTGCAGGGTAGCAATAGAGATGCATAGAAATCAAACTTGTGGCCACAGTGGGGGAAGGAGAGGATGGGACAAATTGAAAGAGTAGCATTGAGACATATACATTGCTGCTGCTGCTAAGTCACTTCAGTCGTGTCCGACTCTGTGCGACCCCGTAGATGGCAGCCCACCAGGCTCCCCCGTCCCTGGGATTCTCCAGGCAAGAGTAATGGAGTGGGTTGCCATTTCCTTCTCCAGTGCATGAAAGTGAAAAGTGAAAGTGAAGTTGCTCAGTCATGTCTGACCCTCAGCGACCCCATGGACTGCAGCCTTCCAGGCTCCTCCATCCAGGGGTTTTCCAGGCAAGAGTACTGGAGTGGGGTGCCATTGCCTTCTCCGACATATACATTACCACATATAAAATACATAGCTTGTGAGAACTTGCTGTGTGACATAGGGTATTCAACCCAGTGCTTTATCACAACCTAGAGAGGTGGGATGGGGTGAGAGGTGGGAGGGAGACTCCAAACTCCAGAGGGAGGGGACATATGTATACTTATGATGGATTCACATTATTTTGTGGCAGAAGCCAACATATTATAAAGAATTACCCTCCAATTAAAAATAAATTTAAAAAATAATGAAAAAGGAAAAAATAGGACAAACATTAACAGATACCAGAAGCATCACCACAGAGCTGATAAAAACTGTGATCAAAACTTTAACCATGATTTTAAAAAGAAAGAAAAATATGTGCTATCAAAACACAGGAAAGAAATATGCATGTGTATATTATACATAGGGGAGAGGAGACATAAATCATGTTAGAAATGAAGAAATCTGAAAAAAACACAAGAGAGAATAGACTGGTAAAAACATGATAAAGGACATAGACAGTATGAATAACAAAAATAAACAACATTAAGTTGAAATAGAGAGAGGAGTAAAGCAGTTTAGAAAGAAAATGATTGATGGCGGACAGGCAAATTTAAGTCCAACAGACGTACAACTTTCATTCCCTCCAAGGAGTAAAAAGGAAATAATTGCCAGAACAAATATCTAAAGATATAATTCTAAGTCTTCCTTGAAATAAAACTTGAATTTACATAACAATAGGACAGACCCCAAAGGAACACAACTTTGACAAAATTATAGCAGCAAAGGAAAGGATAGATAAAAAGAGCTAAAGGAATTAACGAACAATACTCTGCGTGTGTTGCTTTGTTGGTTGGGGGTATTGAGAGATGCAGGGCAGACATCAGCTAGAGGCAGAAGGACGAGTAGGTTGGAAGAAAGCTTTTGAGTTCAACTTTTGCTCTTGCCTCGCTCCAGGGTTATACTGAAGCCAATAGGAATCCTGAACAGTCACCAGCTGATGACATTAACATCACTGTTGTCAACACTGAGTAATGATGAGGCAATCAGAAAGTCTTGCTAAGTTGAGGAGATGGAGAAAAGCTGTGAACTGACTGTCTTCCCTTGACCAGTCTCTCCTTTACCTCCTCCTTCTCTTGGCACCCTGGACTTTTGGGTTAAAGTCTAAGAATAAACCTTTCCCCCATACTATTTGTCTTTACTGAGTTTATTTATTTATTTATTTTTTATTCTATGTTTTTTTTTACTGAGTTTAAAAGAGAATCTATGTTCAGAGGAAATGCTTGATTTTGGAAACTCAGCCAGTAGTGATGCAGTGACTTTCCAGTGCTTGGAACTCTCTCCATCTTTTCTCCTTAACGTCATTGACTAGGGTTAGGACTTCAGTTCTTCCCTTTTGTACATTACCAGAGAAAGCAGTTTTGCCCCAGGAGTTGAGCTCGTGGGCTAAAATCACCAGATAGTCACAGAGTAAAATCACACAGTATAAAGACAACACATGGAGTGACATGCAGAGTCATCAGGATGGATGACAGTCTGCAGCCTGTCTCTAGAGTAAGAGCTCTTAATAACCACATGTGCTGATTAGTGTCTCTCTGCTGCACCCTCTCCATGGCAATTGACTGCCTGGACTTCTGGATGCAGCCAGCCCTGGATACCGGTCTCTGTTCCCCATTCTCTACCTGATACCCTTAATACATTGTCTTAGATTTACAACCCTTTCTGGTGACTCTTTGCCCAGACTTGATATGAGATGTGTTTGACTTGTGCTTGCCCCCAAAAGGACATCACTCTCAGTACCTGATGCCAGGAAAGCAGGTTCTCATCACCTGCCCTGCTTTGTTGGGGAGTCTAGGGCAAGGTTCTTCTCCTTCTTCTTCTTCCTGTGGCACTGTCTGGCCTTGTCACCATCCCTCATCCTCCAGTCTTGAGAGACAACAATCTTGTCTGCCAAGGACATGAGCTGCTTGTAAACCAGGTCAATGCCAGCTGTGGTAAAGCCTACATCGCACTCAGTCAATCAGAAGCCACAGAGCGACATGGTAAATAAAATGCATTCATCTTGCCTAAAACGAGAGCAAATCCCCCTAAATGCCAGAACTGAGCATCTTCCTAGACACCCTTCTGATGGTCAGAGATCAGTAGACCCAAGTCAAGGGTGAGAGTCTCTTCCTATTTTCTCAGTTTTCCTTCTTTTCCTTTTTGTCTGGTAGCCCTGAGTGCAGAGGCTGGTCTGGTGGGTTAGCACAGAATATGGGGCCATCTGGTCACCAAAAGAGTAAAGTCAAAATAAAGCGTTGAAACTGGTAGCAGAGGAAAAGGGGAAGATAGGAGGGGTAATCTGGGGATAGCCAGGTGGAATCAGCAGGGGTGCAGAAAGTAAGCTTTTATATATATCAGTTCAGTTCAGTTCAGTCGCTCAGTCATGTCCAACTCTTTGCGACTCCATGAATCACAGCACGCCAGGCCTCCCTGTCCATTACCGTCTCTCGGAGTTCACTCAGACTCACGTCCATCGAGTCCGTGATGCCATCCAGCCATCTCATCCTCTGTCATCCCCTTCTCCTCCTGCCCCCAATCCCTCCCAGCATCAGAGTCTTTTCCAATGAGTCAACTCTTCGCATGAGGTGGCCAAAGTACTGGAGTTTCAGCTTTAGCATCATTCCTTCCAAAGAAATCCCAGGGTTGATCTCCTTCAGAATGGACTGGTTGGATCTCCTTGCAGTCCAAGGGACTCTCAAGAGTCTTCTCCAACACCACAGTTCAAAAGCATCGATTCTTC
>SJYX01018568.1:330267-359015 GCA_006410675.1 Oreotragus oreotragus | reverse complement strand
GCATATCTGAGGTTATTGATATTTCTGCCTGCAATCTTGATTCCAGCTTGTGCTTCTTCCACCCCCACATTTCTCATGATGTACTCTGCATATAAGTTAAATAAGCAGGGTGACAATATACAGTCTTGACGTACTCCTTTTCCTATTTGGAACCAGTCTGTTGTTCCATGTCCAGTTCTAATGGTTGCTTCCTGACCTGTGTATAGGTTTCTCAAGAGGCAGGTCAGGTGGTCTGGTATTCCCATCTCTTTCAGAATTTTCCACAGTTTATTGTGATCCACACAGTCAAAGGCTTTGGCATAGTCAATAAAGCAGAAATAGATCAAAAACTACCCGAACCCAGACTCCTTTCTCAGGCTCTGCTTTTAGGAATAGCTCGATATTTCTAGGTCTTTTGGTCTTTGTAGTGAGCAGAGTTAGGAACTATATTGCTTTGTTTGTTTGTTTTTTTTAATAAAATACATCTTGAGTTCATACTGAAACTTCTTTAAACTAGTACTATTCCCTGGTGGCTCAGAGGTTAAAGCGTCTGCCTCCAATGTGGGAGACCAGGGTTCAACCCCTGGGTCGGGAAGATCCCCTGGAGAAGGAAATGGAAATCCACTCCAGTATTCTTGCGTGGAGAATCCTGTGGATGGAGAATCCTAGTAGGTTACAGTCCACGGGGTCGCAAAGAGTTGGACACGACTGAGCGACTTCACCACCACCACCATCTTTCTTATGTCTCACACCTATATCTCTTTCTCCCACTCTGAGAATTTCCCGGTTCTCAAGGATACTTGAGATAATAGAATTAGATTACTACATAATACTTGTTTGCTTTATCTGACAATACACATAAAAACCTCAAACTAACAATGTATTCATCACTGAAAATAGTGTAGTGTAAACAGATTGAAATTTGGATTTTTGTTTTTTAGCATTTACTTTTGTCCTGAGGGTTTATACAACAAGGGATATACCTTATAAAAGGTACCTGGGTCATTTTTTTTGTATAAGGGAATGTGTGTAATGAAAGATCCTTACCAAAATATGTTTGTTACACATATGACCTTATTAATGGTACCTGGGTCATTTTTTTGTATAAGGGAATATGTGTTATGAAAGATCCTTACCAGAAAATATTTGTTACACATATGGCTGTGTCCATTTGAAGTTTAGGAGCTTCTATTGACATAGTAATGAACCAGAGAAGCTTAAGTTAATCTTGAGCCAAGTTGAAGTCCTAGTCTTCAACTATGGTTATTTCACACATAATGAATTATTTCACACATAAAGAGTCTAAACAAGTATACTTTAGTGGTGTGACAGCTTTGTCCGTCTCTTTGGTTGACAGCAGAAGCCCAACTCAAGGAATTAAGAAGTTCCTTGTATCAAAAGATGAGGAGATATTCTTTACTTATCTGTTAGTTTGGAGCAAATCTGCCCTTGGAAATAAAGATCTTCTGCTATGGTCTGAATAAAGACCCATGTCTCATACTCAACTGGTGGCTGCCATGATGCCCAAGACATACTTCAGGGACCAGAGTCAAGAAACTGCCTCCTGCATTAAGTGGCCAGGCAGCTCCAGGCGAAGGTCTATGCCACCATCATCTCCTGTCTCACTGTCTTGGTTATGACCTCTAAGAGGCTGGCAGCTGTGCTGAAGTGGATGAGACTCCAGAATTCAAGGACTGGTCACAGCTACTGGTCACCTGAGCCTTAGGGGAGGAGGAAGTCAGAATCACATGTGAGGAAAGGACTTTAAACAACCAGTGGGGAATTCTGGACCTTATGAATTGTGAGCACCTGTATGGACCATGTTTCTGGATCTCTGAACAGCACCCTTCTCTCTGCATCCCCCCTGTCTATCACTTTTCTGTCATTGCATTGCTCTGGCAGGCCCTGAGAAGCTCTGTAGAGCTTCATGCCACGTGGCTCCCGCATCCAATACCTAGGCAATGCTGAGGAAAACACTGGTTGTGACCAACAGAACCTGCTTCAAGCCATGACATCTGTCAGCGAGAGCACATAATAGAAAACAGGGCTGAGGAGGAAGGATAGGTGGATTAAGTGCAAAAAGAAAGGAGTTTTCTTTCTGGGTTGAGGTTTGGCCCTTCTGGTCCATGAGGCTGGGCCAGCCCCTCCCACGAGTGCATGCTGGGTATCTGCAACTGTCCAGATGTGGGCACAGTTTCATTTGCACTGTGATGTCTCCTGTTTTCTGGCCTGGCTCCAGGTAACCATTCTGTCCAGACTTTGCATCAGGAATGGTCTTTACGTGACTGCTGAAATCCCTTCCCTAACTCTGATATAGACAGAACTAACAGAAAGACTGGACTTGCTCCCTTTCTCCTTCTCCCCTTTTGCATACCTTCTCTTGTCCTGTCTTGGCTCAGGAACCCATATGACCCTCCAGCTGCCCAGAGAATAGTCCAGACTCACAGTCAGGCACCGAGACTTTCCCATCTTGATGGTGCTTGCGGGGCAGCCAGATGGCAGGTCTGCCTCCTGAACATACTCTGTTCACATTTTCTTGTACCACCTGCTTTAACCTTGGCAGTGATCCTTCAGAATGCCATTTCAGTTCCATCCTTTCCAGACCACCCAACCCCTAGGAATTTGTTTTCCTCTTAGCCACAACATACTCCTTGCTCCTAGGATCCCCTAAGAACTCATAGCCTAGAGATTTGTCCTGCTAACATTTTGTGTATGCATGTGTGTGTGNCCTTCAGAATGCCATTTCAGTTCCATCCTTTCCAGACCACCCAACCCCTAGGAATTTGTTTTCCTCTTAGCCACAACATACTCCTTGCTCCTAGGATCCCCTAAGAACTCATAGCCTAGAGATTTGTCCTGCTAACATTTTGTGTATGCATGTGTGTGTGCACATACGTTTGTCTTGACTTTCAGATAACTTAGAAGCTCTCTTAGCTCAGGGGCTGTGTATCATGTATCTTTTAAAAATTCCTGCAATCAGTAATACTATGTTCATTGTATAACAGAATGATAAATGAGACTTGTTGTCTAGAAATTTAAAGTGTGTGTGTGTGTGGTCAATTGCTCAGTCGGGTTTGACTCTTTGTGACCTCATGGACTGTGGCCCACCAGGCTCCTCTGTCCATGGGATTTTTCAGGCTGGAATGCTGGAGTGGGTTGCATTTCCTCCTCCAGGGGATCTTCCCAGACCGGGGATCAAACTGCATCTCTTAGATTGGCAAGCAGATGCTTTACCAGTGAGCCACCTGGGCTCAAAAAAAGGGAAAATGTCTGCCCCCCAAGTTCTGCAGTGAGTCAAAATATTTGGAAGGCAAATGCCTCTTGGGGACTTTAATAGTAATAGCTTAATAATATTAATACTAATAAAATTAAGCTGTTAATAATTAATTGCTATTAATATTGTTGATATTAATAATTAATAACAATTGATAGGAATTAAATTACTTTAATTTAATATTCATAGCTCTCTACTACATCTACCACCTGATCACCTCCCTCCATTTCAGATGAACTTATGGGGCTCTGACAACTGGGTGTAGGTGTGGGATGAGCAGAAGGACTCAAGAACACTACTGGAGGAGTAAGTTGTCAGCCTTTCTCCCCTCAGTGGGGGCAAAGAGGGTTGCAGTCACACCCAGAGTCACGCCAAGTTAGGGGGGAGCTGTGTTCCAAAGAACGCATCCCTTGTAGGAGGGTGGTATTTCTAGGAAGGTGGAAACAAGCATCACATTTCCTGGTTGGCAGTCTACCTGTTGCCGCTGATACCCTTCTCTTTGTGCCTTATTTGAGTAGAGGGAGAGGAAAGGTGGGTTACAGTGAGAGCAGGGAGGCGGAGCAGCAGTGGAGCAGCCAGCGTGGCCATGTGCTTGTGACTTAAGCGTCAATCAGCTAGACATTTACAGAAGGGGAGCAATGCGTGTGTGACTCAGGCTCCCACTCCTCCCTTATCCAGCAATCCCTAGTATTTATCTTTATTTTGAGAAATGATTTTATGGCTAAAAATAGTTAAAATCCATTGACTCAATTTATCTGTCAACCCTCTATACACACCTACCCATCCATGAAGCTTGTTGTCATTCAGAAAGACCCTCAGTGAGGAAAACAATCAGCTCCTATATACCTGGCCCTATGCCAGATGCTTGGAGACAGAAAATAATTAAGTACAATGAGCAGGTTGATTCTTGTGGGTTTTTTTTTTTTTCTTCTTCTTCTTCTTTGCCATGATTACCACAAGTTGCACAGGCAATTCAGAGACAAAAGCTTGTAAAAATACTTGAAGCAGATCAGTGATTTCAGTCTTTACTCCTGATCCTCAGAAGGGATGCTCTTCATGGGGTTGAGGGGAGGCCAAGACTACTTGAAATGATCCAGATGCCCATGGCTTCCTGTCTTAGGTATGCTTCTATAAGTTATTTCAGACAAAGAGATAAATTGAAAATTTAACACACTGCCTTAGGCCTAGAAGGGCAGGTAATCAATTCTCGTCCATTCTCACCACCAGGTGCAAATTCTTGGAGGCTCTCATTGCCTCAGCTCCTGGCCCTGTTTTGGTGGACTCTCCAAACCCTGACAGAGCTCCTCTGGCAGTGATAAAAGTGCTTTTTGCTGCCTGGAATTTATGGCAGGTGAAATTGCAGGACATGAGAGAGTCTATCAGTTTAATTTCCCCTGAAAAACTAGTCCTGCTTGGTTGAGCAACAGCCAGCCTTGAAGCAGAGGGGCTCAAAATGGGAGAATAGTAAGATGCCCCAGTCACACATTCTGAACTGTAAAACAGACGCACTGAAAAGAAAACAGAGAGCCTGTACTGGAAAGCAGACATATTGATCCATCAGTACGGTATTAAAAAAAGAAAAAGAAGAAAGAAAGAAAAAGAAGGCTCTCATTTTCTCCTCGTCACATGGTGGTGACCCAGGGGCAGGCAGCAGGAGATGCAGAATTTTAGGAAAATGTGCAATAAACTTTCCATCATAACCCTGAATTCTCTCCTTTCTCCCTTTGCTTCTTTCACAGAAATTTAGAACATGTCCCTTAACTACTTTGCTGAGCCTTTCTTCTACCCCTCCTTGCACTGAAGCCCACACTTTAGACACAGTAACTCCCTGAAGCGTCCCCCAAATTGTACCTTCATCTCCACCTGGAGCATCCTTCCTGCTTCTCACGTGGCCAGTTCCCTCTCATCTTTTAGGTGTCTGCTCAGACATCACCTCCTCTGGGAAGATTTTCTCAGACCAGAGTGGCTGTCTTTTCTCGGTGCTTCCTTCACAAAAGTCACAAGATCATTATCTGTTTAGGACTTTGCCTCCTTCTCAAGATCAAAGGCTCCTTGGGTTTCCCAGGTAGTTCAGTGGTAAAGAGTCCACCTGCCAATGCAGAAGACACAGAGTCCATCCCTGGTATGGGAAGATCCTACATGTCATGGAGCTACTAAGCCCTCATGTCACAACTATTGAGACTGTGCTCTAGAGCCTGGGAAATGCAACTACGGAAGCCTGAGAGCCTAGAGCCGTGCCCTGGAATGAGAGAAGCCGCCGAAGTGAGAAGCCTGTGCACCACAGCTAGAGAGTGGCCCCAGCTCGCCACGACTAGAGAAATGCTCTCACAGCAACAAAGACCCAGCACAGACGAAAATAAAGACATAAAATTATCCTTAGAAAAAAAAAGTACAGGCAGGGCGAGTCTGATGCTCCATATGCCCGGTGCAAAGTCCTGCCCCTGGGTCACAGGAGATATTTGGTGTTGTTGAATGAGAGGTGAATTATGACATCAGTGAGTACATGTCAGCTGTGAAGGTTCCCTGGAAACAAAGCCAGGAGACTATGATTTTGCCATCTTGCTTGAACTTCTACCATTGTCTTTTATATATAATTCATCAAGCCACCCCATCAGGTAAGGTCTTCTAGGCTGGGGGCATTGAGTGTTCTCTGGCAAAAACATGACCAGTCCTCATCCATCCTCTAGGTTGGTTGGTTCTCCTTGTCTTCAGCCTGCACCTGTTGCCATCTTTCTAATGCAGTCATCTGGCCATGTCACACCATAGCTTAGCATCCTTGCAAGGTCCCTCACAGCCAACTGATTTAAGGCTCAGTGACTTACGAAGTATCCAAGTCTCCTTGGATGTGCTCTCCACCCACCCCTTATGTGCAGTAACCTTCCATTCTCCCTGAAATACACCCTCAGTTCAAGTCTTAAGTCTTAGGCTAGTTCCTTTGCCAGAATGCTGTGCTCTTCTCAGCCTGGAGAATTCCAGCTCATCCTTTAAAATCCAGGGCAGATGCCACTCTCTCTCTCTGAGAAGTCTTCTCTTCAGCTGCTTTCCTGGGCAGCCACAGCTGTTTCTCACGTTCACCCCAGTCTAACTGGGAAAATGAAATCTAAGGAGGGGAATTCTGCACAGCGTGGTATGTGATGCTTGCGCATGTTGTGTGCTTTTGCCATCACAGCCCTCCTCCCACCTTACAAATAGTCTATGCCCCTCCCTCCATCAATGCTTGTATGCCCAAGTGTCAGCAACAGAGGCGCCAACTCAGGGCCCGTTTTGAGGTCTTGAGTAGGGGAACTCTTGGCCCCCATAGCCATGCCAGAAATCACTGAATAGGAACAGGGCAAGGGCAGTTGTGCTCTGCTGTGTTTTGCCTTGAGACTCAGAGCTGCTGGAGGAAGAAACAGGGAAAGGAGGCTGGCAAGAAATCTGAATGACCCTTCCCTTAAGGTCATCAAGTGCAGATTAGAATCCTGGGAGAAAAAGATATATGTCCTCCCACTTTCAGGAAGAGTTCTTTATTTCCAGCTACTTACATTTAAAGGTTCTTTCTTGATCAGAATGACATCATGGTATTTATTTTTAAGTTACTTATCTTTTTAAATGCAGAATTGTAAGGAAGAAGATAAAAGTCATTGGCAGAGAAAGAAGCCAGATACAATAAATGTTGTCCAGTCCCTCCATTGTGTCCGACTCTTTACCATGGACTGTAGCAGTCCCAGCCTCCCTGTCGCTCACGGTCTCCCAAAATTCGCCCAATTTTCCAGTCCATCGAATCGGTGATGCCACTGAACTGTCTCATCCTCTGTTGCCCCCTTCTCCTCTTGCCCTCAGGCTTGCCCAGCATCAGGGTTTTTACCAGTGAGTGAGCTCTTCACATTGTATTGGATCTGCAGCTTCAGCATTAGTCCTTCCAATGAATATTCAGGACTGATTTCCTTTAGGATTTACTGATTTGATCTCCTTTCTGTCCAAGGGACTCTCAAGAGTCTTCTCTAGCAGCACAGTTCATATCTTTGGCACTCAGCCTTCTTTATGGTTCAACTCTTACAACTGTCTATGACTACTGGAAAAACCATAGCTTTGACTATATGGACCTTTGTCGGCAAAGTGATGTCTCTGCTTTTAACAGGCTGTGTAGGTTTGTCAAAGCTTTTCTTCCAGGGAACAAGCATCTTTTAATTTCATGGCTGCAGTCAGCATCCTCAGTGATTTTGGGGCCCAAGAAAATAAAGTCTGTCATTGTTTCCATTTTTTCCCCCATCTATTTGCCATGAAGTGATGGGACTAGATGCCATGATCTTCATTTTTTGAATGTTGAGTTTTAAGCTAGCTTCTTCACTCTCCTCTCTCTCTTTTACCAAGAGGCTCTTTAGTTCCTCTTTGCTTTCTGCCAAGAGGGTGGTATCATCTGCATATCTGAGGTTATTGATATTTTTCCTGGCAATCTTGATTCCAGATTGAGTTTCATCCAGCCAGGCATTTTGCATGATGTCCTCTGCATATAAGTTAAATAAGCAAGGTAGCAATATACAGCCTTGATGTACTCCTTTCCTGATTTGGAACCAGGCTGTTGTTCCATGTCTGGTTCTAACTGTTGCTTCTTGACCTGCATACAGGTTTCTCAGGAGGCAGGTAAGGTGGTCTTGTATTCCCATCCCTTGAAGAATTTTCCACAGTTTGTTGTGATCCACCCAGTCAAAGGCCTTAGTGTAGTCAATGAAGCAGAAGTAGATGTTTTTCTGGAATTCACTTGCTTTTTCTATGATCCAACGAATGTTGGCAATTTGATCTCTGGTTCGTTTGCCTTTTATACACCCAGGTTGTACATCTAGAAGTTCTTAGTTCATGTCCTGTGGAAGCCTAGTTTGAAGGATTTTGAGCAGTACCTTGCTAGCATGTGAAAGGAGTACAATTGTGTGGTAGTTTGAACATTCTTTGGCATTGCCCTTCTTTGGGGTTGGAATGAAAACTGACTTTTTCCAGTCCTATGGCCACTGTTGAGTTTTCCAAATTTGCTGGCATATTGAGTGTAGCACCTTCACAGGATCATCTTTTAGGATTTTTTAAAATATAAATTTATTTATTTTAATTGGAGGCTAATTACTTTACAATATTGTATTAGTTTTGCCATACATTGACATGAATCTGCCACAACAGCTCATCTGGAATTCGATTACCTCCACTGGCTTTGTTCATAGTAATGCTTCCTGAGGTCCACTTAACTTCACTGTTCAGAATATCTGGCTCTAGGTAAGTGACCACACTATTCTGGCTATCTGGGTTATTAGGACATTTTGTATAGTTCTTTGTATTCTTGCCACCTCTTCTTAATATCTTCTCAATGTTATTGGTAGTTATCTGTTAGAGATTATCCCTTTTTAAACATTATTTATATATAATTTTTAATCTTGATTTATTCACTTCACGCATAATTTGCTTTCTTCTCATGTCCTTAACTTCTCTTCATGAGCCTAATTTTCATTGACATCACCGTCATTACTTTATGGACATATCATAATTTGCTACCTTATTTCTGACTTAGACATTTAAATTCTTGCCAGTGTTATGTTTCACTCAGTGCCTGGTAGCTGTGTAGGGGGTTTTGTTTTCCGCTGGGAGGCCATAAGTGTGTTAATCATCCTAAGGCCATCTTGAATAGCCATTCCATGTATTTGGGGTTTTGAAATACATGGACACATTTCCATGCATTTGGTGTGTAATGATACCATGTGAGCACATGGGAAACTCCCCCAGGAGGTCATTAGGACTGAACAATGGACCATGAGGACTTTAAGCATCGTCTTTGGCGCATTTTTGCTTTCCAGGAAAGAACTGCACTCCCCCAACTTAATTTTCTGAACTAATGAAGTTCTCCAGGGAAGCCTATGGGGAAACATGATCTCTTATTTAATGATGTGCAGTCAGCTCACTTAATGCTGATTTCTGCATCACTCAGCAAAGGTTTGGAGACAATATTCTCCTGCTATTGTGTGTTTTCCTATGGATTATTCCTGTGGAATAATGATGTTAACGTCTCCAGGAGAGTTGAATTCCAAGCCTGAAGTGAAGATTGACTGTCATTATTGAAAATATCTTGATTATGGAAATTTATTCAAACTTTCCTCTCTGGCGAAGTTTGTTCCCATCCTTTTAAATTCATTCGATGCCTTATCCTTACTATTACCATCCCAACAGAGTAGGCTGGTAAAGCTATTGCGGTATTTTTTTAAAAATGAGATTGAGACGGGGTGAAGCGGTAAGAAGGAGATTGTTTAGGGAGACAGCTATGAGAAGGGCCAGGTTCAGTCGAGGTGCCCATCAGCCTTGTTTCTGGGCTTTGCTGGCAGCATCCCTCTGTCCTTTAATGCTTTTCTGATTTCCTGGAGTTGCCTTCTGTGGAAAAACACTTCCCTGTTTGGATTTTCTCTACACGTTGTAATCTCAAATGGCAATTATGCAGCGTTTTGAGACCTTGGGGCCTGTGACAGAGTCAAGAGGAGACCTTGGAGTGCCTTGGCTCCTCCTTATCTCCAAAGTCCTCCTCAAATACTAACATTCTATCGGTGAGAAAAGGACAGCAATGACACGGCCAAGTAGCATTTTATTAGTCTGGTGTAAAGTCTCTTTAGAAAATGTTGCCATTTTGATCTGTATCCTATGCTCTGAGTAACATGATTGTGCTTGCTGTGCAAACACAGCTTCCAGACAATTATTTGCCAACCAGCATACCGCCACCAAGCCCCTCCTGTGTGCAAATTCTGGATCTGCTTTAAGAAGGGGCTTTTAATTGACTTTTGGATTATGGCTCCCTTTGAGACTCTAATGAAAGCTGTGGATCCTCTGTTAGAAAAAGTGCACAGATCTACATTTGACAGACAGTTTCATGGGGTTTACTTTATCCCTGAAACCAGTTAAAATAAAACAAAGCAAAACAAAACAGAAAATCCTTCTGAACAGACCCAAACACTCTCTAGGAAAGAAAACAGAGATCCAGACAATAAGACGTTCATTTGGGTCTGTTTCAGTAGGTATGCAACACAACTGGGACTAGACTTTAAGTTACTAAATATTGCTACCTCTGAATTTTGGTGACTTGTTTTTCTAGCGACATGTAGCCAGAGGTGATAATCAAAATATTGACCAACCACTATAGCTTGGGAATACTAACATGATGAATCAATTGATTTTCTCTGTCACCTCCAGGCTTTGTTCAAAAGTGTATGTTCCATAAGATGAGAAAAGGCCTGATAACCAGCCAAAGACTTAACCACTAGGGGGGATTTCCAAGTACATCAACAGGCTTATGTGGCATGTAGGGCCTGATCTACCTCCTGGCCACAGCAGAAGAAGCAGGCATCCAAGATGAAATATGAAACAAGGTCATCAGTGCACTGACAGTCTGACCACCAATGACAAGAGTTCAGGGATGGTTCCTTGAGTGATGCGCAGTTTGACGTTTGCGGGAGATGAAGCAATTGATTCTGGTTTCCTAGGCAAGAGCTTCACATTAGACAACTGAGTTCTGGGTATGGTTTATAGTGGAGATATGCAATATCATTAATCTTAATAATCAACCATGTGGACAATGCTGATGGGACCAGTCATTTTGCATAATCTCTTTCTTGGCAATATAAATCCCCATAAGCAATATTTCCCATCTTCTGTGGGTCAGCAAATGTGAAACCAGTGATGGAACATAGAACTCATCTAATGCAAATCCATGGCCACCTGCCCTATCTGCTGATTCTATTTCCATTTTATAGTTATAGAAACAGTCTTAGAGACGAAAAGTGATGGGGTCAAGAAGTGTGCAAATTTAGTACTGCAGTTCTGCCCCAAGTCCAGGGTAATTCTTAATATTACTTGTTTATTGAGACTTGAAAACAAAATACCATCTTTATAAATCTGTTTTCTTTAGCAATTTCCTAAAATATATTATTTTTGATCATTCTATATATTTTACAGTAAAAGGTATTATCAAGTGTTTCAAGTCAAAGCAGATTCAATGGGGGCAGTAGCCTTTCAGGGAAGTCAAACTGCCTCTTGCAAACAAACCTTCTGAAGTGAATCTTCCTGAATCCTCAAGTGAGCAGAATTGCTTGCAGTTGGCCATGAGCAAAACTTTGGTACCATGAGGTCTCATTTTAGCAATGCTCAGAATCCTTGCATAGCCAAGGCCACAAAGTGTCCCACGATACATGAAACTCTGTGGGATTCCGGAGCCTTTGACTGTAGCATTTCATTGCCTTAACCTTTCCAAAATGGCAAAAGAGATATTTCCCGCACCTAAGTGCTTCTCAAAGCAAATATAAAGGCTTCCCTGGTGGCTCAGCTGGTAAAGTACCTTCCTGCCAGTGCAGGAGACACAAGAGATGTGGGTTCAATCCCTAGGTCTGGAATATCTCCTGGTGAAAGAAATGGCAGCTCGCTCCAGTATTCTTGCCTGGAAGATTCCATGTACAGAGGAGCTTGGTGGGGTTACAGCCCATGGGGTTGCAAAGAGTCAGACGTGACTGAGCGTGCATGCATGTATGCAAGGCAAATATTAGCTTGCAGTGCTTTATTCTCACTTACCTGCTAAATAAGTCTATTATTCAAACTTTGGAATCAATGATAAATGAGACTTCTCTCCAATGTGCTTGCTGCAATTTCCTTAATTGCTGAATTACCCCATGCTGTTTGTCTTTCTATGATATTTTTATGCTCCAGTTGAGCTCTGGTATAGGTAAGAATGTCTGGGTTGTGTCAACAGGACTATCACAAAGCTTCTTTCTAATAGCTCTACATGCATTGGCATGCATCAAAGTACTAGTTTCAGCTGCCAGAGTCTCCATATTCATGAATATCTGCATATAAAAACTAAGGGTTTATTTGCACATGGATTAAAACCTGAGGTAGGTTTTCTTATAACTTATGTTCCCTAAATCAGCTCTCTCCAACCTTTTTGGCACCAGAGACTAATGTCATGGAAGACAATTTTTCTGTGGGCCAGATGTGGGTAAGGTGGTTTGGGGATGATTCAAGGGCATTACATTTATTGTGCAATTTATTTCTATTATTATTATATTAGCTCCACCTCAGATCATCAAGTATTAGACCCCAGAGGTTGGGGGCCCCTGCCCTACAGTAGAGGTATAAATAGGCCATGTTTTCCTTGCACTTTTATTTTTCACTTGTGTTTTAAGGCATAGTTTAATTTTATTTACCTTTTCCTGATTATAAAAATAATATGTGCTTGTTGTGAAGTGGGAAAATGCGAAATAATAATAAAAACAAAAATATCTTCTGCAACCTTATCACTCAGTTGCATTTTGATGTGTCTACATTAGGACAGGCTTTTCTACCAGAAGTTGTCAGCAGACTCAATATTAGATTTTATCCTTTTCTTTAAATTGAACATGACCATGTTTGCATTTTACAGTGTTTTCAGAAACTTTAAGATGGTATTTATATGCTGTTTTTAAGGGTTGCATTATATTTCATCCCATAGCTGCATCACAGTTATCCAAGAGCTACTTAAAGTGTTACCTCTTATTATTTTATGTCTTTGATGGTGTAAATGACACTGCTTTGAAGATCTTTGTGCATTAAATGTTGAGTAATTATCCTCAAATACTTTCAGAGGGCTTCCCAGGTGACTCAGTGGGTAAAGAATCTGCTTGCAATGCCAGAGACACAGGAGACTTGGGTGTGATCCCTGAGTTGGGAAGATTCCCTGGAGAAGAGCATGGCAACCCACTCCAGTATTCTTGCCTGGAGAATCCCACGGACAGAGGAACCTGGCGGGCTAAAGTCCGTAGGGTCGCAAAGAGTTAAACATGACTAAAGCGACTGAGCATGCAGTCACGTGCTTTATCAGAAGAGGCATTACTAGTTCAAAGGTTTTTTTTTTTTTAAGGTTCTTGATACAAATGACTGGTTTTCCATCTAAAATAGTCTAATCAATTGACACACTCTCTAGCACACTATGAGAATGTTATTATATCCCAACTTCGGCCTCTTTAATACATACATATCCTATATTTATATCTTATACATATGTATCTTATAGAAAAGCGTGGTTTCTTATTATGTAAGCTTAAACATCTTTGATTATAAGAGAGATCATATTTTTTTTCCATATGGTTTTAACTATTAATAACTATTTCTTTTTCTGTAAACTCTCCCAGTCTTTTCATGAGTCATAGTTGTAGTTTAACACTGAAGCTGAGTACCATGAGAATGCCTTTATCCAAGGCTTGTCTGTTGAAAACATAACAGAAATACAAAGCCATGAATGGCTTTCTTCACATCAAGTGGACTCCTTTAGTCTTCTTTAGAGATGCTTGAGCTTGGGGGCATTTCCTTGTATTTAAGATGATGTAAATTATTCTGCATATGACTTGGAAATGAGTTTTAAATGAAGCCCTACAGAAATGCCATGTGTTGGTTGCCAGCATTGGGGGCTCATTTGGAATAACTGAACTAATGTCTGTCATCAGCCCTGGGGGTCGTTCTAAGAAGTGGACAAGTGCTCGAGATGAGGTGTAGCACAGTGGAGGTGGTCCTGGGCATTTTCCAAGCAGCATAAGCCTGTAATGAGATGTCTGTGCCTGAGGGTTCAGTTTAATTGGTAACTTCCTCCTCCTCCTCTGCTCCTGTCGAAAGACAAGTCAACTGGGGACATTTAGATGGTAGCTTCTCTGAGGAATCCTGTTCAGGGTTCTCTCTGAGAAAGAAAAGCTCCATCTTGCAGGGCTTAAGTGACTGGAGATATTTGACACTTGGCATTTTCCAGCTTCATGAAAAGGAATCAAAGAGAGACAAGGGTGAGAAGTGCTCATTTTTACCACAGCCCTCATGGGAACAACCACTCTTTCCAACCCTGTGTGTGTATGTGTGTTTCTTGGTTGAATGAATTCAAGTATTTTAGACCCCCCAAAATGAAATTATTCAATATTAAAATCTTGTTAAACTTTTACATTCTTTTTATAAGGATTTTGTTTATGTATGGCTGTGCTGGGTCTTTGTCACTGTGCATTGGTTTCCTCTAGTTGCAGCAAGTGGGGACTACTCTCTAGTTGTGGTGCATGGGCGTCCTGTTGCAGGGGCTGTTCTTGTTGTGGAGCATGGGCCCTAGGGTGTGCGCTTCAGTAACTGTGGCACGCAGGCTCACTTGCCCTGCGGAATGTGGGATCTTCCCGGCCCAGGGACTGAACAGATTCTTAACCACTGGACCAGCAGGGGAGCCCTCGATATTAAAATCTTGAGAGTTCATGCAGTCATGTCATCACCTCATTGCATTCTGACCCATCCTGGCTTAAAAGCAGGTGTCTCCTTGTACCTATGCTGCCAAGACCTGACCCAGATGTCTACTGTTCACCTTGTCTAGAGACACCTGAGACCTGGGAAGACAAGGAATTTGCCCATTCCTAAGGAGAAGTGACTGCAGATGGTGACTGCAGCCATGAAACTGAAAGACGCTTGCTTCTTGGGAGAAAAGTTATGACCAACCCAGACAGCATATTAAAAAGCAGAGACATGACTTTTCCAACAAAAGTCCATCTAGTCAAAGCTATGGTTTTTCCAGTAGTCATGTA
The DNA here is from genome assembly GCA_006410675.1 of Oreotragus oreotragus. NCBI lineage: Eukaryota > Metazoa > Chordata > Mammalia > Artiodactyla > Bovidae > Oreotragus > Oreotragus oreotragus. The sequence continues at coordinate 344,192 of SJYX01018568.1, read as the reverse complement.
TGGATGTGAGAGGTGGACTAAAGAAAGCTGAGTGCTGAGAAATTGATGCTTTTGAACTGTGGTGTTGGAGAAGACTCTTGAGAGTCCCTTGGACTGCAAGGAGATCCAATCAGGCCATTCTAAAGGAGATCAGTCCTGAATATTCACTGGAAGAAATGATGCTGAAGCTGAAGCTGATACTTTGACCACTTTCTGTGGAGAACTGACTCCTTTGAAAAGACCCTGGTGCTGAGCAAGATTGAAGGTAGGAGGAGAAGGGGACAACAGAGGATGAGATGGTTGGGGAGCATCACGGACTCAATGGAGATGAGTTTGAGTAGCTCCAGGAGTTGGTGATGGACAGGGAGGCCTGATGTGCTGCAGTCCATGGGGTCCCAAAGAGTCGGACACGACTGAGTGACTGAACTAAACTGAAAGAGAAGTTGAACTGTTGGTCTCTAGATTTCTTTGCAAAGCATTTTTGTATACTCTTAGGCTCTCTGAAATGCCCTCAGGAAGAAGCATCCTTTGAACTGCTTTTGCATCTTAGGATCTCGTCTCCTTGTAATGCATTGCCTCCTCTACTTGTGACCTAGGTCATTGCATATCCAAGATGGAGGGCTAAGTTAGGGGTATAATCGGTGACCTGGGAGCAGTTTTTCTCTTGATGAAGCTAACAGGCTTTCGTAAAGACCAGCTCCCGGGTTGTCTTCATTAGTTACACATGCTAACCATCATGCTGTCCCAGATACAGTTACTGTCTCTTTTTCACCTCAAACCTGAGCTGTATATCTGGGGCCTCTGCAGAGCTTCCCATCTGATTCTAGTTTAGATTGCTGCTATAGATGAAAAGAAGTTGAGCTGTTCATCTAACAGCAGGAAGTCCTGGAGACTAGAACCCCCTAAGGAGCTCAGACAAGAAAAGGAATTTGTGTGTACTTATATTAATAGCTAGAAGCCATCATGTGCTTGGGTGGTTTCTTATGGGTAAAGGATAAAGCAAACAACACAACTGAAAAGCAAAATACTGAAAACCAAAAATTTCTAAGACATTCTTTAAAGCATGGAAAGAATGTGTGAAACATTTACTCATTCATTCTTTCATTTATTCAACAAATGCCCACTGATGCCATTGGGCATTTATTCAACAAATGCCTCAAATGCCAGTCAGCAATTGGCCAGACACTAAGAACAGGAGGTAAGATGGTCGCATGTGTTCTGTTTGGACTCAGTCCAGGAATCACAGATTTAAGATAAATGTTAAAAGAAAAGAATAAGCAGGAGAAGGGAGACCTGATTAGTTTGATGGTGAGGGAGGGCATATTCCCAGAGAGAACATACATATGTTAGTTTCCTATTGTGTCATCGATTGTTGCTGCTGCAAATTGTCACCAACTTAGTAGTTTAGAAACAGAAATGTATTCTCTTACAGTTCTGGAGATCAGAAGTCCTAAGAGGAATCCACAAGGCTACATTCCTTGTGACGGTCTCAGAGAGAATCTGTTTCTTTCTCTTTTCCAGTTTTTAGAGTCCACCTGCATTTCTTGGCTCATGGCCCATTGTCTTCCTTCAAAACGAGCAGCAGAGCATCTTCCAGTCTCTCCATTTGTCCTCTCCTCCCCATTTTACACTGTTCTCTGTTTTATAAAGACCTTTGTGGTTGCACGGAATCCACCTGGATAATCGAGGATCGTCTCTCAAGATCCTTAATCCCATCAGCAAAGTCCCTTTTGCCATTTGAGAAACATGCCCACACATTCTGAGGATTAGGGCATAGACATCTCTAGAGGCTGTCACTAAGCTTACCGTAATGTGGTAGCAAGGGAACTGGATACTTGGGGATGTGCTGTAGATCATCCTTGCCGTTGTTTGTTTAGGGGTAGGGCCAGCGAGAGGTAGTGACTCCTCTCACTCTTCATCTTGGTGTTCTTCCTCCCCAACCTCCTCTCCCCCTGCTAGCCCTGGGCCCTAAGAGAGAACACACACTGTGGTTATTTCCAATAAGATTTGAGAAAGAATTACAAGTGAAGAGATGAAAGACAGGGAGAAACCTCGATCTATAATTCTTCTCATTGCAAACATCTTCAGTCAATGAAATTACAGTTTCAGGCAGGTGCCCCCCTTAACAAGCTCCAAATTAATGACCCTGTAGAAGAGGGCCTCATGCTGACTGGAGAAGGATAGGCCTTTTCTTCAGTCTTGCCTTTTGGTCTTACTCACCAGGCCTGAGGTACAGGGGTGGGTGTGCTCAGATGCTCAGTCATATTTGACTCTTTACTACCCTGTGGACTGTAGCCCGCCAAGCTCCTCTGTCCATGAGATTTCCCAAGCAAGAATGCGGGAGTGGGTTGACGTTTCCTTCTCTAGGGGATCTTCCCGACCGAGGATAGAACCCGCATCTCTTGTGTCTCTTGCATTGGCAGGTGGAGGCTTTACCACTTAGTGCCACCTGGAAGTGAGTCAATTAGGCCTCTTGCCATTTGATCTATGAGGTTGCTCCCATCACACCACATGTTCACACACACATACACACAAATGCATATGCACAAATAAGCACACACACATACACACCCACATATACACATTCACAATTTTAAAACTTTTTATTTTGTTTTGGGCTAGAGTGGATTAACAGGCTTCCCAGGTGAGTCAGTGGTAAAGAATCCGAATGCCAATGCAGGAGCTGTTCGATCCTTGAGTCAGGAAGATCCCCTGGAGGAGATGGCAACCCACTCCAGTATTTCTTGCCAGGGTTGTCCCATGGACAGAGGAGACTGGTGGGCTACAGTCCATAGGGTCACAAAGAGTCAGACACAGCTGAGGGACTGAACACGCACACATAGCTGATTAACAATGTTGTGATAGTTTCGGGGGAACTGCAAAGGGACTCAGCCATACAGATACAAGTAGCCATTCTCCAGCACACTCCCCTCCCATCCAGGCTGCCGCATAACACTGAGCTGTATACACATTCACATTTACATATATAAACATGGTGATTCTTTCTCTACAATTTTTTAATTAACAGACAATTTTTTGAGCAGTTTTAGATTTAGGGAAAATCGGTAGAAAGTACAGAGTTCCAAAATACTCTTTCATCTTCCCCCCTGCTTCTCATATTAACAAGTTTACTTGTGGCATATTTGTTAAAACTGATGAGCCCATATTGATATAGGTTTACTATCTAAAGTCAAAAATTTATATTGATTCACTCTTTGTGCTATACATTCTGTTGGTTTCTTGACAAATGTGTCCAACATTACAATTACTCAGAATAGGTTTGCCACCATAGAAATCCCCTGTGCCCTACCCCTATCATTTAAAAATACCATTTCCTGTGAATTTTATGAAAATTTCAGACCCTCTTGCACTAATCACTGTGTGCTGTTGCTGTTTCCTCACTAAGTGACTTGCCACCAAGCTCTAGGGTCTAGTGTCCTTGGCTGTGCCATACCTTGTCAAGGTCCCAAATTTGCTCAGAGCAGAAGCTTTTGCCCTGGAGACAGAGACAGCTCCCTTGACCTGTGAGATTCCATTGTATGCATTGTATGCAACTGTATGCATTGCAATACATTTTATGCATACAACTCTTGAGTTCAGTGAGATCAAGTTGACAGTATCCAATCAGCCAGGGTAGAGCCTGGAAATTAGTGAATACAACGAAAGAACTTTCTTCTCCCCCAACAGAGTGAGTCATTATACACTGGCCAGCATATTACTTTCTGCAGTTCTCCGATTGCCCTTTCTTCATGGCTGGGAAATAGTGCAACTATAGGATCTTCCTGGGATCCAGAGAAGGAAGCCCTAGGTAGGGCACAGCTGGGTCACCTCAGTAGTTCATGTCCATGATTACTTTGTAGGGCAAGGGTCATCATGGAAACCCTACGCTGCTCAGCTGCAAACTTACATTAGATAGAGAGATAAACTTGTATCTTTTCTGAACTACCATATTGTGGGGTCTTGTTTTAGTAGCTTGTCTTATATGCATTTAATACAACCGGCTTACTTCTTTTAAAAAATATTTATTTATTCATTTTTCTTTGTGCTGAGTCTTTCTTGCTGTGCCTAGGCTTTCTAGTTGCTGTGCATGGATGTCCCCATGTCCCCTGCATTGGCAGGCTAGTTCTTAACCACTGGAACACCAGGGAAGTCCACTGTGTACCTCTTGCGTGCTTATTCCTGTTCAGCACTTTCTCACCTATCCCCACCCCAGGTTTAGAAGAAGAATATACACACAAGATGCATCTGTTTCATCCTCGGTAATTCATTTTCCAAATAGATGCCAGGGATCCTCTGTTGGATCATGTCATCCTTTCACTTAAAGCCTTCCTATGGCTTCTCTTTGGACAGAGAATAAAGCCTGGACTTTGTACCTTGTCCCTTTCTACTTCACTCTCCCCCACTACTAGGTTCCATTATTCTGGCCTGCCTTCTGTCTGGGCTTCCCTGGTGGCTCAGATGGTAAAAGAATCTGCCTGCCGTGTGGAAGACCTGGGATCGATCCCTGGGTTGGGATGATCTCCTGGAGGAGGGCATTACAACCCACTCCAGTTTTCTTGCCTGGAGACTCCCCATGGACAGAGGAGCCTGGTGGGCTACAGTCCATGCGGTCACAAAGAGTTGGATATGACTGGGCAGCTAAGCACAGCACAGCCTTCTGTTCAGTGAACACACCAAGACTGTCTACCTATGGTACCTTTGTACTTATCATTTCCTCCCCTAGGAATGATGCCTGATTCCTTATCACTTAGTTATCAGCTCTTGGAAGTCTTTCCCTCTTGTTGCTTTTTAATTTTTTTTGCATCTTGTTTTTATTTCTTTATGGCATTTGTCATCATCTGAAAGGATCTTATTTATTGATTGGGTTACTTGTTTATAATCCATCTCTCCCTAGTTAGAGCGTAAGACCCATGAAGTCAGGCATTCTTCTGCTTGATTCGCTCTTAGGCACCATGGGTATGCTGGTGTACAACCACTGTGGATGCTGATTTATCAAGTGAACATGTGTTTATCCAGCAGAGCAGTATAAGCCTTGTTTCTGTCCTCAAAGAGCTTATAATCGATCTGTTGGTGCCCTTCAAGCCAGGCTGCCAGCCCCATTAAAGAACTTCCATGTGGCACATCCTGGTACAATCTTCAGGGACAAACTCAACTTTACAAATTGAGAATTAATTACAATACTAAAGTAACCCAATGCATTTACATAAATTAATTAAGTTTAACTTAATTTCCAGCTAGACTGTAGTCCCTTTTCCCCCTTTGGGAATTTTCCACTTCCTGAGGAAGGTGAAACAGAATAATTGTTCAGATTTTCATCAAGAGGTTTGTTAGAAACCAGGGCTGGTTCTATAGCTCTTGATGTCAGGGTGGGAAACAAGGGAGAGAGGAGGATAATGGCTTTTCTGAGCCTATATCTAGGCCAACTCTGTCAAATTTTTCCAAAGGTCTTTCTAGGTGATGCTGAAGGGGTCTTCTTGCTTTCATCAGCTAGAAGAGGTAGCTCATCAGCCAGAATGTGGAACTGCAGATCCACTTTCTGTGGAGAACTGACTCCTTTGAAAAGACCCTGGTGCTGAGCAAGATTGAAGGTAGGAGGAGAAGGGGACAACAGAGGATGAGATGGTTGGGGAGCATCACGGACTCAATGGAGATGAGTTTGAGTAGCTCCAGGAGTTGGTGATGGACAGGGAGGCCTGATGTGCTGCAGTCCATGGGGTCCCAAAGAGTCGGACACGACTGAGTGACTGAACTAAACTGAAAGAGAAGTTGAACTGTTGGTCTCTAGATTTCTTTGCAAAGCATTTTTGTATACTCTTAGGCTCTCTGAAATGCCCTCAGGAAGAAGCATCCTTTGAACTGCTTTTGCATCTTAGGATCTCGTCTCCTTGTAATGCATTGCCTCCTCTACTTGTGACCTAGGTCATTGCATATCCAAGATGGAGGGCTAAGTTAGGGGTATAATCGGTGACCTGGGAGCAGTTTTTCTCTTGATGAAGCTAACAGGCTTTCGTAAAGACCAGCTCCCGGGTTGTCTTCATTAGTTACACATGCTAACCATCATGCTGTCCCAGATACAGTTACTGTCTCTTTTTCACCTCAAACCCGAGCTGTATATCTGGGGCCTCTGCAGAGCTTCCCATCTGATTCTAGTTTAGATTGCTGCTATAGATGAAAAGAAGTTGAGCTGTTCATCTAACAGCAGGAAGTCCTGGAGACTAGAACCCCCTAAGGAGCTCAGACAAGAAAAGGAATTTGTGTGTACTTATATTAATAGCTAGAAGCCATCATGTGCTTGGGTGGTTTCTTATGGGTAAAGGATAAAGCAAACAACACAACTGAAAAGCAAAATACTGAAAACCAAAAATTTCTAAGACATTCTTTAAAGCATGGAAAGAATGTGTGAAACATTTACTCATTCATTCTTTCATTTATTCAACAAATGCCCACTGATGCCATTGGGCATTTATTCAACAAATGCCTCAAATGCCAGTCAGCAATTGGCCAGACACTAAGAACAGGAGGTAAGATGGTCGCATGTGTTCTGTTTGGACTCAGTCCAGGAATCACAGATTTAAGATAAATGTTAAAAGAAAAGAATAAGCAGGAGAAGGGAGACCTGATTAGTTTGATGGTGAGGGAGGGCATATTCCCAGAGAGAACATACATATGTTAGTTTCCTATTGTGTCATCGATTGTTGCTGCTGCAAATTGTCACCAACTTAGTAGTTTAGAAACAGAAATGTATTCTCTTACAGTTCTGGAGATCAGAAGTCCTAAGAGGAATCCACAAGGCTACATTCCTTGTGACGGTCTCAGAGAGAATCTGTTTCTTTCTCTTTTCCAGTTTTTAGAGTCCACCTGCATTTCTTGGCTCATGGCCCATCGTCTTCCTTCAAAACGAGCAGCAGAGCATCTTCCAGTGTCTCCATTTGTCCTCTCCTCCCCATTTTACACTGTTCTCTGTTTTATAAAGACCTTTGTGGTTGCACGGAATCCACCTGGATAATCGAGGATCGTCTCTCAAGATCCTTAATCCCATCAGCAAAGTCCCTTTTGCCATTTGAGAAACATGCCCACACATTCTGAGGATTAGGGCATAGACATCTCTAGAGGCTGTCACTAAGCTTACCGTAATGTGGTAGCAAGGGAACTGGATACTTGGGGATGTGCTGTAGATCATCCTTGCCGTTGTTTGTTTAGGGGTAGGGCCAGCGAGAGGTAGTGACTCCTCTCACTCTTCATCTTGGTGTTCTTCCTCCCCAACCTCCTCTCCCCCTGCTAGCCCTGGGCCCTAAGAGAGAACACACACTGTGGTTATTTCCAATAAGATTTGAGAAAGAATTACAAGTGAAGAGATGAAAGACAGGGAGAAACCTCGATCTATAATTCTTCTCATTGCAAACATCTTCAGTCAATGAAATTACAGTTTCAGGCAGGTGCCCCCCTTAACAAGCTCCAAATTAATGACCCTGTAGAAGAGGGCCTCATGCTGACTGGAGAAGGATAGGCCTTTTCTTCAGTCTTGCCTTTTGGTCTTACTCACCAGGCCTGAGGTACAGGGGTGGGTGTGCTCAGATGCTCAGTCATATCTGACTCTTTACTACCCTGTGGACTGTAGCCCACCAAGCTCCTCTGTCCATGAGATTTCCCAAGCAAGAATGCGGGAGTGGGTTGACGTTTCCTTCTCTAGGGGATCTTCCCGACCCAGGATAGAACCCGCATCTCTTGTGTCTCTTGCATTGGCAGGTGGAGGCTTTACCACTTAGTGCCACCTGGAAGTGAGTCAATTAGGCCTCTTGCCATTTGATCTATGAGGTTGCTCCCATCACACCACATGTTCACACACACATACACACAAATGCATATGCACAAATAAGCACACACACATACACACCCACATATACACATTCACAATTTTAAAACTTTTTATTTTGTTTTGGGCTAGAGTGGATTAACAGGCTTCCCAGGTGAGTCAGTGGTAAAGAATCCGAATGCCAATGCAGGAGCTGTTCGATCCTTGAGTCAGGAAGATCCCCTGGAGGAGATGGCAACCCACTCCAGTATTTCTTGCCAGGGTTGTCCCATGGACAGAGGAGACTGGTGGGCTACAGTCCATAGGGTCACAAAGAGTCAGACACAGCTGAGGGACTGAACACGCACACATAGCTGATTAACAATGTTGTGATAGTTTCGGGGGAACTGCAAAGGGACTCAGCCATACAGATACAAGTAGCCATTCTCCAGCACACTCCCCTCCCATCCAGGCTGCCGCATAACACTGAGCTGTATACACATTCACATTTACATATATAAACATGGTGATTCTTTCTCTACAATTTTTTAATTAACAGACAATTTTTTGAGCAGTTTTAGATTTAGGGAAAATCGGTAGAAAGTACAGAGTTCCAAAATACTCTTTCATCTTCCCCCCTGCTTCTCATATTAACAAGTTTACTTGTGGCATATTTGTTAAAACTGATGAGCCCATATTGATATAGGTTTACTATCTAAAGTCAAAAATTTATATTGATTCACTCTTTGTGCTATACATTCTGTTGGTTTCTTGACAAATGTGTCCAACATTACAATTACTCAGAATAGGTTTGCCACCATAGAAATCCCCTGTGCCCTACCCCTATCATTTAAAAATACCATTTCCTGTGAATTTTATGAAAATTTCAGACCCTCTTGCACTAATCACTGTGTGCTGTTGCTGTTTCCTCACTAAGTGACTTGCCACCAAGCTCTAGGGTCTAGTGTCCTTGGCTGTGCCATACCTTGTCAAGGTCCCAAATTTGCTCAGAGCAGAAGCTTTTGCCCTGGAGACAGAGACAGCTCCCTTGACCTGTGAGATTCCATTGTATGCATTGTATGCAACTGTATGCATTGCAATACATTTTATGCATACAACTCTTGAGTTCAGTGAGATCAAGTTGACAGTATCCAATCAGCCAGGGTAGAGCCTGGAAATTAGTGAATACAACGAAAGAACTTTCTTCTCCCCCAACAGAGTGAGTCATTATACACTGGCCAGCATATTACTTTCTGGAGTTCTCCGATTGCCCTTTCTTCATGGCTGGGAAATAGTGCAACTATAGGATCTTCCTGGGATCCAGAGAAGGAAGCCCTAGGTAGGGCACAGCTGGGTCACCTCAGTAGTTCATGTCCATGATTACTTTGTAGGGCAAGGGTCATCATGGAAACCCTACGCTGCTCAGCTGCAAACTTACATTAGATAGAGAGATAAACTTGTATCTTTTCTGAACTACCATATTGTGGGGTCTTGTTTTAGTAGCTTGTCTTATATGCATTTAATACAACCGGCTTACTTCTTTTAAAAAATATTTATTTATTCATTTTTCTTTGTGCTGAGTCTTTCTTGCTGTGCCTAGGCTTTCTAGTTGCTGTGCATGGATGTCCCCATGTCCCCTGCATTGGCAGGCTAGTTCTTAACCACTGGAACACCAGGGAAGTCCACTGTGTACCTCTTGCGTGCTTACTCCTGTTCAGCACTTTCTCACCTATCCCCACCCCAGGTTTAGAAGAAGAATATACACACAAGATGCATCTGTTTCATCCTCGGTAATTCATTTTCCAAATAGATGCCAGGGATCCTCTGTTGGATCATGTCATCCTTTCACTTAAAGCCTTCCTATGGCTTCTCTTTGGACAGAGAATAAAGCCTGGACTTTGTACCTTGTCCCTTTCTACTTCACTCTCCCTCACTACTAGGTTCCATTATTCTGGCCTGCCTTCTGTCTGGGCTTCCCTGGTGGCTCAGATGGTAAAAGAATCTGCCTGCCGTGTGGAAGACCTGGGATCGATCCCTGGGTTGGGATGATCTCCTGGAGGAGGGCATTACAACCCACTCCAGTTTTCTTGCCTGGAGACTCCCCATGGACAGAGGAGCCTGGTGGGCTACAGTCCATGCGGTCACAAAGAGTTGGATATGACTGGGCAGCTAAGCACAGCACAGCCTTCTGTTCAGTGAACACACCAAGACTGTCTACCTATGGTACCTTTGTACATATCATTTCCTCCCCTAGGAATGATGCCTGATTCCTTATCACTTAGTTATCAGCTCTTGGAAGTCTTTCCCTCTTGTTGCTTTTTAATTTTTTTTGCATCTTGTTTTTATTTCTTTATGGCATTTGTCATCATCTGAAAGGATCTTATTTATTGATTGGGTTACTTGTTTATAATCCATCTCTCCCTAGTTAGAGCGTAAGACCCATGAAGTCAGGCATTCTTCTGCTTGATTCGCTCTTAGGCACCATGGGTATGCTGGTGTACAACCACTGTGGATGCTGATTTATCAAGTGAACATGTGTTTATCCAGCAGAGCAGTATAAGCCTTGTTTCTGTCCTCAAAGAGCTTATAATCGATCTGTTGGTGCCCTTCAAGCCAGGCTGCCAGCCCCATTAAAGAACTTCCATGTGGCACATCCTGGTACAATCTTCAGGGACAAACTCAACTTTACAAATTGAGAATTAATTACAATACTAAAGTAACCCAATGCATTTACATAAATTAATTAAGTTTAACTTAATTTCCAGCTAGACTGTAGTCCCTTTTCCCCCTTTGGGAATTTTCCACTTCCTGAGGAAGGTGAAACAGAATAATTGTTCAGATTTTCATCAAGAGGTTTGTTAGAAACCAGGGCTGGTTCTATAGCTCTTGATGTCAGGGTGGGAAACAAGGGAGAGAGGAGGATAATGGCTTTTCTGAGCCTATATCTAGGCCAACTCTGTCAAATTTTTCCAAAGGTCTTTCTAGGTGATGCTGAAGGGGTCTTCTTGCTTTCATCAGCTAGAAGAGGTAGCTCATCAGCCAGAATGTGGAACTGCAGAGTTCCACAGAAAACTCATCTTACATCTAAGACTTCCACTGAAACCTGCAGGGTCAGGCTTTGAAAAAAGTGAAATGTCTTTAGAAATCTCTGCACTGTCTTTATTCTGGGGTTACTGCCAGTCTCTGGGATCTGAGCCTCAGATACGCGGGGAAACCTCCCCTTCTCCTGTATCACTGTGCCTTTTCTGTTAGATGGAAGATCCCACAAAATGTGCAAAGAGGTTGGCTCTTGCTCTGTTGTCTTTTCTCAAAAAGAAAACCTTCCCCAGCCCTCTCTCAAGCCATCACTGAGAATAGGACTAGAGGAGTGGATTTGCCAAATGGCTGTCAGAGCTGACGCCGAGGGTAGCATCAGCAGGGAGCCTGAGTTGCCTTTGGTGATGTGATCTTTTCTCCTGTGCATCCCCTCAGCTTCCCTCCAATTGTTCTGCACCAATGACACAGATCTCAAGCCTGAGAAACAGTTAAGTTACTCACTAGCTGGTTCTTCTAGTAATTAGTGAGAATGAGTGAGAGCTTTCTTTTTAGGGATTCCTGAACCCACTTCCGGAAGGAGGGGGCAGGCCTATGAAGTCTGCTTCAAGCCCAGTCTTACTCAGACAGCAGTAAGTATGAGCAGCGCGGGGATTTAAGTTTCTCTCCTTTCTTACCAACTCCTCAACATAAACCCGTTGCTCTCACTGGCAAACCCAGTATAAAGGGCTCTCATGAGAACGAACTAAGGAATGGATATGTCCACTGAAAAGAAACTTAAAATTAGTGCTTGACCTTGGATATTCATACTGTTGATTTATGTAACCGTGTGCAGTAGGAAAGTTGTTGAAAATAATAATGCAACAGAATTTTATAGCTATGTGGATATTTCAGACAGAAATCCATCCCAGCTTTGTATTCTCAGATGAGAATGGTAAGCTGTTGGTATGTAGGTTTTACCTCCTCTACCGTGGCAGACATTGCTGGATGATCACAGCATTCTTTCTGGTTGAAATGAAACACAGTGGGAGAATCTTTCCGAACACAGTGTTCTCAGCAGCCAGTACAATCGATCAGTAATGTCATGTGAAATGAAACTTCATTTGCCATCCGTGTTCTAAGTTAATGACATCTATCTACTATACATGCGAGCCCTTGTGCCACCTGGGATGGCCTCAGCTAAAATGCTCTCATGTTTTTAATTTCAATTCCAGACTCATTTTGTTTTGGAGACACAGTCTCCTGCCCAAAGTGAATCAACCTGCCTGTTCTTCCTTCTCATCAGCATTTCTTGCTAGGCTCTCTTGAGTATGGATCAAAAGGCAGCTCTAAACCTTGTTGGGAGCACTTCTTCCCATGGCCTTTAAAAGTCAAGTCCTGAAAGACATGAGTCCTCTCAAAGACAAGAGTATTGGAAGCTAAGTCTGGACCAAGTGTTCTGAACAAATCTCTGGTGCAGAGATCTGGCCTGGAGCCATTTTCTGTAATGTTCTCACTGCAGTGTCCCATGACCGATCTTATTTCAGGGAAGTGTATGAGTTTTGTAGCAAATTACAAGGATAGTCTAGTTCCTGAAATCAGCCGAAGGCCGATTAAGGTTTCTTGGGGCCTTTGTCCTCAGCTGCAATGTCATCATAAATGACTCTCCAGTACAATGGAGGGCTGATGTTTTATAAAACAATACCATATTTTTGGAGTGATTAAAATCTTCATCTCAGTCACCTGCCTGGTGAACGACCAGTAGCTGTTGATTTCAAAAGGATTGCAATCAATTTATATCCATTTAGAAAATGACTTGAGGGACTTCTATGGGGGTCCAGTGGCTAAGACTCTGCACTGCCAATGCAGGGGGCCTGGGTTTGATCCCTAGGCAGGAAGCTAGCTCTCACATGCTGAGACTACAATCTGGCTCAGCCAAAGAAATAAATGCTTAAAAAAGAAAAGAAAAGTACTTGAAACACTACCAGTTTGGGCTCAGTGGGGTTTAATCTGATTTTGGAAAGATGGAAGAGATGTACAATTAAAGTAAAGAGGAAAGGCAGAAAAGAAATTCAAAGAAGAATCTTCCCCAAAGCCCAAGGCCTTTCTGGTTTATTCCTTTCCATTAGGATTAAGTATCTGTCGAATTCTTCCTACGATGGTCAACTCTAAAAGGGCAGAGAGGAAGGAGAAAACACTAGCAATGCCGATCGTTGGCATTTGTAGCCCAGTAGGGGAGGCGTGGGACTTCCCTGGTGGCTCAGTGGTAAAGAGCCTGCCTGCCAAAGGAGGAGTCACAGGTTTGATCCCTGGGTTGGGAAATCCCCTGGAGAAGGAAATGATAATGTACTCCATTATTCTTGTCTGGGAAATCTCAGACAGAGAAGCCTGGCAGGCTACAGTCCATGGGGTCACAAAAGAGTCAGAGACATGACTTAGCGATCAAACAAAGGGAGACATAGCACACGTTGAAAGAGCAGCCATGTCAGCAGAAATTTCTTTAACATTTTCTAGGTGACTAGCTCTCTTGGAGAAAGAAGAGAAGGAAAATGAATAGTGATAGTTGACATTTACGTGGCTCTTACTGCAGGCTTTGCATTAAGTGTTTTATGCACATTAACTCAGTCTTCACAACAGCCCTATGATGTGTATACCATTACTATCCCCATTTTACAGATGAGGAAACTGAGGCCCAAGAAAGTGAAGAAAGAGCACACAATCAGCAAGTGGAGGAACTGGGGTTTGCACACCAATATTCTCACCCTTTAATCTGAGGTTTTAACCACTGTTCTCTGTTGCCTGCCAAGGAGAAGGGTATTCCCCATTCTTGAGGGTTTTAATTTTCCCTGGGGCTGAGGCCTGGGTCTATGGAATAGTTAAGCTAGAGGTAGAGGATGGACAATGGAGACAGGGATAGACAGTGATGACTCCAGGAAGGGGAGGAGTCTGAACTGAACTTTGGACATAGCTGTGCATGCAAGGGGGAGTCTCTGCACAGAGAGTAGAGAAGGTTCTGGAGCAGGAGCAGAAGTGACTGAGAGCATGGCTGCAATTAGTGGCTAAAGGGTTTGCATCTGCCCGACGGAGAGGGATCATTAAACCAAAGGCTGTCTCTTCACATGGACAGGGTTATAGTGCTGGG
>SJYX01018568.1:280811-323687 GCA_006410675.1 Oreotragus oreotragus | reverse complement strand
TGGAGTTATTTCTCCACTGATCTCCAGTAGCATATTGGGCACCTAACGACCTGGGGAGATTCTCTTTTGATATCCTATCATTTTGCCTTTTCATACTGTTCATGGGGTTCTCAAGGCAAGAATACTGAAGTGGCTTGCCATTCCCTTCTCCAGTGGACCACGTTCTGTCAGACCTCTCCACCATGACCCGCCCGCCTTGGGTTGCCCTGCAGGCATGGCTTGGTTTCATTGAGTTAGACAAGGCCCTGGTCCTAGTGTGATTAGATTGAGTAGTTTTTGGTGAGTATGGTTTCAGTGTGTCTGCCCTCTGATGCCCTCTTGCAATACCTACCATCTTACTTGGGTTTCTCTTACCTTGGGCGTGGGTTGTCTCTTCACAGCTGCTCCAGGAAAGCACAGCCGCTGCTCCTTACCTTGGACAAGGGGTACCTCCTTACCACCGCCATTCCTGACCTTCAACGTGGGACAGCTCCTCTAGGCCCTCCTGCGCCTGCGCAGCCACCGCTCCTAGGGTTGCTCCTCCTGGCTGCCGGCCCTGGCCTCAGGCATGAGTGGCTCCTCAGGGTCACCGCTCCTGGCCTTGGGAGCGAGGTGGCTTCTCTCGGCCACAGTTTATGTCTAGTAGGAAGCAATCAGTACATGGGAGCTTTCATTCTACATAATAACAGGTGAAACTCTGTTGGAATTCAACATATGAGGGGAACCCATGGTGTCAAATACTCTTTGCTGCCCATTCAGCAGGTATTTCTCCTTTATTTCTTGCTGACTGACCTCTGCTTAATCCAAGATTCATCTTCCAGCATAGGGAAAAATCATGGCCAAACATGGAACCTCCCTCACTTTGCCAGGGGCTGGATTAAAGGGAATCATGTGACTTGGGCCTGGCCGAGATATGAGGGCTTCTGAGAAAGGCTCCTTGCTCTAAAAATGACTGCCAAACAAAAAGCACGTAGAGCAAACAAACTGTGCTCTCTCTTCCTGATGTTTGTATGTGAACATTGAAAAGGCAGTAGACTTCCTGGGGCCGTGAAGGAGCTGGCCGAGAAGGCAAGCCAGGGTGTTGAATGTGGCAGAGAAGAAGGGGGAAAGAATATGGGTTTATTATGCTTGTTGGGCAGAGAAGACAATGGCACTCCACTCCAGTACTCTTGCCTGGAGAATCCCATGGATGGAGGAGCTTGGTAGGTTGCAGTCCATCGGGTTGCTAGGAGTTGGACACGACTGAGCGACTTCACTTTCAGTTTTCACTTTCATGCACTGGAGAAGGAAATGGCAATCCACTCCAGTGTTCTTGCCTGGAGAATCCCAAGGACTGCGGAGCCTGCTGGGTTGCCGTCCATGGGGTCATACAGAGTCGGACACGACTGAAGCGACTTAGCAGCAGCAGCATGCTTGCTGGGACACTGAATTTGTTGCCTAGGCATCATCCCATCACACAGTCCTTCTTAAGTCAGTTAGTANATCCCAAGGACTGCGGAGCCTGCTGGGTTGCCGTCCATGGGGTCATACAGAGTCGGACACGACTGAAGCGACTTAGCAGCAGCAGCATGCTTGCTGGGACACTGAATTTGTTGCCTAGGCATCATCCCATCACACAGTCCTTCTTAAGTCAGTTAGTAACATGGTACTTACTGTTCAGGGCATTTGGGGCTGAATTTTTGGTTATTGACAAACAGGGCTGATTGTTAGAAGCAAAGCATGGTGACAATGCAGGATCTTAGGAATAGGCTTTTGGTTCTTCCTAAGGACTGGTGTGGTGATAAAGGAGAGGAAAAGAGTTTGACTCTGTTATTGACATGCAGCTTTGGAAGATCCAACCCCAGATTTAGCAACACCATCCTGAAATTAAGTAGGGAAGTCTTTCCTGATTCCATGTCTCCTGGGGACACCGCTCTTCAAGTGTGGGGGTACCTCCTCCTGGGAATCCCCACAGGCAAGGTGCTGAATAGGAAGCCCAGAGTGGATGTGCTACGTTATCAAGAAACTACCACTTTCTACCAATAAGCGGGAAGAAACTCCAGAATGGACCTTTATGAAGTTTGGGATCCTAGTATACTCACCGCTTTCCCCCATTGCCCATGACAATTCCCAACACAGCATCGGTTCAGTGTCTGATTCTATCTGACCCCATGGAGAACTGTAGCACGTCAGGCCTCCTTGTCCATCATCAACTCCTGGAGCTTGCTCAAACTCATGTCCATCGAGTCAGTGATGCCATCCAACCATCTTGATATTTCTCCCGGCAGTCTTGATTCCAGCTTGTGCTTCATTCAGCCAAGCATTTTGCATGATGTACTCTGCACATAAGTTAAATAAGAAGGGTGACAATATATAGCATAGGGACTGAACAAATATCTGTGAAATTAATAATGAAGTCAGTTGTAATGATCCAGTGGCTAAGATTCTGAGTGAAGTAGGTGGCCTGGATTCCATCTCTGGTTAGGAAACTAGATCCCACATACTATAACTAAGACCCAGTGCAGCCAAATAAATAAATATTTTTTTAAAGAAATAAACATGGATACATTTTAGAATTGCACAAGCATGGCATGAATTTCTAAAATCCAAACATAAATATACCAAGAGTGTCTTTATATATATATATATTTTTTTATCACTAATGACATTGAAAATGTTTAAGGAGCCCTTGCCTAGGAATATCCAACTGGACTTTCATTTGAGCCTTACAACCTATTGTTAAGACCTTTCCTTAATCCTCTTTCCTGGAACTTTTTTTTTTAATACGTGGAAGGTCCCCAGTTCTCTAGGTCAGTTGCAAGCTTTTCCGTGAGCCACATTAGCATCCTTCATCCAGGAGAACGAGAAGAAAATAGGATCTTGAATGGCACAGCTGGGTAGCCTTTGCTGGTGTGATTGTTCTCACCTAATTTGGTCTGCTTGTGCTCAGAGCATCCCTCTTTACCCTGCAAATCCTGACCAGAAGCATATTAAGCTTTCCCCATTGCCTTAGCCTCAGAGAAGGCAATGACACCCCACTCCAGTACTCTTGCCTGGAAAATCCATGGACGGAGGAGCCTGGTGTGCTGCAGTCCATGGGTTTTTTATCACTAATGACATTGAAAATGTTTAAGGAGCCCTTGCCTAGGAATATCCAACTGGACTTTCATTTGAGCCTTACAACCTATTGTTAAGACCTTTCCTTAATCCTCTTTCCTGGAACTTTTTTTTTTAATACGTGGAAGGTCCCCAGTTCTCTAGGTCAGTTGCAAGCTTTTCCGTGAGCCACATTAGCATCCTTCATCCAGGAGAACGAGAAGAAAATAGGATCTTGAATGGCACAGCTGGGTAGCCTTTGCTGGTGTGATTGTTCTCACCTAATTTGGTCTGCTTGTGCTCAGAGCATCCCTCTTTACCCTGCAAATCCTGACCAGAAGCATATTAAGCTTTCCCCATTGCCTTAGCCCCAGAGAAGGCAATGACACCCCACTCCAGTACTCTTGCCTGGAAAATCCATGGACGGAGGAGCCTGGTGTGCTGCAGTCCATGGGGTCGCTAGGAGTCAGACACGACTGAATGACTTCACTTTCACTTTTCACTTTCATGCATTGGAGAAAGAAATGGCAACCCACTCCAGTATTCTTGCCTGGAGAATCCCAGGGACAGAGGAGCCTAGTGGGCTGCCGGCTATGGGGTCGCAGAGTCAGACACGACTGAAGCGACTTAGCAGCAGAAGCAGCAGCAGCAGCAGGAGCAGCATTGCCATAGCCCACAGTGAGCTGACTCACGCATCTCATAATCTGCATAATCTATTTCTTATCTATCACAGTCATTAAAACATCAAGTGGCAGCACAGGACAAAGCCTGTGCTTCCCCAACAGAATGTGCACTCTACCAGGCAGAGGTCACACCTTCTGCTTTTTCATANCGGAGGAGCCTGGTGTGCTGCAGTCCATGGGGTCGCTAGGAGTCAGACACGACTGAAGCGAAGTCATTCAAAGCCTGTGCTTCCCCAACAGAATGTGCACTCTACCAGGCAGAGGTCACACCTTCTGCTTTTTCATATATTTCTGGGTCGAGTCCTGGTGACGTCATATACTAATATATTTTCTTTTTTTCTCTTTATATTATATTGGAGCAGAGCTGATTAACAATATTGTGATGGTTTCACCTGAAATCGCACAGCAAAGCGATTCAGCCACACATAGACATGTATCCATTCTCCCTCAAAGTCCCCTCCCATCCAGGCTGCCACATAACATCGAAAAGAGTTCCCTGTGGTATAAACTAGTATATTCTTAATGCTTTTCAAGCCTTAGTTTCTCCAGTTGGAAAATGTGCACTGCGGTGGTAGCCCTTCATAAGGTTATTGTAACTATTAAAGAGAAAAAAAAAATGTAAAGTGTCTCCTACAATGTCTAACACCAGTTTGCACTCAGAGGTTATTCGCCTGTTATTAGAATATGGAAGTGCTCAATCCCTGTTTGGGGATCTGATAACTGAGAACAGACTCGACTCTCTCACCTTATCTGGACAGTGATGCTCCTACTCTATTTGAAACCTGGAGGTTCTCAAACCCTGCTCTGAGCTTGTTATGGAGGAGAAGGCAGTGGTTTTAGGAATGGAAACCCAGGCAAAACTGGGCCAGCCTCTGCTCTCTAAGAGTGGTCACCAGCCTCTGGATTAACAAGAGCTATAGAACAAGAAGGGGCTTTCCTGGTGGCTCAGTGGTAAAGAATCTGCCTGCAATGCAAGAGATATGGGTTTGATCCCTGCATGGAGAAGATCAGCTGGAGGAGGAAATGGCAAACTCACTCCAGTATTCTTACTTGGAAAGTTTCGTGGACAGAGGAGCCTGGCAGCCTACAGTCCACGGGGTCTCTAAAAATCAGACACGACTGAATGACTGAGCTTGAAGAAGACAGGACAAGATGGAGATGAAGTTCAGACTTGCCAGAGGCTGTTGTGGGTGGCAAGGTCTGCACAGGAGCAGCACCCTCTGGAAAGCAAGGTCACCAGCAGCCCACAGAGGGTCACGTGATGATGAAGACTGAGAGCCACCAGCCTTCTGGAGGGCATGTGGCCGATTCAGTTCACAGAAGCCAGTTTCTTCACTTTGGCTGGCCTTTGTTGCTGGCCTCACTATGAGAGTGTTTCAGTAAGGATCAGGCAGGAGACTCATGCTTGTTCTAATTCTGCTGTCTTCCCTGAGTCACAAATAAAACTAATGAGATGCCATTGGCCAAAAAGTCATTTACTCTTTGCTAACCTCTCCAGCCTGGGTCCTGGGCCCATTGTGACTGGCAAGGTACCGCCCATTGCCAAAGTCCAATTGTGCCAAGGCAAGTGGAGTGTGCAGGTGGAGGATGGAGCGTTGAGGCCGGGTGATTCTTTAGAGATCACTGACGCCACCTCCTCATCGTACAGAAGAGGAAACTGAGGCCCACAGAGGAGAGAGGACTTGTACTGTCGCATGGCCTATGGATGTTAAATTTCAATCTGATTCTGCATCATATACTCTTTCTAGTCCTGCATGCTCTGGAAGACAGAAGGTGGTCTCTGACCATAAAGGTTGATTTTTATACAACCAACCCAGAAAAACAAAAGGCTTCAGCATGTCTTTGGCCTGGATCCAGAGAGATCCTAGGCCATGAGGGATGAGTATATTTCCTCTTACTGTCTTCCCATCCTCAGCCCTTTGCAGTTTTTCTATAAACTGTGAGGTCTGTAAACCCACACATTTGTTCATCTCCTGTCATGGATTTTACAGGAACATAGGCCAGAAAGAGGCTGACACAGAGGGTTTAATTAATACTAGAAATACTGATAATAATTTATAGTTAGCTTGCTGTGCTCACAGCACCAGATGCCCTTCCGTTGTCCGTACATATTAACTCGTTTAATCCTGACAACCATCCTGTACCATCAGTTTATAAAAAAGGAAACTGAGGCACAGGAAGTAATTAGCCCACGATCACTCGGCTTACCATCTGTAGAGCCCGGATGTGGATTTAGCCAGGCTGAACCCTAAGCCCCTGCTTTCTCCCACTATTCTTTACTGTCCCAGGAACATGGCTGCACTGTCTTCATTATTTATTTGCTTATGCGTATTTATTTTTGGCTGCACCCGGTCTTCATTACTGCGCTGGGGTTGGGGGGGGGGAGCGTGCTACAGTAGTTGTGCTTGGGCTTCTCATTGTGAGGGCTTGTCTTATTGACACAGACTCTAGGCATGGACTCAGTAGTGCAGCTGGTGGGCTCCAGAACTCAGGCTCAATAACTGTGGAGCTTGGGCTTTGTTGCTCTGCAGCATGTGGGAATCTTCTCAGACCAGGGGTCAAGCCCATTTCTCCTGGACTGGCAGATTGGACTCTCAACCACTGGACCACCAGGAAGGTCCTGCTGTTTAAATCATTGATTAAAAATTCTGTCTCCCTGTCCTCAGGAGCTAGAGATGGAGTGGGCTCAGAAAGGCAGCGACTTCCCTCCCCGACATCCCATCTCAGCTCTCAGCCCCCGTAACCAGAGGAAGTTGCCTGCCCCAGCCTGCGCTCTTAGATGCTTGGTGGCAGAGGCAGGGGAGGTCAATACTGAATTGAGTTTTCATATTCCCTTCGGGTAAAATTTGCAGGTTCTCACTTGTGCACTGAAAGATAGCCATTTGATCTCTCTCAATTCTATATGAATCTTGCGAACTGGTCTCTGGAAACTGCTCACATGACAGGTAATAAATAAAAGGGAGCCCATTCCTTCTCTCTAGAGGAGGGTTTAAGAGGTTGAGTTTTCATATTCCCTTCGGGTAAAATTTGCAGGTTCTCACTTGTGCACTGAAAGATAGCCATTTGATCTCTCTCAATTCTATATGAATCTTGCGAACTGGTCTCTGGAAACTGCTCACATGACAGGTAATAAATAAAAGGGAGCCCATTCCTTCTCTCTAGAGGAGGGTTTAAGAGGCTGAGATAATTCATCAAGGCCCCCAACCCATCACACACACACATTCATACCCACCCACCCCCACACACACACCCCCAGCGCTCCTCTCTGCCAGAAGAGCATCAGCGTAGCCTCTGAATTATGTGCCTTTGATTAATTTCTAAGGAAAGAGATCTGCTTTGCCAGAGCCTATGTTGTGTTTTCTCTAAATCAGGGAAAATAACATTACTTCTCCAAATGTTGCTATTAGAATGAGATTTATATTTACCTAGAGAGGCAGCTCTGGAGAGAGATGCAGTGAGGAGTTTATGCTACAGACAGAATAATCTGCCCTGCTGAAATGTGATTTGCTGCAGAGGGCTGTTTGGGGTTCGGATAAATGAGAAAGATAAACACGATGACTGCTGGTGGTTTTCAGTAACATGATTGCTGCTGGGGGATAGATCTCTTTCCCTCTTTCTGTGTCTCTCATCCTCTCAGCTTGTGAATGAGCCAAAGCACCAAATTTTCCAAATAGAAGATTGAGCTGGCCAGAGTGTGACATTTGTCCCCGTTTACATCATCCCATGTATCCGTGGGTACACGCATGCCCTTATTTGCACACACAGCACGTGTGCACACGCAGACGCACACAGTGGCATTTGGATTTCAGTTTGGACAGCTGGTTGGGCAGAGGAGCGACACTTTCTGCCACAGTCATTTTTCTTCCACCCAGATGCGGAGCACATGGGACCCTAAAGGTACTACCAATATACTGGCAGGAAGCAATTTATCCCACAAGATAAAGCTATGAAATTCAGACGCTGTAAAAGGAAATTCAGCTATAAATCCCTTAGGTGCTCAGAGCTTTACTACGTGTGGTCTTAGGCTATGAAATACAAGTGTCCCATGGGTGTAGTTGGCTTTGCGTTACTCCCAGGCATTTTGCAGATCTAGGTCAGAATTGGAAAGGGGAATCAGGAATTTAGATTCAGGCTCTTTCCTGTCTAACATTTGTGAAGCTCTCACTTATGAACACGGAGAAGGCAATAGCACCCTACTCCAGTACTCTTGCCTGGAAAATTCCATGGACAGAGGAGCCTGGTGAGCTGCAGTCCATGGGGTCGCTAAAAGTCGGACACGACTGAGTGATTTCACTTTCACTTTTCACTTTCCTGCATTGGATAAGGGAATGGCAACCCACTCCAGTGTTCTTGCCTGGAGAATCCCAGGGTTGGGGGAGCCTAGTGGGCTGCCGTCTATGGGGTCGCACAGAGTCAGACATGACTGAAGTGACTTAGCAGCAGTTATGAACAAGGTTGTCCTGGGTCTCTGAGTTGGAATCACCTATGATCCTTGCTCAAGGAACATCAAAGCATGACCCCAAGTAGACAGAACACAAGCCTAGTAGGTAAGAGGGACCAAGTGAGACGCACAGAGGGAAATTGCTGCAGGAGAGGCATCACTTTCAGCTAGAAAAGGAGGGGAGGGTACCGGCCTTGTCCTTAAGTCATGTCATGGAGGAGATGTAAGATTTGGACTGAAGGTAGTGAAGGCGGGAGGGCATTTCTGGCAGAGAGAAGAGAGTCGTTAAAGATGGAGGGGGGAAAGCGGGGGACATATTTGGCGATAACCATCAGGCTGCTCTAGGGCGCGAGGCACATGTGTGGATGTAGAAGAAAGAGGGTGGAAAAGAAACTATCTTTTCTGTGTTCTCTGTGATCCCTGTCTTCACCACATCTTCTTCAATCCAGTGGGATCATGCCGCAGATTGTTGACCTAAAACCCCTTTTGCAGGGAGTAGTCACTCTTACCAAGTATCTGTAAGGGCTCTGTGTTTAGGCAGAACATCACAATAGAAGGTTCTGGAGGATGCCTCAGGGAAGAAACCTGTCTCTACCTGCCTCCCTGCTGTCTTTGCCCAAGTTATTTCCTTTACCTGAATGCTTCCTCCCTTCCCATGATGATTTGTCTAAATTCAGACTCATTCTCCAAGGTACAGCTCAAATGCACATTTCACAGGAAGTTCCTTCTTCCTGTCCCCAGCTAGAAGCAACCGTTCTTTCTCTGGAACCTTGGAATCCCATGTTCCTCTGGGATGTTACTGGGACTCTCCTGCCAACAGTGGAAAATCCCAAATGACTAGTCATGCCCCACTCCCAATTCTGTATGGTCTCTGTGTGTCTATTCCTGTAAGAAGTTCTTATTATGGATCTGAAGTCAGTTTCCAGACTGGGCTTAATAAGCATAAACTCTCTAAAGCAGAGGAGACTAAAGGGTTGAGTGCTCTGAACTTTGAATCCAATCAGCTCATCAAAAATGTGGCCAACAGGGTAAGAAAGTGACAGGATTATTCAGTTCCTTTGATCGGGGTCTGGGGAAAGGCCAGGGAGTTCGAAAGCCCAGGATCCTCCAGGCAGGCATTGAGAACAGGCAGCACTACCACCCAGAATACAAGACCCCCTCAGGGGTCTCTATCCATCGGTTAGAAGGCACAGCATATATGGCCCCAGCCTGGGTTCTTCCAACTTCCTCCCAACCAAGCGAATTACCTTCCTTCTCTCCAAACCCGGCTTCCTCTCTGGATTCCAACAGCAGCCCCATCCACGCAGCTGCAGAGTTCAGAGTCAGAAAGCATCCTCCACCTCTTCCCCTCACCTTCCATTTCCAGTCTGCCATCAGGTCCAGTGATTTTATATATACATCACGTCACCCCACGCCTTTCCTTCTACCTTGTTCTACTGAGCCCTAACCAAGCCACCAGCACCCCTCTCCTGGGTGATTGCAGTAGCTCCTAACTCTTTACCCATGCTCTTTGGCCTCCTTCATGTCCACTCCCACACATCAGCTAGTTTGGCAGCAAATCTGTAGCTGCTTCTTTCAGTCATTGCATCCTTCGCTGTCAGGTGGGATCCAGTCATGTAGCCTGGGTCAGTCACGGCAGGGAATTTGAAACCATTTCACCTCTTCAGTTTCATCTTCCCTGACTCTCTCCCTGTCTCTCTGAGCTTGAAATGTGAGGACCTCTCCTCACAGCAGTTGCAGATTGCCTTTCTCTCCGCCAAAGATGTGCACCCTCCTTGTTTTTGTTTTAGCTTTGCTTAGTTTTCAGTGTAATTGTCATTTCCTCAGGGAGATCGTCCTGTATCCCACAAAGTGGACCGTGTCCTTCTCTGATGATTTCTGAAGTACCCCATGCTTCTCGTTCAGCACTCTTATCACTGTTTATAATGAGATATCAAGCACTAACAAAAACATATCCTTTCTACTACACAGAAACTTCCTTGGGAATTGAAAAATCATGGCTGATTTTTCATTATTGTATTGCTGGGGTATGGCATAGTTCTGAGCACCTCAATTCAGTTCAGTCGCTCAGTCATGTCCGACTCTTTGTGACCCCATGAACCGCAGCACGCCAGGCCTCCCTGTCCACCACCAATTCCTGGAGTCCACCCAAACTCATGTCCATTGAGTCAGTGATGCCATCCAACCATCTCATCCACTGTCGTCCCCTTCTCCTCCTGCGCTTAGTCTTTCCCAGTATCAGGGTCTTTTCCAATGAGTTAGCTCTTGGCATCATGTGGCCAAAGTATTGGAGTTTCAGCTTCAACATCAGTCCTTCCAATGAACCCAGGACTGATCTCCTTTAGGATGGACTGGTTGGATCTTCTCACAGTCTGAGCACCTAGTGGTGTTCAAACCACGTTTATTGTGAATGAATGGATTTGTTGATAAATTAACAAGCAAATGAGGGCTTCCTTTGTGTCTCAGCTGGTAAAGAATCCTCCTTCAAGGCGGGAGACCTGGGTTTGATTCCTGGGTTGGGAAGATGCCCTGGAGAAGGGAAAGGCTACCCACTCCAGTATTCTGGCCTGGAGAATTCCATGGACTGTATAGTCCATGGGGTAGCAAAGAGTCTGACATGACCAAACGACTTTCACTTTCACTTCTTAATAAGCAAATGAACCACCTGGCTATACGTAAGGACCAGAAGCAGCTAGTCCCTAAGAGAAGGCTTCTTTGTAAGTCTAACAGTAAGGCTGGTCTCTGATTTGTTCTCTTTTTTCTAGAGCTCTCCTGACCAGCAAAATGTCACTACTGCAAAGAATATGTACATATCAAACCCTGGACAGGGGATTGGCTCCAGTTTGGGAGATGTGGGGGTCTTCGTTTGGGAACAAAGCCCTCCCTAGATATTGGGACCTGGATTTTGTGTGTCCTGTCTCAGACTAACTTCTTTTCTCTGATCTTCAAGTCTGAGAGAGTTAAGTCCAACTTTCAGCATTAGAAGCTTCCTAGACTCTGCCTTCAGAGAAGGCAATGGCACTCCCCTCCAGTACTCTCGTCTGGAAAATCCCATGGACGAAGGAGCCTAGAAGGCTGCAGTCCATGGGGTCGCTGAGGGTCAGACACAACTGAGTGAGTTCTCTTTCACTTTTCACTTTCATGCATTGGAGAAGGAAATGGCAACCCACTCCAGTATTCTTGCCTGGAGAATCCCAGGGACGGGGGAGCCTGGTGGGCTTAGCCTCAGCCACCCTGCAGACCTGTGAGCAAGAAAAGTAATTGTCTGCGATGCAAGTCACTGAGATTTGGGGACTTATTCTTTAAACAACAGTATCTAAGAAGTAAGGTCTCATCCACAGTATAGCCAGATTACAACCTGATCCTTGCATGGCATAACCTTTAAGACCACCTCTTTCTGGATGAACCTAGAGCCTGTTGTACAGAGTGAAGTAAGTCAGAAAGAGAAAAACAAATATCATATATTAACGCATATATATGGAATCTAGAATAATGGTCCTGATGAACCTATTTGCAGGGCAAATAGTCATAGAGAAAAGATTTATGGACACACTGGGGGAAGGAAAGGGTAGGACAAATTGAGAGAGTAGAGCTGAAATATATACATTACCAAGTGTAAAGTGAATAGCTAATGGGAAATTGTTATAAGTACAGGGAGCTCAGTCTGATGCCCTGTGACATCCTAGAAGGGTGGGATGCAGTGGGTGGGGGAGGGAAGTACAAGAGGGAGGGGACATGTGTATACCAATGGCTGACTCATGTTGATGTGTGGCGGAAACTGGCATAAATTAAAGAAATTATCCTTCAATTAAAAATAAATGTATTAAAAAAAAAAAAACTAGTCACCAGAAGGCGGAATCCTAGAGAAACGAAAAGAAAAAGACCACCTGTTTCATTAAAACCTTCCTGGCTATTTCAGACCCTCCACAACTTGACCACAAAACCCTCTTTTTTTGTGGCCTATATTTTGGCACCTGGTTTATATTCAGTATAACACGTTCTAGAACTCTGAAGCACTATTTAATAACTGCACTTTTGAAATCTTCTCAATAAGACTATGAAGTCATTGAGAACAGAGATCATATGAACAAAGTATAGGCAATAAAACTCTTAATTACATATATTCTGTTGCATTATCGCCCATGCTTGTCAGAATAAGCCTTCCAATATTTACGTAAAAACACGCTGTTATCATACATACGGGGGGCAGCAAAAGGCTTTACACACAGGGGCCATAAGAGTGAAAAAGTGAGTGTTAGTCGCTCCATCGTATCCAACTCTGCACCCCCGTGGACTATAGCCCGTTGGGTTCCTCTCTCCATGGAATTCTCCAGGCAAGAATGCTGGAGTGGGTTGCCACACCCTTCTCCAGGGGATCTTCCTCATACAGGGATTGAACCTGGGTCTCCAGCAATGCAGGCAGATTCTTTACTGTCTGAGCCACCAGGGAAGCCCCCGGCCATAAAACGCCTTCAAATATTTATGAAATGTTCACAGGAAAGGCAAATGTGATTGAGTTTTGGTCAATCAGGTAAATATTTCTGAGTTACTAACATTCAGTTTCATATGTTTTGTCTTCTTTTGGCAATTTCAATTATCAGTTCCACAAGATATTGAAAGTAAATTTTTTCATTTCCCATCCCAAATACATTTACAAAAATACAAGTGAGCCAGACAAGTTACCTAATTAAAATCTACAAAGTAAAACCTGTGAAAAGTTCATAGTCATGCCCAATGTTACCATTCTAAATGTCTCAGCTTTCTTAATAAAATATATTTTGTGTATGAGAGCTAATAATCCTTGATTTTCATATTCTATATTTGAGAGCAGAAACAGTTCTTCAGAATCATATTTTTTCATAGCTTAGTTTTCAACACAGGGTAGTTCCTCTTTTTATTTATATAAGCAGAAAGACTTGCTTTATATTGAAGAACTCAATGAACTGGGTTTTTTAAGGTACATATTTACTTTTCATATACAGGAATTTTCCAGGTGACTGGTTGAATTACTACCTTCTCATGGTACATTGATCTGGAGTTTAAAAAAAAAAAACTGAACAATAGAAAAAGCTATCTTTTCTTTCCATCTATGGACATAACTATCAAAGCATCATATCGAATGCTGCCAGAAATTATCAGACAAAATGAATGCTGCTTCTTCAAACCAGTCACCTCATCCAATTATCCCAAGAGTTGCCAATGCTTAAAACTGTGCTGAGAATCTTTTTTGTGTGTGATTTCCTTCAAAGCTGGCTGTATATTTTAAAAATGTTGTTAAAAAGCAGCAAATCTCTGTCTTTGAGAATGAGTATAATTTTGGGAAGAGGAAAACTCATTTGGAAGCAAATTCTGTGAAAGAGAAGAGCAGTCGAGCTGAGTAATATAAAGAAGAAATTCAAATTTGCCCATAATCTCAAAACCCAGGGACAACCACCATCAACACACTGGTATGTTTTCTGCCAGCAAGTTTTTCATGTACATATTTTCACACAAATGGGACATACAATATGTATAGCTGGGACCTCCACCCACTTTTTTGTTCCCCAGTCAATATTCCATTATTTCATAAGGTTTAGGGAAGCTACGGAGAAGGCAATAGCACCCCACTCCAGTACTCTTGCCTGGAAAATCCCATGGATGGAGGAGCCTAGAAGGCTGCAGTCCATGTTTTCTAGAGCTCTCCTGACCAGCAAAATGTCACTACTGCAAAGAATATGTACATATCAAACCCTGGACAAGGGATTGGCTCATTTGGGAGGTGTGGGGGTCTTCGTTTGGGAACAAAGCCCTCCCTAGATATTGGGACCTGGATTTTGTGTGTCCTGTCTTAGACTAACCTCTCTTCTCAGATCTTCATATCAGTAAAGTCTGAGAGAGTTAGGTCCAACTTTCAACATTAGAAGCTTCCTAGGCTCTGCCTTCGGAGAAGGCAATGGCACTCCACTCCAGTACTCTCGCCTGGAAAATCGCATGGACGGAGGAGCCTAGAAGGCTGCAGTCCATGGGGTCGCTGAGGGTCAGACACAACTGAGCGACTTCCCTTTCACTTTTCACTTTCATGCATTGGAGAAGGAAATGGCAACCCACTCCAGTGTTCTTGCCTGGAGAATCCCAGGGACGGGGGAGCCTGGTGGGCTGCCGTCTATGGGGGTCACACAGAGTTGGGCACAACTGAAGTGACTTAGCAGCAGCAGCGGACTCTGCCTTAGAAAATGGCCTTCTATTTTGTTTCCTTGGCTTCAGTTTCTCCAAACACCAACCATCCTGACACCATTGCCATTTGTATTCCCCTCAAGCAGAACCTCCAGTCTTCATTCTGTTGAACAAAACCAACACCCTCTACCTATAGGGTGTATGTAGCCCAAGTGATACAACTGAGAACATCTAAAATATCTAAAATATCCTCAAACATAAACTGATCTTTAAGGTACTTCCCAGCCTCATAATGTTATAATTCTGACCCCTGGGTGTGGCACTGAAGGCTCTTTCTGGCCTCATTCCACTTCTGCAATCCAACTGCAGCCAACACTGGATCCCAAAATACACCTGCTGCTAGGAGGGTAGGGGAGGGTCCTGGGGGATAGCTCTTCTCTCTTCTGGCCCCACAACTTCCCATGTTCTGCTTTCCCTGGCAGAATTACCAAGGCACCATTCAAATAAATCCTTGATGCATTCCTTCTTTTACATGACAGCAGGCCTCTGCGTGGGTTAGGATAGGCTAAGTTATGCTGCAGTAACAAATGTACCTCAAATTGTAGTGTATTAACATACATCAAAGGTTTATTTCTCCTCCAGGATATATATCCAGTGCAGTTCAGAGGGAGGTTTCTCTCCTCAAAGAAACCTAGGAACTGACAAAGGCTGCCGAAGTCTCCATAGCCTGGACTGCTTCTGGAAAAACAGAACATGTAGAAAGTTGATGTGCTCTTCTTGTTTNTACAACAAAGGTTTATTTCTCCTCCAGGATATATATCCAGTGCAGTTCAGAGGGAGGTTTTTCTCCTCAAAGAAACCTAGGAACTGACAAAGGCTGCCGAAGTCTCCATAGCCTGGACTGCTTCTGGAAAAACAGAACATGTAGAAAGTTGATGTGCTCTTCTTGTTTAGGTCCAGAAGTGATGCACATGACCCCCACTCTCAAAGTGTTGTCCAAAAAGAGTCACGTAGTTCTTAACTGCAAACAGGCAAGGAGGTATAGGCAGTGTCTTGATATTCCATAAGTGGTGAATGCTTCTGCCAAAGCAAAGAAAACATGAATGCCTGCTAAATTCTCAACACCTGTCTGCTCATCATGGGATGTAGTGCTAATTGATTTTCTTTCTATTCTGAACACAAATGATGTTTTATGCCTGGAGATCTTATTAATTGACTGAAGGCCAGACTTTGGCCTTGCCTTGATATTCGCTCTGTATTATGTTTGTCTCACTTTCCTCGCCAGAAAATAAATGACTTTAAAACAGGAGCCCTTTCCAATGTTAATAAATAACTTCCTCAAGCAGCTGGGTTAAAGGAAAGTGCTCTGGGTATGAGTGGAGCTTTATCTCTGGCAAGTAGCATGATCTTGGGCTAATTATTTAACCTCTGATGACAGGATAACATTGAATTTCAAAACAAGGGAACAGAATTTCCTTTGTTTACATACCAACTCGCTCACCCACTATATGTGCAACTCCGGGAAACTTAATCTCTCAAAGCCTCAGGTTTCTCATCTTTATGATGGAGATGATAAAGTAACTACCTTATAGATTTGTTGTAAAAATAATGTGTGCAGACTTCTCGCCTGGTGCCTGACACAGTTCAAGCACTCTGTAAGTGTAGGCACTTAGTGGCTGGTCTCAGAACCCTGGTTTCCCCAACTATAAAACTTGCATAATGAGTCTGGTCATGCTTTATCCCAGGATATTGTTTGGGTACCATATCAAAATGAGCAGAAGTTATGCTGTGTTTTTGCATGCTTTTGAGTTCAATTATGTCCCATGTATTTATTTTCATTTTTATTTTCATCATCCTAGGAAGTGGGTTAAAAAGATCTTGCTGTGATTTATGTCAAAGAGTATTTTGTGTATATTTTCCTCCAAGAGTTTGATAGTATCCAGTCTAACATTTAGGTCTTTAATCCATTGTGCGTTTATTTTTGTGTATGGTGTTAGGGAGTGTTCTAATTTAATTCTTTTACGTGTAGCTGTCCAGTTTTGCCAGCACTACTTATTGAAGAGACTGTCTTTTCTCCCTTGTATATTCTTGCCTTCTTTATCATAGATTAGGTGATCAGAGGTGTGTAGGTTTATCTCTGGGCTTTCTGTCTCATTCCATTGATCTATATAGTAGATTCACTTTGCTGCACAGCTGAAACTGGCACAACATGGTAAATTATCACAACATTGTCAACTATACCCCAATTTTTAAAAATGAGCAGAAGTTAAAAGCACATTGTGAAATGTTACATACTATTAGTATGTTTCTGCTATTATTGCATTAGTTGCTCAGTCCTATCTGACTCTTTGTGACCCCATGGACTGTAGTCCACCAGGCTCCTCTGTTCATGGGATTCTCCAGGCAAGAATCCTGGAGTGGGTTGCCATTCTCTTTTCCAGGGGAGCTTCCTGACCCAGGGATTGAACCTGGTTTTCCTGCACTGCAGATGGATTCTTTACCATCTGAGCCATGTAGATATAAAAGAAATAAACCTCTAATGCAGGTTTGGGCATTAGATATTTACTAGTAGATATTTACTGAAATGAACTAAAGAACAGGAGGCTTTGCTGATTGTTTGGCACCAGATATATCCTCTGCTGTTTGCATTTCAGGTGGGAAGTTCTCAGCATACTTCCTGGCACACAGGGTTGTGCCAGGGGCTCAAGATGTTCTCTGTTCCTGGGAAACTGCAGCTCCCTCCCTCTTTTTCCCCATCCATCAAGCTTTTCACCCTCTTCCAGGTGGTAGTTGAACCAGTGGTCCTGCTGCTTGCTTGGTTGCATTGAAATCATTGGAGAGAAACTAGAGAGAGCATCTTCAAAAGGGAATGGGATCTGTCCTCTTTCTGGTCCATTTTTCACTTTAAGACAAGGCAGAAGGAACCATATTTCTTTCTGAAGTCTTTATTTTTCTGTCAATAGAAATCTTGTTACCTGCCTGGCTGAGCAGGGTTTAACACTGACATGCTCATTTGGTCAACCCTCTTTCTGTTATTAACCCTGGTTCGGTGTTGAACAGTAAGAGTCCTGGCTCCTTCAAGGTCAGAGCTCTCAGGTAGAGTCAACTGTCCAGGGCCATTGGTTTGGAATCTTATCTTCTCCTTAATCTGATAAACATTCCCCACCCCTCCTGCAAGAAACTGTGAGAGACGTAAAGTATTAGAAGTCGCTGGGATAGTGTCATGGGGTGGAGGGGATTTGGGTAAATGTGGTCCCTGGATTGAGATTGCCTGGGTAGGAAGTGTGGCTTCATCAGCTGAGGACATTCTGCACCTATGTATGCTCCCAGGTCTCCGGTTCCTCATATCGTTGAAATAATGAATATAGAGTACTTGGCTTAGTGCCTGGAAGGGAAGAAATAGGCAGTACATTCTCAGGTTGATAATGATTATTCAGTGTTCACTGAAGATTGAAAAGCCCCTGCTATGTGCCAGGAGCTGTTTTGAGTGCTTAGAATACATCAGGGAACAAAACAAAAATCGCTGTCCTCAGGGAGCTTACATGATAAAGATGATGATAATGATGATGACTATATGGAAGATGGTTCCTGCCCTCTAGGAGCTTAAGATCTGCTGGGGGAAATAAAATGAATCCGCGTGTTGCCATGGCATAACCCTGGGATACTTGCAGCCCAGTAAATGTCTCTTATTGCAAGGTTGGGGGGGCAGGGGCGGGGCAGGCATCACTGGGAGTCCACAGAACACTCTATTCATCTCTGAGCTTCCACTGCTGGTTTTCTGAGTGTATTAGTGAGTCTCTTGTATTAAATTTTCAACCTCACAATAGGGTGTGTCCTATCATGGGTGAAGAGGACGGCTCAGAGAAGCCCCTATAAAACCAAAGAAAATATTATAGGATTTTGGGGGACAGAGATTGTTCATTTACTCATCCATTCATTCAGAAATATTTCCCCAGCACCTAGGAGGTGGCTGGAACTTTCCCAAACCTTAGATGTGTATAAGAGACAGTCATAGAGCATCAGATACAAACTTATTTTATTTGCCTACTATAGAAGAGACATGATACATATTTAAAATGTCATCTCATCTTGGCACTTCAATGTAAGTTAATTCAATATCTGCATAAGAAAAACTCTATAAATAACTTCTAATTTGTGGTTTTATGATCAGTAACTAATAATTCAGTCTCCAAGCATAACCACTGAGGAAAATCTCCACAAAAACACCACAATAAGTAATCTAAAAAACTGATGTCTGCTTTCCTTTTCGCTCCACATGTGCCCTGTCAAATCATCATAAACACTAAAAATTACACAAATAAGGAAAACAATACATATTACGTTGAAAGTGAAAACTATAATCAAAATGTTTACTGATCATCAAACAAATGAGAAAGATGGGGTTGCACTTTAGACTGTTTACATGTTTCCTCACCCAATGAAAACACAGATTAGGTTTACATCTAGGTATTGTGAGCAGAGGATCTCTCAGTTATGCATTTTGGTTGGGTGCTATGCTGATCCTTGAGAAAAATGATCTGGCACCAGGAGCATTTCTCAAGGCCTAAGGGGGGCTTCTGTCATCTTTAGAAGCAGGCTCCTGGAGAGTGGTGTCTGTCTCCTCAGAGGGGCGAGGTTTTGTTCCTCTCAGCCTACTTGGATGGCCTGGCTCTTTGCGTTAGTGGCTCTCAGACTCTCCTATGTCACAGAGACTCAAGCCAGCAGCAACCTGTGCCATGATCCTAGAAGGCTCTCGGGCCTCTTTCCTGGGGAATCTCAGTTCCCAAGGGTCCCGGAAAAGACAAGGGGCCTGCTGTGATTTCAAACAAGTGCAGCGGCCCTCTAGGTCCCAAGGGGAAGACAGCGGCACACACTTCCCTTGCGTCCTGCAGACTATATCAACACTGAGGCCCGTCGCTGTCACTGCTATTCTGAAACCTGGTGTCCTTGGTAATTGCTCTGTGAGAACGGACAGCACAGCTGACGTGTATACAGTAACTGATCTCTGGGGAGCATTGTTGACCAATGAAATACTGAAGTCATAAAGCCCCATTATTTTCCTACAGAGATTCTTTAGAAATGTAATTGTCTTCAGGGTCTCTGTGAAGACACACCTTCCTAGCCTCACCTTCCCTTCCTTCTCAATCTTGCTTTCTTTTTTATACCCCACAAACAATGGAAGGCATTAGGCTCAACTTTCTAGGCGAGTAAATCAGCTATTTATCTATTTGAAGAAAATACATAGGTCTCTGGGCAGCGAGTTAAAAATCAGAATCAACACATTAAGCTTGTGCCCTTTACTCACTTGTAAACTCCTCATCCCTTCAGTCACATCCTAGCTATTCTTACATTAAATACAACTTAAACATGCTACATATTTTGGTTCAAAGCACATTATATTGAGAAATAGCAAGCTTGAAAAAATGATGAAGGATTTGTACAGTGTTCTCTTTATGAGACAAAGATGACAGTGAGATAGCAAGAAGAAAAACTACAAACAAACAAACAAACAAACAAACAAAAAAAAAACCAAAACAGGACTAACACCATGCCAAGAGCCCTAAACACTTCAATAACTCTGGGAGCTGTTACTGCTGTGAAAAAAATACAAAAACTGATTTTGTAAAAATGGGTCTGGGTGCTAAAACAAAACTCAAATTATGTCTACTATATCCTACATAAAGAAGGAAGGCAATTTCCCTAGAGAATTCTCAACAATTAAAATGAAAGTATCTTTATGTTCACATTGGAGCCAGACATTTTGACAAATACAGCCATATAGTCTCTAAAATTCTAGATTATACTTAAAATATTTTGCCTTTTTTGAGAAAATAAATATTTCCATGGATATCTGAAATCATGTAGAAAATATTGTACCTAGGAAAGATCATATGGTGACAACCCACAGCTACTTTTTTTTCAGCTCTGGCTGTGTGAATCAGATTAATATTCCGAAATACAAACCACAAAAAGAGAAAATCTGAATAGCCCCACAACTAAGAAGAATAAGAAAAAAAAATCTGACAAAGAAAATCCCTGGAACTGTTTGCTTCACTAATGAATTCTACCAAACGTTTACAGAAGAATGAACACCAATCCTTCTCAAACTTTTCCAAAAAAATTAAAGAGGAGGGAATATTCTCTGAACCATTCTATGAGGTCATCATTATCATGATATTCAACCCAGACAAATGAAAATTACAGAGCAATATCCTTTATGAACATTAATACAAAAATCCTTAACAAAATACTAGCAAAATGAATTCAACAGCATATTAAAATAATCATATACCAAAAATCAAATGGGATTATTCTCCTGGGAGGCAAACATCCTTCAACACATAAAAATAGATCATTGTAATTTACCATATTTACAGAATGAAGGACTAAAAACCACATGATTATTTTAATTGATGCAGGAAAAGCATTTGACAAAGTTATCACTCTTTCATGACAAAATACTCAATGAACAAGAAATAGAAGAAATTGACTTTAACATGATAAATGACATGCAAGAAAAATCCAAAGCAAAAATCATCCTTTTAAAGTAACCAAGGAAGACTTGGTAATGGTAGCCCAGTGATTAGTAGCAAATTTGTTTCTACTATGTGAAGGTGACTTTCACATCCAGTGCTTTGTTCTTTCATGTGCGTGTATGCTAAGTCACTTCAGCTGTGTCTGACTCTTTGTGACCCCGTGGACTGTAACCTGCCAGGAACCTTTGTCCATGGGCTTCTCCAGGTAAGAATACTGGAATGGGTTGCTATGCCCTCCTCCAGGGGATCTTCCTGACCCAGGGATGGAAACCATGTCTCCATTGACAGGCAGGTTCTTCACCAGTAGCACCACCTGGGAAGCCTGTTGTTACACAAATTTGTCCTTCAAAGGTTATCTCAAGAGGAGGGCTGATCTGGAGGTCAGAGGACTCTCCTACCACCTGTGGTATGACATTAGGCAAATCAGGTTCCCACCTTGGACCTCAGATTCAGTTCAGTTCAGTTCAGTTCAGCTCAATCTCAGATTCCTGTCCTATAAAGGGTACAAGTCTCACTAGGGCACTTTGTTATGACGCAGGGTCAAGTACCACCCCAGAGATTGCTGTTCAGTAGTTTTGGGGTGAGACTTTGGGATCTGTGTTTGTAATTCTCATGCCTGGCAATTTTGGTGTGAAAGTCTGTCTATATTAAGGCCCTGAAGAGATTTATTCAGATCAGTGAGGACCACAGAGAGGCCCCTGAGCATATGAAAGAGATGAAGGAGTCAACCTTACATACCAGGTGATGTCAGGTATACACATCCAGCTTTCTGCCTGCCTCCCTGAGAAGATGGCCAGCCCTGTCTACATTTTCTTCTTGCCTTGGTTTTACTTTTCTCTTTTTACTCACCTGTACTTGGTAATTACTTACTAACAGCTCTCTTGGGGAGAGGGGAAGAATCCATTTATTTATCTACAGTTCATTCTGTATTACAAGGCATTCAGAAAACCATAAATTGTATCATGCTTTTAAGCGTATATGCTGGAAATACCACTAACAGTGGTAAAAATCCATTTACAATCTGCTTAAAAGCTGTTTTGAAATGATGGTTTCTAGAAGAGAAGTTGGCCCTTTTAGAAAAGTTTTTCTGCTAAACGGAGAGTTACATAATTCCAAGCTCTGTTTGGAGGCAAGCTGCCAAGAGTTTTGGTTGCTAAAAGAACAATTATTTTCCAATTTAACTTCAAACCAGACATGGATAAGAAACTTTAAAATTAGAAAGATTTTCAAGTGAACATAAATTACTTTAGTAATCAAACATACGTTATTTTAAAAAAAGACTCAGAGAAATGAAGCAGTATTGGGAATATGAGAGTATTGAAACCCTTCCCCATAGGCAAATTGGCAGAGGAAATTGTGATCATGAAAAAATTTTGGTGGTGGTTCCCACTTCTGACACTAGTGTGGTTTGCCTTCCCTAGTTTTCCCAGCCATCAGTGGGAGAGACAATAGAAATAAGCAGAAACTATACAGCTGTGCTTCCCTGGAATAGGAAATGGCAGCCCACTCCAGTATGCTTGCCTGGAAAATTCTACAGACAGNTGGTTCCCACTTCTGACACTAGTGTGGTTTGCCTTCCCTAGTTTTCCCAGCCATCAGTGGGAGAGACAATAGAAATAAGCAGAAACTATACAGCTGTGCTTCCCTGGAATAGGAAATGGCAGCCCACTCCAGTATGCTTGCCTGGAAAATTCTACAGACAGTGGAGCCTGGCGGGCTACAGTCCATGGGGTCACAGAGTCGAACACAACTGAGCACCCACAGATATACTAGTTTCTCTGGCTTATTTTCTAGATACTTGTGCTTATATTGTATACAGGCTTTTTACCATACTTTTCCACATGACTTTTTAACACAGGGACTTAAGCTGCTATTATACAAATCCTTATAACATAACATATAAGATTGCATTGTTTTCTATCACACAAGTACACTCTAATTCATTTAGCCATTATCTTTTTATTGAACATTTTGATTACTTTTATTTTTTTTCCCCTTGTGTGTGAGGAAGACTCAGTGCATAAAGAATTTTCTGTATTTAGAATTATTCCCTTAGGAGAGATTCTTATATAGATTGAGGTCTGGTACCATAGCAGTGTAAATTGTCCTCAGGTTTTCTTTATTTTTTTCAAACTGCTAAGAGGAGCTTTTGAAAACAATCTGGTTTGAAGTTACCTCCTGGGAGGGGTCTGATTTCAAAATAAAGATTTATGAAAAGAAAAAAAAAAATGACCCCATGGACTGCAGCCTACCAGGCTCCTCCATCCATGGGACTTTCCAGGCAAGAGTACTGGAGAGGGTGCCATCGCCTTCTCCGAATTAGAATGCTACCAACTACTAATTGGTCATGTTTATGAGATTTCAAATGTGGCTCAGTGGCAAGGAATCTTCCTGATAATGCAGGAGACATAGGAGACATGGGTTCAATCCCTGGGTCAGGAAGAGCCCCTGGAGTAGGAAATGGCAATCCTCTCCAGTAGTCTTGCCTGGAAAATTCCTTGGACAGATGAGCCTGGTGGGCTACGGTCCATGGGATTGCAAAGAGTCAAACACAACTGAGCAACTGAGCACAAGCATGGTTTACTAGAAAAACTATAAATGGAGTTCTGTGTTTTTATTTCTTTAAAGCTTTTTATGCATATGTATCATCCTGTCTCTTATACACATCTAGACTCAGTGCATAAAGAATTTTCTGTATTTAGAATTATTCCCTTAGGAGAGATTCTTATATAGATTGAGGTCTGGTACCATAGCAGTGTAAATTGTCCTCAGGTTTTCTTTATTTTTTTCAAACTGCTAAGAGGAGCTTTTGAAAACAATCTGGTTTGAAGTTACCTCCTGGGAGGGGTCTGATTTCAAAATAAAGATTTATGAAAAGAAAAAAAAAAACTATGCAAATCTAGCTATAAAATTAGAATGCTGCTGCTAAGTCGCTTCAGTTGTGTCCGACTCTGTGCGACCCCAGAGATGACAGCCCACTAGGCTCCCCCATCCCTGGGATTCTCCAGGCAAGAACACTGGAGTGGGTTGCCATTTCCTTCTCCAGTACAGGAAAGGGAAAAGTGAAAGTGAAG
This sequence comes from Oreotragus oreotragus, assembly GCA_006410675.1. Classification (NCBI taxonomy): domain Eukaryota; kingdom Metazoa; phylum Chordata; class Mammalia; order Artiodactyla; family Bovidae; genus Oreotragus; species Oreotragus oreotragus. The sequence goes on along the minus strand of SJYX01018568.1, from coordinate 299,746 downwards.
TCGCTCAGTTGTGTCCGACTCTTAGTGACCCCATGGACTGCAGCCTACCAGGCTCCTCCATCCATGGGACTTTCCAGGCAAGAGTACTGGAGAGGGTGCCATCGCCTTCTCCGAATTAGAATGCTACCAACTACTAATTGGTCATGTTTATGAGATTTCAAATGTGGCTCAGTGGCAAGGAATCTTCCTGATAATGCAGGAGACATAGGAGACATGGGTTCAATCCCTGGGTCAGGAAGAGCCCCTGGAGTAGGAAATGGCAATCCTCTCCAGTAGTCTTGCCTGGAAAATTCCTTGGACAGATGAGCCTGGTGGGCTACGGTCCATGGGATTGCAAAGAGTCAAACACAACTGAGCAACTGAGCACAAGCATGGTTTACTAGAAAAACTATAAATGGAGTTCTGTGTTTTTATTTCTTTAAAGCTTTTTATGCATATGTATCATCTTCTCATTCATTTGTTACAAAGTCTGAGTTGAAAGCATAATCTGAATATTTAGCCAGAAAAGTCTAATTCATGGTAGTAACAGTGATATATTTCATTATATTCAACTTAATGTCAGGCATGAAAAGATTCTGAACATTTTTCCTGTTGCTGCTGCACCATCGGGAGAGTTGTGTGGCTAACATTTGACCATCGTTCACCCTGAAGAAGCAAAACACAGCTTGGAGAAGGGACTTGTTTTAGTTCACTAGGCTAAGTAGAGGCAACACTGATGCTTGGGGCTGCGTTTCCTGATCCCCAGACCCATGGTTAATGGGAAAGCTTTATCACACTAACACAAATCAGTCTTCATCCCTCTGTTTATCTCTGCACGCAACAAATGGCATAATGGTTGTACCTAAGAGGGAGTCAATATCTAGATGCTGGAAATAAAGTGATTAAAAAATGATTCTCTATTCTCAAGAAGCTACCATTATAATAGGAGAATCATAAATGCCAATAGATTACCTGCAATTTGATTATGTATAACTCTGTTAGAGCAGTTAAATATTGAAGGCACACAGAAAGGGTGTAACTAAGAAGCAAGGAAGTCTGGGAAGGCTTCACCAAAGCAAGGGCAACTGAAATCACCCTTAAAGGAAGACTATCCTGAAGCTGGGAAAGACTGAGGGCAAGTGGAGAAGGGGGCGGCAGAGGATGAGTTGGCTGGATAGCATCACTGACTCAGTGGACGTGAATTTGAGCAAACTCCAGGAGATAGTGAAGGAGTGGGAAGCGTGGCTTGCTGCAGCCAATGGAGTTAAACAGAGTTGAACACAGCTTAGTGACTGAACAACAACAAATGCTTACAAGTCAGGGATTAGATGCTGTATTGAGGCAGGACATTCGACATTTGATCCCTGCATTGGGAAGATCCCCTGGAGGAGGAAATGGCAAACCATTCCAGTATTCTTGCCTGGGAAATCCCACGGACAGAAGAGCCTGGCAAGCTACAGTCCAGGGGGTCACAAAGAGTCCGACATGACTCAAGCGATTAACACTTTGATTCAAAGTGGAGCGTGCAGGAGGAGCCTAGGCAGAGTAAAGGACGTAGACTCTTCTGGGAATGGTGATATCAGTTCAGTGCCATTGGGTCCTAAGTTTTGGAGGGTGAATGAATGGCAGGAGGCACCACTGGGCAGTAGAGGACATGAAAGGTCATTGTGGTAAGCTTGGGTGCAGAGGACTGGGCACTGGGTGAAGGGAGTCAGGAGTGTCTTGCAAGTTACGTGGTGTGGTAGGGGGTGGGTAGGCAAGGGAGACAGAGAGACAGAGTGAAATAGACTTTGTGCCCTTAACTGTGGATTCAGGTGACAATCTTCTGGAGGGGTTGACACATGCAGACGGAAGATTGTTTATGGGGCCGTTGCAAGGAGGCAGGTGAACAATGAGGATCCAGCTAAGGTGGCAATAGCCAGGCTGGAGAGAAGAGGACTCGTGTAAGAGACATTGACAGAATCGAGCTTTAATTAAATCGTTGTTGTTCAGTTGCTAAATTGTGTCTTACTCTTTGTGACCCCATGGACTGCAGCATTCCAGGCTCCTCTGTCCTCTACCCTCTCCCAGAGTTTGCTCAAACCCACGCCCATTGGGTCGGTGATGCTTTCTAACTGTCTCATTCTCTGCTGCCCCCTTCTCCTTTTGCCTTCAGTCTTTTAATTAAATGCAGGAACTAAAAAAGAATCGGCTACTGAGGATAATTTTAAGGCTTCAGTTAGGGAAAGTGAGTGGGAAAAGTAGAGCTGGAAGATGTGAGGAAGAGAAGCAGTTTGAGCAAAGAAGGATAAGAAAGTGAGTTACCTTTGGGATGTTTGAAGGGATTCCAGGTAAAAGTGTGGCAGTTAGAGATGGGAGGAGGCAAGTGAGAGCAGGGGGCAGAGATTTGCAAGGTGATGCAAATATGGTTTGTGTAGGTGAAGAAGGAGTGGGTGGGTCATTCAGAGAGGATAGGCAGAGGGAATAAAGAAACAGGAAGGACCCACACCTGGGAAATGCTGACCTTTATGAAAAGAACCCAGGGACAGAGCCTGAGAAGGAGAGAAAAGGCAAGTGAGAGCAGTGATTTGGAAACAAAGGGAGTAGAATTTGTTGTTTCTCTGCTTGAAAATTTCCTACTAGAAAGATGGTCAGTATAGTCCAGCTAGAACTCTTTTTGCAGCAAATGCTAAACTGGACAAGACACAGGGCCCTCAGCCTGCCCCAGGGAACCCAAGATGCATGGTCATCCTAGCTTGACAACAGCAGACTGAGGTAGACAGTGTTGCCCTGGGGAAAGTGTCTCAGGGAGCTTCTGTGAAACTTGATCTTTCCTTATTCTCTAAAGCAGATTGGAGGGAAAGATGAAAGAAGGAAAGAAAATAACCTCGGATGGGTCCTGGCTCTCTGGCTCCATTTACTTCATCTCCTGTTGTGAGTTTACCAGTCCTGCAAGGGAGATGGGGCTTCTCAGGTGGCTCAGTGAAAAAGAACCCACCTGCCAATGCAGGAGTTGTGGCTCCAATCCCCGGGCGGGAGAGGTCCTCTCGAGCAGGAAAAGTCAACCCCCTCCAGTATTCTTGCCTGGAGACCCCATCGGCTACAGTCCATAGGGTTGCAAAAGATGACTTACCAACTATACAACAAAAGAGATGGAGGCGGGGAACCCCTTCCTCGTCCTTATGTTCCTCTCTCACACTCCCAACCCCAAGCAAGTGCTCCCTTTTTCCAATGGGTTGGGTGCCAAGGGTCCGCACACTCATTGACCCATTCTTCTTTTCCAGGTAAAATTTTAAATGTATTTGTTACTTGTCTGCGTCTGGTCTTAGTTGCAGCCTGCAGGATCTCTTGCTCTGTGTGGGCTTAGTTGCCCCCACGGTATGGGGGATTTTAGTTCTCAGACCAGAGATTGAACCCATGTCCCCTGCATTGCAAGGTGGATCCCTAACCACTGAACCCCCACGGAAGTCCCTTTCCAGATAATCTGAGACCATAGCATGCCATTTCCTCTTCTTGTTCTGGAAGTGATCTGATTCTTTGTCCGATCCCCACTATCCTCTGCTCTGTTGCCGAGAGTCATCTTTGGGGAAGGTGGATGGTTATGGCTATCTATTTTGCCTGAATTTGGTTCCGTTTTTGGAAAACCGGAAATATTAAGAATTACTGGCTGTGGATCCAGGCTGCACTCTTGAATCCAGATATATCAAATTCAGCTATTAAGGTGCTGCTTACTTCCCTCGGGGCCCAGTTGGTAAGGAATTTGCCTGCAATTCAGGAGACCCAGGTTCCGTCCCTGGGTTGGGAAGATGCCCTGAAGAAGGAAATGGCAACCCACTCCAGTATTCTTGCCTGGAGAATCCCATGGACGGAGGAGCCTGGCGGGCCACCGTCTGTGGGGTCACAGGAGTCGGACACAATTTAACAAACTAAACCACCATGGTGATGTTTAGCCCTCAGTTTGACTCATGGCTACTTTTAAACTTTATCCAGATTCTTATTTACAGGAGGAGAAAACATTTACTGACCTGTTCAAATCCTGACATAGGCCTATTTTACATAGGAGGAAATTGAATTCATGCAATTTATAAATGTCAAAGCAGGGATTAAAATAGAGTTAAAAACCAGAGTTGACCCCAACTCCTTGTTCTATTTCTGTTTCTTCATGTTCCCTCTTCAGGTTGACATGCTGACGAGAAGAAAAAGAAGGCTCACAGTCAAATGATGTGATTCCAGTTACAAGGATCTACTTAAGCCAGCTTTTGATGTCCTGCCTCCTCCCAGGCTATCGGTTCAGGAAATGCTGTGTGGTCTATTCCCACGAGGTACATTCTGAGATAGTCTTCTCATCGGCGTGCTGGGAAAGACACTCTTCCTGTCCCCAAAGATTTCACTTCTCTGGATGACGCCAACTTTCCTATTGGGGGACAGGAAAAGGGTCCAGTTTCTCTGCAAGATCATTCAAGCCCTTTCCCAGGGCAGGATGCTCTCTGGGAAAGTTACAGGAATTTCCCTGCAGGTTCTGTCATGCTCCAGCCTGCAGAGAATGCTTGCCTGGTGTTCCCTCCCCACTAACCATCACCTCAGACTTCCCAGGTAGCTCAGCGGTAAAGAATCCAGATAAAGAACACAGGAGAAGCAGATGTGGGTTTGATCCCTGGGTTGGGAAGATCCCCCAGAAGAAGAAATGACAAGCCACTCCAGTATTCTTGCCTGAATAATTTCATGGACAGAAGAGCCTGGAGGGTTACAGTCCATGGGGTCACAAAGAGTCAGACATGACTGAGGTGACTTCGCATGCAATATTTGACTTATAATGTTATGTAATGTCTTCTGTATAGCAAGGTGATTAGGTTGTGTGTGTGTGTGTGTGTGTGTGTGGTAACTGCTCACTTGTGTCTGACTCTTTGCAACCCCATGAACTATAGCCCTCCAGGCTCCTTTGTCCATGGGATCTCCAAGCAGGAATACTGGAGTAGGTAGCCATTCCCTTCTCCAGGGGATCTTCCCAACCCAGGGATCCAACCCAGGTCTCCCACATTGCAGGCAGATTCTTTACTCTCTGAGCCACCAGGGAAGCCCTTGACCTCACAGGAACTTGGTGAAGATCATAAGAAATGGCATGTGAAAACTTTGAAAAATGTTAGTTATGTACATGTGTGGGTGTTACGTGCTTTTGCTATGGCCACTTCTGTCCTTTGAAGTGGCTAAGTTGCAAGTACTTATAGGCACCACCTTATATCATATAGGGTCTGCTGCTGCTGCTAAGTCACTTCAGTTGTGTCCGACTCTGTACAACCCTATAGACGGCAGCCCACCAGGCTCCCTCGTCCCTGGGATTCTCCAGGCAAGAACACTAGGGTGGGTTGCCATTTCCTTCTCCAATGGGTCTAGCAATGTTAAATTGGCAGCTAGGTTATAGGAGAAAGGTGTTGATATGGAATTTTATATGAGGTAATCAATGTAACCTTTAAAATTTTACTTTTAATGGCTATATTTTTTTGGGCTGGCTTCCATATGGAAATGCTTGAAAGATAGTACATTTGATGGGGAGGTAATAGGTAAGGATTTTGTTAGATTCAAAACCTACATTGTAGAATCCTTGGCATCCTGGCTCTTGTTCAGATGAAAATGTATGGCAGAACATGTTTTTCAAAGTGAACTTTTGAAAGAACAGAAACCTGGAATGAATGTATCCTATGGAGAATAAATGGTTTAACAGGTTTGAAAATTAATAAAATAAAGTTGATTCTTGATTATTAGGGATTACTCATTAGGATGGTTTAAAACAAAAAATGAAAAGGGAAGAGAAAAAAAAAAGAAGTCTCAAACCATCTACAGATGCAAGCAGACAGGTCAATTTTGGACTTTCTGAAGCCTTGTTAGTATCTTACTCTTCAAAGCAGGATGGGAGGACCAGCCCCAAAGAATCACCCAGGAGTTTGTTAGAGATGCTGAAATCTTTGGCTCTACCCCAGACCTTCTGGACCAGAAGTTGCATTTAGCAAGATACCTAAATGACTCTTGGGAACATTACAGCTTCCTTGGTTTTGGTACTTTTAGGTCTCAGGGCTGAACTTTGGTAGCAATCCTAAACTAGATGCCGGGCTAGCCCGCTAGAGTCCTAAGGAGCCAGATTGCTGACGTTTAGAGTGACAGTTTAGTTCCCAAACACAATGAGAGACAGAATTCTGTGAGTGACCATCTGTCCTTTTGTATAAGTGGCTGCCTCTGGCCCAGGGCTGTGGGTGAATCAGAGCATGTGATTTATCAGACATATATTTAGAAAGTAAACGATTGCCAAAAGAAAGGAGGGCGTGAAGAAATAATATCACCCATATCTGTTTCTCATTATAAAATAATATTGCTGGTTTGCACGCTTTCTAGATTCCTTAGGGCATTCTATTGCCACTCTGGGTTTGTTTTTTTTTTTTTGTTTTTGTTTTTTACATATTTAGAAGACATTTAATAGAAATGTTGCTGCATGGGAACAAAAATATTTTTCTCACAAAATGTTCCCATTCAATAAGTTGCTGCATATTTTTGTTCCATATGGTGCTTAAGCTGACAGTTTCTGTAGGCAATGCAATTGACAGAGCATCAGAGAAGTAGGCTTATACATTTAAACTGGGTATATGATTTCATGTCCAGGGATTTTTTTTAGACAAAAATCTGTGATGTTTAATTAAAAAAAAAAAAGCCTACTGTTAAAGAGGAGTTCAAACTAACTTCAGAAAAAGGACTGCAGAGGAAGTAAACTCATTCATTCACTTTATTCATTCATCAAATTTACTAAGCTTTCTGGGGGGATTCAAAGATGAATGAAACATTGTCCATGGCATTGAAGAACTCACCCTCTAGTGGAAGAGAAAGAAGGAAGACACCAAAGGGTGATAAGGGTTATGTGGGTCCTCTGGGAACACAGAGGAGGGTTCTGAGTAATACTGAGGTAGGGCAGGAGGTGAGGGAAGTCTTCCCTGGAAACGTGACCCAAAGATGGAATTCACAAAGTTACTCCCTCAATTCCTTCAGGTCTCGGCTCTGTATAAGTAAAGCCCTTCTGACCATCTGTATCAAGAACAATAGTCACTCCAAACTCTGCCATCTGGACCTTTTTACCCTGCTGTGTATCCTCCATAGCATTTATCACGGCCCATATAAGCCAGTCTCGAGGATCTCTGCATCTTGTTATCCACGCCCTCTCTCTTATTTGATCAGGGTTACCTGTGTGTGTGCTTAGCTGTGTCCAACTCTTCCAACCCTATGGACTGTAGCTCGCCAGGCTCCTCTGTCCATGGGATTTTCCAGGCAAGAATACTGGAGAGGGTTGCCATTTCCTTCTCCAGGGGATCTTCCCAACCCAGGGATTAAACCCCAGTCTCCTGCATCTTCCACAATGCAGGTAGATTCTTTACCACTGAGCCACTGGGGAAGCCCCAGTCAGGGTTAAGAACAACAGAACATGGCGGAGGCAAAGATATGCCACTTCCAAGATTAAATTGTAAAGGATTCTGTGGCTTCCATCTTGACCACTGTTTCTCTGGGGGAAGCTGGCTGCCAGGGGTGAGTAGCTCTCCTAAGAGATCCACATGGTGGGAAAAATAGCCACCTGATAATGCCACATGAATGAACTCGAAAGCAGATCCCCCAAAGCTAGACACATCTTCAGATCAACCTCCTTCAAGACAGCTTGACTACAACCTCATGAGGGACCCTAGGAACTACCCAACAGACTCCTGAATATCAGAAGCTGTAAGATAATATAAGTTTGTTTTCAAGGTACTGAATTGGAGGCAATTTGTTACACAGGAATATTTAACTAATATGCTATTATAAGTTTACTTACAGTACAAGTTTACTTATTTACTTGTATCTGTTCTCTGTAGTTCAGTGCAGTCACTTCAGTTCAGTCGCTGAGTCATGTCTGACTCTGAGATACCGTGGACTGCAGCAAGCCAGGCCTCCCTGTCCATCACCAACTCCCGGAGTTCACTCAAACTCATATCCATTGAGTTGGTGACGCCATCCAGCCATCTCATCCTCTATCATCCTCTTCTCCTCCCACCTTCAATCTTTCCCAGCATCAAGGTCTTTTCAAAAGAGTCAATTCTTCATGTCAGGTGGCCAAAGTATTGAAGTTTCAGCTTCAGCATCAGTCCTTCCAATGATTATTCAGGACTGATTTCCTTTAGGATGGACTGGTTGGATCTTCTTGCTTTCCAAGGAACTCTCAAAAGTCTTCTTCAACACCACAGTTCAAAAGCATCAATTCTTCGGCACTCAGTTCTTTATAGTCCAACTCTCACATCCATACATGACTACTGGAGAAACCATAGCTTTGACTAGATGGACCTTTGCTGGCAAAGTAAGGTCTCTGCTTTTTAATATGCTGTCTAGGTAGGTCATAACTTTTCTTCCAAAGAGTAAGCATCTTAATTTCATGGCTGCAGTCATCATCTGCAGTAATTTTGGAGCCTAAAACAATAAAGTCTGTCATTGTTTTCATTGTTTCCTTATCTATTTGCCATGAAGTGATGGGACCAAATGACATGATCTTAGTTTTCTGAATGCTGAGTTTTAAGCCAAGTTTTTCACTCTCTTTCACTTTCATCAAGAGGCTCTTTTGTTCTTCTTTACTTTCTGCCATAAATGTGGTGTCATCTGCATATCTGAGATTATTGATATTTCGCCCAGCAATCTTGTTTCCAGCTTGTGCTTCATCCAATCCAGCATTTCTCATGATGTACTCTGCACATAAGTTAAGTAAGCTGGGTGACAATATTCAGCCTTGACGTACTCCTTTCCCAATTTGGCACCAGTCTATTGTTCCATATCCAGTTCTATTTGTTGCTTCCTGAACTGCATACAGATTCCTTAGGAGGCAGGTCAGGTGGTCTGGCATTCCCATCAATTTAAGAATTCCCAGAGTTTGTTGTGGTCCTTAACTCAGTCAAGCTCTCTAGAGAACAAAGGCAGAGACATGAAAGCTGGTGTTTCACCCAGTCACAATGCACAGGACAGCTTGCATTTCCTATCTGGGTTCTCACCAAAGCCAAGGGCAACAGACCATTGTTGGGACTGACCATTAACACAAAATGGAGATGTGTATAAGAGACAGGTCAAAGCCTTTGGCATAGTCAATAAAGCAGAAGTAGATGTTTTTCTGGAACTCTCTTGCTTTTTTGATGATGCAGTGGATTTTGGCAATTTGATCTCTGGTTCCTCTGCCTTTTTAAAACCAGCTTGAACATCAGGGAGTTCACAGTTGAAGCCTGGCTTGGAGAATTTTGAGCATTACTTTGCTAGCATGTGAGATGAGTGCAATTGGGTAGTAGTTTAACATTCTTTGGCATTGCCATTTTGGGGATTGGAATGAAAACTGACCTTTTCTTCAGACAACCATTTTGCCTTTTTGCATTTCTTTTTCTTGGGGATGGTCTTGATCCCTGCTTCCTGTACAATGTTACCAACCTCCGTCCATAGTTCTTCAGGCACTCTATCTATCATATCTAATCCCTTTAATCTATTTCTCACTTCCACTGTATAATCATAAGGGATTTTACTTAGGTCATACATGAATGGTCTAGTGCTTTTCCCTACTTTCTTCAACTTAAGTCTGAATTTGGCAATAAGGGGGCTTCCCTGGTGGCTCAGAGGGTAAAGCATCTGCCTGCAATGTTAGACACCCAGGTTTGATCTCTGGGTTGGGAAGATCCCCTGGAGAAGGAAATGGCAACCCACTGTGGTACTCTTGCCTTGAAAATCCCATGGATGGAGAAGCCTGGTAGGCTACAGTTCATGGGATCGCAAAGAGTGGGACACGACTGAATGACTTCACCTTATACTTTGGCAATAGGGAGTTTATGATCTGAGCCACAGTCAGCTCCTGGTCTTGTTTTTGCTGACTGTATAGAGCTTCTCCATCNTGGAGAAGCCTGGTAGGCTACAGTTCATGGGATCGCAAAGAGTGGGACACGACTGAATGACTTCACCTTATACTTTGGCAATAGGGAGTTTATGATCTGAGCCACAGTCAGCTCCTGGTCTTGTTTTTGCTGACTGTATAGAGCTTCTCCATCTTTGGCTGCAAAGAACATAATCAATCTGATTTCACTCTTGACCATCTGGTGATTGTCCATATGTAGAGTCTTCTCTTGTGCTGTTGAAAGAGGGTGTTTGCTATGACCAGTGAGTTCTCTTGGTAAAACTCTATTAGCCTTTGCCCTGCTTCATTCTATACTCCAAGGCCAAATTTGCCTGTTCCTCCAGGTATCTCTTGCCTTCCTACTTTAGCATTCCAATCCCCTGTAATGAAAAGGACATCTTTTTTGGGTATTAGTTCTAGAAGGTCTTGTAGGTCTTCATAGAATCCTTCAACTTCAGCTTCTTCAGCATTACTGGTCAGGTATAGACTTGGATTACTATGCTATTGAATGGTTTGCTTGGAAATGAACAGAGATTATTCTGTCATTTTTGAGATTGCATCCAAGTACTGCATTTCAGACTCTTTTGTTGACTATGATGGCTACTCCATTTCTTCTAAGGGATTCTTGCCTGAAATAGTAGATATAATGGTCATCTGGGTTAAATTCACCCCATTCCATTCCTATGTTCGCTGGTTCCTAAAATGTCGATGTTCACTCTTGCCATCTCTTGTTTGACCACTTCCAATTTGTCTTGATTCATGGATATAACATTCCAGGTTCCTATGCTATATTGCTATTTGTAGCATCAGACTTTACTTCCATCACCAATCACATCCAGAACTGGGTGTTGTTTTTGCTTTGGCTCCATCTCGTTACTCTTTCTGGAGTTATTTCTCCACTGATCTCCAGTAGCATATTGGGCACCTATCAACCTGGGGAGTTCATCTTTCAGTGTCCTATCTTTTTGCCTTTTCATTCTGTTCATGGGGTTCTCAAGGCAAGAATACTGAAGTGGTTTGCCATCCCCCCTTCAGTGGACCACATTTGGTTAGAACTGTCCACCATGTCCCATCCATCTTCGGTGGCGCTACACATCATGGCTCATAGTTTCATTGAGTTAGACAAGGCTGTGGTCCTCTGTAGGCTGTGACCTGAATAACGACAATCACTTTGCTTTGTTCATTGCTATATCTCTAGTGCCTGTAACTTGACCCAGATCATAGTAGATGCAGAGTTTACATGTGTTAAAATCAATGATTAGAAGCTACTGCCACTCATTCTAGTGATTCGAATGAAGATTTATCATGTCTCCATGTATGTGGGAGGTCCTCAGGATGGGAGGAACTAGCTTTATTTCTCTTCTGAACCAACTTATTGGATGTTTTGTAGGTAATGGGTCCCACAAATAACTGAAAGAACTCAGTCAAGCTCTCTAGAGAACAAAGGCAGAGACATGAAAGCTGGTGTTTCACCCAGTCACAATGCACAGGACAGCTTGCATTTCCTATCTGGGTTCTCACCAAAGCCAAGGGCAACAGACCATTGTTGGGACTGACCATTAACACAAAATGGTAATGGACCACCAGAGCTAGCTGCTTCTGGGAAATATGGTCCCTGAATTATGAGCAGAAAAAGACTCCATGGAAATCAAGGTCCAGGGTCTCCTGAATTGTAAGCTGATTCTTTGCCATCTGAGCCACAAGGGAAATCCCAGAAATGGGTAGATTTGAAGTAAGAACTATACAGCTGTCTGGATTCTCCCATAACCAAGTTTTGATTTATTTGGCCCACTGATATTGGACACAGGGCACCTTAAAAAGTCTACAGATGATTTTAATGGATGGCCAGAGCAGAGAACCACTATACTAGACCTTTCTTATGGAATGACCCAACTGACTTAAAGACAGAGCATCCAAAGCATGCTTCCAACTCCTTGGCAGGTGATGCCTACCATTTGGGCTGATTCCACCCTTTGACTTCCATATTTAGAATGTCCCCAGACTTTCCAAATAGCTCTGGATATCTGATTCCCAACTGAGGTGGAACATTACTAAATGGATATTTCTTTTTCACTAGAAGTGAAACAAGGGACAGTTCTCAGGTATTTGCAAAGCTTCCAATGTTCACAGCAGCATTATTTACAATTGATAAGATATGGATGCAGCCCAAGTATTCATCGGGCTTCCCCAGTGGCTCAGCAGTAAAGACCCAGCCTGCAATGTAGGAGATGCAATTAGGGCTGTAGGTTCGATTCCTGGATCAGGAAAGATCTCCTGATGAAGGAAATGGTAACCCACTCCACTATTCTTGTCTGGGAAATCCTATGGACAGAGGAGCCTGGAAGGTTACAGTTCAAAGTGTCACAAAAGAGTCAGCCATGACTTAGTGACTAAACAACTAAGTATTCATTGATAGATGAATGAATACAGAAGATGTGTTGTGTGTGTATGTATATAAATATACACAATGGAATACTACTTGGCCATAAAAGGAAAGAAATTTTGCCATTTGCAGCAACATGGATGGACATAGAGGGCATTATGCTAAAGGGAAGTCAGTCAGATAGTTCAAGTCAAATACCATATGATATCACCTACATGTGGAATAAAAAATAAAAAAATAAAACAAACTAGTGAAGATAACAGAAAAGCAGACTCACAGATACAGAGAACAAACTAGTGGTTAGCAGTAGGGGGGCATTATAGGGTGGGATGTAAGAAGTACAAACTATTAAGTATAAAGTAAGCTACAAGAACATATTGTACAACATGGGGAATAGAGCCAATATTTTGTAATAACTGTAAATGGAAAGTAACCTTTTAAAGAGAGAAGGTCTTAGAAAAAATACACTTGCATTAGCCTTCAGAGAATTTCCATCTTACATAGGTTCTTTGTGTGCAAAGTCAACTCCCTAGCTTTTGATTTTCATTAAATATTTCATGTATGTGGGGAATATTGTCAAGATTACTAATGGGGTTTCTGTTTAATTTCTTTATATAATTAATCACCAGATTAACTCCCAGAAAGGAGTTCTGACCAACTGGATGGGACCTCACAGAGAAGGATAGGTTGTTTCTGCTAAGGGAATGATTTCAATCGTGAAAAAGCAGAAGTTTGAGAATGTATGGACTTGGTGACATGGCAGGAAACATTATGGAATGCAGTTAAATGAATGTTCCCAGCACAGAGAGCTCCCTGGTTTGGGTTTCTGCGTAATACATCTTGAATCAGACAGGGAGAAGCACCTCATGGAAATTACCACCTTTGCTCTGAATGGACTTTCCTCTGCTTGGCTGTCTTGCACTAGACTGTGGAATGATGCTGATCTCAGATGGCATACATCTCAATAGATAGGAAGAGTATACCCATGCCTCACCCCTGCTCAAATAACCACATATCAGTTCAGAATAAAACACAGTGAAAGGGAATAAACAGACTCACAGGAAATTGATAAAATGACAAAAGACGCGCACACAGAGAGACTTTAAATCATGCCACGTGATACATATCTCTGGCTGGCTTCTGCTCTCATCTCAGGGAGAAGCCTAGGTGCAACAACTGTTCTACCTGTTATTTCTTTAAGGAAATGAGATTTTTGAGGCATAATGGGCTATAAAAAAAGGATGTTTAAGCAAAACTACTTATAACTTTTCAAGTATGTCTAGCTTCTGCTATATAGATAAATGTGGAGGAAATACTAACCAATAAAGGAAAAAAAAATCTTGAAATGAATTGGGGATAAGAGGATTCTTTTTTTTTTGATCTTCAAAAAGCTTTCTTTGGTTTGTTTATGGTTTGGGAGAAGTAGCCTTAAGAGGAATGAGGTTGTCGATTTCTAGAGATGGGAAGAGTGGTTGAACAGATCATTGATTTTTGTTTGCATGTTTGTTTTACTAACACCAGTTTGTTTATTAACTATTGCCATGGTGACATAAATATAAAATTAATCATGAAAGCTTCCACTGTTTTTTGCTTCTCGGAAGCCTTCCATGATTCTTTAGGGCCAACAGGAAAAATCCTTGAATTTGGATCCCACCAAAATTATGTATCAACTTCCTTTTTTGGTTTTGGTCACCTAGACCTATGCCATGAAAACGTTCCATTTTAGCTTAAGGGCTCATGTCCAGGGAGGCCTGATGTGCTTTAGTCCATGGAGTCGCAAAGAGTTGGACTTGACATGACTTAGTGATGGAAGGGCAACAGTTCAGGTCTTGCACTAATAATTAGGAGCACGTTTTGTTAAATCTCAGCTCCCCATATAATAGCAACTACGCCATCTTGGATAAGTTCCTCTGCCTCCTGACCATCCATCCCCTCCTCTGCAAACTGAGAATGATAGTAAGGTGGATCTCACAAAGTCATTGTAAGGAATGCATGCAGATTACCAATCGTCCCAGTCTGTCCAGGGAGAAGGCAATGGCAAGCCACTCCAGTACTCTTGCCTGGCTAATCCCATGGATGGAGGACCCTGGTAGGCTGCAGTCCATGGGGTTGCTAGGAGTCAGACACGACTGAGCGACTTCACTTTCACTTTTCACTTTCATGCATTGGAGAAGGAAGTGGCAACCCACTCCAGTGTTCTTGCCTGGAGAATCCCAGGGACCTGGCAGCCTGGTGGGCTGCCGTCTCTGGGGTCGCACAGAGTCAGACACGACTGAAGTGATTTAGCAGCAGGAGCAGTCCAGGACTGAGAGGCATCATAGTATGCAGGAGTCAGGGCTCAGACATGAAAGAAAAATGCCCCCCACCCCACTAGGATGAGTTGGTCATTTTACACAATGCATTGCACATGAAACCTTTAGCACCGCGTTTGGCACTTAATAAATGTGATGCTAGCAATCATTATTTATATTTACCTCTTCTTTTCTAGGGCTTCCCTTGTGGCTTAGTTGGTAAAGAATCCTCCTGCAATACAGGAAACCCCGGTTCCATCACTGGGTTGAGAAGATCCCCTGGAGAAGGAAAAGACTACCCACTCCACAATTCTAGCCTGGAGAATCCCATGGATGGTATGGTCCATGGGGTCACAAAGAGTCAGACACGACAGAGACTTTCACTTTCACTTCTTTTCTAAACACGTCTATGTTCCCACTCTCCAAGCCTTTGTCCTATTGACTATAAAAAAGATGTGCAACTTGAGAGTTGTGAATTAAGTTTTATTTGGGGCAAAATGAGGCCTGCAGCCCGGTGGGGAGCATCTCAGATAGCTCTGAGAGACTGCTCCAAAGCGGCAGTAGGGGAAAGCCAATATATAAGGTTTTAGTAAAGGGGCAGTTCAATGCCATGAAGCACTCATTTTACAAAAGGCTTTTTGTTAGTCATGAGGATCTGATGTCACCATGAAGGGATTTAGTGCTTCTCTAGATATGAGGAGGGATTTGATTTAGGTCATACCTGAGGTCTTTATAGAGCCACATCCAGACTCCAGATCCAGCTGCCAAGCAGGCCCTGTCAAGACCAGCTGTAGCAGCAGTGCTGCAGCAGTAGAATCAGTACAAGCAACAGAATGGTGAAAAGGAACTATTGTCTCCCCTCCAAATGACGTGTGGAAGAGGACTGTCCCATTGACCTTAGGGAATCCTCTGGGTTCTTGGAAAATTCAAGCAGAAGTGTATAGAGAGGTAAGTCCTCAAGGGAAAACAGGATTTGCTGCTGAACTAATACTTCAAGACCCAAAGAACTAGTTAGAAATATCACAACTGTGACACTGTTCATATGCCGTACCGAGAGGTCACACTTGGGATGAAATGGCTAATGTCAAGCTTTCAAAGGATCAAGGTCTACATGTCCTGAGATTAAGCACCCCAAGCCCACAGCCAAGAGTAACTAATTGGCCTTTGTTTGGTTTTCAGCTCTTGAGGGGGAACATCTCACCACCATTCTCCAAAGTGCACCTAACTGGAACTCTCACTGGTCACGTAGCAAGTAACAGTTAAAATCATTTTTGGCTGCAGTTTAGTGAGAACTGGCATTCTTAACGTGAACACTTACATATTAAAACCACTAATAACAGCATATTCTTCTGCAGTCCATCCAAAAACATCTTGAGAAAAGATGTCAGCACCTTGTTGAAGAAGAAGTCTGACGACATTTGTTGATTCGTACTTGACAGCAAGCATGAGGGCTGTTCTGAAACAACAGAGAGATGACTTCAGCCTCAGGAAGTTGAGTTGACTTCCTTAAACAGTTAATTTGATATGCTTGACCAAGTGCACGCCTTGCCCTTTCATGAAGAACTGACCATTTACAGGCTCAAGTGTTCATCTTTGTAAATTACCTCCAAGGCTAAAAGGAAGGGATGGAAAAGAAGCCTCCTGTCCCACTGGGATGCCAGGTAGCAGCACTTACTATTTCAAAAGTCCCTGATGGGGACTTCCCTCATGGGCCAGTGGATAAGACTCCAGGCTCCCAATGCAGGGGGCCTAGGTTCCATCCCTGGTCAGGGAACTTGATCCCATATGCTGCAACTAAGAGTTCCCACAACTAGGTCATAACACACTCAAATAAATAAACAAATGTTTTGAAAAATAATAAAGTCCTTGATCGACAAGAAACGATACTGAGGTCACTTATCTGAGGCAGGTGACTATTTACGGATAAATTCCCCATTTCCTCTTTAGTTTGATACATTCGACTTCAACGTCAGCTAGAGGTTGGGTTAAGGAAAGGCTACTTGCAGGTTTCAATCAAAAATATTGATAATAATGGGAATAAACATAGTCATGGTGGCAGTTAATGATGTGGACAAGCATGAGCTAGGTGCTAAAAATGAAATACTATATATAAAATTTTTGTGACACACAGGCACCTTTGAAAGATGCATTACTATTTTCCTTTCGTATCAGAAAACTTATTTGCTGATGATAACCCTAATCGGTAGGAAACCTAGGAATTGAACCTAGGCTGAATCTAAAGCTCATCATTTTCGTCTGTATCGTCCACCTCTGACTTGTCTTCATTAAAGGAACTGTTTATCTGATCAAAGCTATCTTTCTTCCACCTGCATTAAAAATGAAACTATCAAAATGTACTAATATGAGAAAGAATAAAAACTGATGAGCCCACAGGATCTGGTGACAGTGAGTAATAATCACCTTTTTGTGGCTGTTGTTATTTAGTTGCTATGTTGTATCTGACTCTTTTGCAACCTAGTAACATCAGCATTCTTCAAACAAGGTAATTTAAAACAAAGAGTTATCCAAAAGGGAAATCAAGTCTTCTACGTTTACTATGCATCTTATAAAAATATATACATACGAAGTAGATGTTAAAGAATTCTTTTAAAAGAATTAAGAAACTCGGTACTGTCATGAGGTAAACTGAAAAGCAGAATCCATATTTCATAAAGCTAATAAAACTAATTTGAAATCCCTCAGCTATTACAAGATCAACCAAACAAACAAAAAAAGATGTTGCATATGACATCAGTCAATATTATAAAGGAATATGAATCCTGTTATACATTCCTTCTGTATATTGTTCATGATTCCCAGTCAGAATAATTGATTTTCTACCTAGGTGATGATGTGTTGATCACAAATGAATCCTCTTATTCATTTAATCTTGATATTACCATTCTAGAACAGCACTAAGGGTTTTAAAAAGAAAAAGAGCAATTGTACCTTTTCTTCTTATCAACCGCATGTATATTCACTTCTTTCTTCATCAAAAACTCCACCATTTACTCTCTCCTTTCATGTATCGCAAGTAAAAGTGGTGTCAGGTCATCCTGCAAAACAGTGAAAACCATTTCTAATGTACACAGTTAACCTAATTCTAAACTGAAATTAAAATCGTGCAATAGATTCTCTGAACTTAAGAATAAAAGTCAGAAAGTAAATGAAAGAGAGCCCCCGCCTCATTGCCCTGTGCACCTTCTTTCTCTTTAATATGCTCCGCCTCTGGGCCTTCCCTGGTGGTCCAGTGACTAAGTGTCAAGCTCCCAATGCAGGGGGTGTGGGTATCATTTAGCTACTGTATCAACTGTGTATTTTAGGGACAATGCTGGGGCAGAAATATATAATACTATCTTAGCATGCATAACCTATCCAAGAATGACCATGAGTAAACTCAAAGGTTTACAGATATTCCAGTGGGAATATTACTCTCTACATGAACATGCAAAGAGAGAAACTTTTTTTTTTTTTTTTTTNATAATACTATCTTAGCATGCATAATCTATCCAAGGATGACCATGAGTAAACTCAAAAGGTTTACAAACATTCCAGTGGGACTATTCCTCTCTGCATGAACATGCAAAGAGAAAAACTGGTTTTGTTTTGTTTTGTTTCAAAAAATCAACTATAGGAACCCTGTTTTACTGCTTTCTCAGAAATGTCTCCTGGAATTTATTCTTACTCATTCTCTCTTCCTTGCTTGCTCTTTCCACTGCCCTTCCTTAAGTTAGATGTTCTGGCTGAGAGTTCAGCATTTGCTAGATGCTAACTGCACGCAGAATGAGTGCCCTCCACACCTTATCTTCAAAGACCCTTCTTGACGACTCTCATGTGACTACCTCCAGACCACCAGGAGGAAAGATTTCCAAAATCCTAGAGTTCTGGTGTCTGACTTGCCTTACTGCTCTTAGTTAAAGATTGCAACATAAAATTACCAGTAAATGCATGCTCAACAGTTTCTTGGGGAGTTGCTCTTCCACCAGCTCTCCCTGTGTTGTCTCTTATAATCTTGTGTGTTTGTGAGTCATTCAGTGCGAAACCGCCACAACCAACTTAACAATTCTAATTTGAAAAATTCAATCGCATTCTCAAGAGAGTTTTTAAAATGTGAAATCAATTATAGATTAATTAGACTGTCTTTAAAAACCTTCAAATATTTATCAAAATAAACTATCAAAAAATAAATAAATACAAAAAAATAATAATAATAAATAAAAAATAAAATAAATGCATTATGAAATGAAAAAAAAATTGGAAACTCAAATGCTTATGGATGGAAAGCTGATGACCTGAGTAAGTGAAAAAGCCAGGTGAGACCAGTAACCCCAAAAACACAAGTTTCACACAGAAGGGGTAGCCTCTGCACGCAGACCAAACA